>JAPFBL010000081.1:600000-1190000 GCA_026182355.1 Hermatobates lingyangjiaoensis
ATTAGAAGGTCTGTTTTGTTAATTACAAAGCTCACTGGTGAAATAATTAGAAGGTTGCCTATTCAACAAGACTAATGAGATCTGAATCAGCAACAAAGGACGTGTTCAATAACAACACAGCCTCTGAACACAGCAACACGTCTGTCAAATCGATTTCCATAATTATGTCATATTACAACATAAAAATAAACAAATTCTTAATAAACATAAACAGCATTACATTAAATCTATATTATTAGATATTTCATTCTTAAAAGCTATAGAATCAGTTAAATTTGAATCACAAAGATTATACTCACTCATTTAATTTCATTTACTTTTTTGTATTCTTGTAATAAGTAGGACTATACTTTTAAAACTGAAGTTTCAGGAAATAACTCTAGACATACATAAGTAATTATAAAAAAAAAAAAAAAATTGGAACAAGAATGCTTATGCCTCATAATCCCTCCCCTAATTGACGGATACTTGGCCAGTTGGCTAGTGGGAACGGTCGGTTAAGGTTTTATAGTTCTTTGTTGCTGCCATTCAGATATCCCGGTCCTTCGGTGGTCGTTTACACAGGGTCCACAGTAAACTTTGAGACTGTACCTGAATTGGTCCGAATCTGTTCTAAAGTGTATAGGGTCAACAGTTGAGTTGGAGTCGGTTTATGGTGGGTGGGTTTAAAGTACTGACACAACCCCAAGGATCTTGACCTCTGTGCCTGCTCTACTACCTGCTCTTAGGCCTGCAAACCATACACTTCTGCCTACTGACCTATCAATTCATCGAACCAGACAGTAGAAATTCAACATTAAAGAAGTTAGCCGAAGGTTGCTAATTCTACCCACTGATCCCACACCAAACCACTGCGCCTACCTCTGCTTGATCACGTGTGGCATCTCCTGCACTTCATAGACCTTGGCGCCCGATCGAGTATCTTCCTTCTTGGACATCTGCGGTGAGGACAACTTTGAAGTTTCATCAAGTCTGAAGAGTTCAAGTCTGAAGATATCAACCAGACCTTCGAGTGTTTGTGAAAAAGTGAAGTTGTTGTTGTTGTTGTTGTTGTTGTTGTAGTGATTACAATAGCTCACGTAAGTAATTAAGTTAGGCATACTCATTACAAGCATCTGGGTCACTGACTGACTTACCGACTGACTGACCTGTATTGAATCCCCTTCTTTAAAAGTTAAACATGACTGACTCAGTTGACAGCATTGTACAGTCCATTTTAACACAGCTTCTTGAGCTCAAGGCGCGTGGGCTGGACATCCTACCTGTGCTAGCAAGGGAAATGGCCAGCCTAGCCGAGAGCACCCAATCCTCTCCGTCATCCTCCAATACCAAACCCCCAACAAAACCTAAGAAACCGAAGAATGCTGCAACAGGAAACATCTCTACCCTTCCCAAAAAAGGCCCTCATCTCCCAACCTCTCACACTCCTAGACCTGTAACAAGGTCAACTAGCAAAAAATCAAGAACCCCTTCACCTCCCTCATCTCAGTCCCTATTAAACACAAATCCTTTCAGTCCCCTACAGACTAACTCTGAAAGCCACTCAGCACCCCACACCCGGACTAAAGATACTACTGGTATTTTTACTGAAACTGGAGACACTTCAAACGGCCTTGTAAAATCTCAAACTGTCATACGTTCCCCTCCACCGGTAATGATTAGGACCATGGAGGGGTTCCAAAAGCTAAGACAACATACGAACGACGACCTAATGACGGACTTGACCATTACCTCAGGAGGAAAGTCTATTAGGATCATGACAAATACACCGGACAAATACAGAGAACTGACTAAACGACTCCGGGAACTTGACATTGATTTTCATTCTTTTCGACCTCCATGGGAGAAAAAAATGGTAAGATACATGGTCAAGTATTTACCGGTCGATACAGAGGGAACAGAAATAGAACAAGACCTTCTTGCCAAGGGCATCAGAGCGAAGGCAAGACAACTCGTGTCTAGGCGACTCCGCTTCCCAGGAGACATTGTTCCCCGTCCCCTGTCACTCTTCGAAATTACGATAGAGCCTGACAAAAATCACAAAGAAATATTATCCATAACAAATATCTTGGGCATCAAAGTAACAGTTGAGGAGTCTCATAGGAGACCTGGTCCCACACAGTGTTTCAGATGCCAGCGTCTGGGGCATACCCAGACCTGGTGTAGGGAGACCCCTCGCTGTGTTCGGTGCCCAGGGGCCCACCACTATTCTTCATGCCCCAATCCAAAGGGAACGCAGCCTTCCTGTGTAAACTGCGCGGGACCTCATCCCGCCAACTACAGGGGCTGTCGGGCCTTCTCCACCACTCCCGCACTTTCAAGCAAACCTTCCTTCATTCCGGCCCCCCCCCCCTCCTCCACAAACCTTATCATACAGCGAGGCTGTAAATAAACAGAGATCCAAATTTACTTTGGAAGAAGTAGTCATACAAGGACTCCAGGAAGCGGGTATCCTAAATACACTGAGCCAGTCCTTTAACAAGTCTACTTTGTGCCCCTCAGAGGCTTTTGACTTGATAGCGTCTCTTCTGCGACCTGAAAATGACTCCGACTTGACCAATGGCAGCACAACAAACTAAGACAGATCCCGACTCCTTGACATACCTCGTTTTTAACCCAGGTGGAATCAGACGAGGAAAAACAGAACTTGAAAACATGTTACAAAAAGTGAAACCCGATCTAGTTCTGTTGGCTGAAACTTTTCTGAAACCTAACATGCGCTTTTCTGTGCATGGCTACAAGGTTGAAAGAACTGACCGCCTCACACCAGGTGGAGGTACGGCCATCCTTGTACGCCACGGCATCCCTTATGCCAGGGTTGAGGACACGCCTGCACCCCTTGAACACACGACCATTAAAATCTCGTTCCCAAACTCAAACTTACCCCTCTTCATTTCAGCTGTTTACAAACCACCTCCAGTAGCCCTGAATATTGATCACCTCAGGCGGCTATTCCACTCAGGTAGACCTTCCTTAATAGGAGGTGACCTGAATGCGAAGAGTACTGCTTGGGGTTGTAACAGTGACAATAGGTCAGGGCGAATCCTACTAAACCACATAACCCAATCCAACACTCTTATCCACGCTCCCTCAACTCCCACTCATATCCCTAGTCCTGCTGTTGGGCGACCTGACATACTTGATATCTCATTGTCATCAAATGTTAACCATGTCATTACAGCTGAGGTGCTAGAGGGTCTTGATTCAACTCACCTACCAGTTTTGTTTACCGTACAGAAATTCAGAATTAGATATAGACCAAACACCCTCCAACAAAAGACAAATTGGCCCTTATTTCAAAATATAGTTTCACAAAACTGTCCATTCCCACTTAACTTGACCACCCATCAGAAAATAGATTCTTTTGTTGAAGAAATTACTGTTCATTTAAAAAACTCCCTTAACGTAGCTTCCACCCCCATAGTAACACCATCACTCTGTAACCCACTTCCTCCATTCATACTTCTTAAAATTAAAGAGAAAAACAAACTAAGGAAGCTGTATCAAGTCACGAGAAACCCCAGAGATAGAAGACAGTTTAACAGGGCACAGTGGGAGGTGCGTAGTCTTGTCAGGTCTCACAACAGCAGGCATTGGACGCAACTCCTTGACAGGGACGAAGATCCTAACCATGTTACAGCCTGGAAAATAGTTAGAGCTATGAAAAAAGGACCCAACAGTACTAGTTCCACTCACCCCTTAAGGGAGAACGGAAAGCCTCTCATAGATGATGCCAAAAAGGCACTCACCTTCTTCCATCACCTCACTGACCTCTACAAACCTCACCCTCACTCACGTATCCCTCCAATGTCTTGTGTCATAACTAAAACTGCCCCAGATAATCCAATATTTTTTACCCCTCAGGATATTAATCAAGTAATCACAACCCTTAAGAAAAAGAGTTCTCCCGGCCATCAGGGCATTACTAACAGGATGTTAATGAAGCTACCAGCCAAAGTAATTGCCACCCTAACTGCGCTCTTTAACTCCTGCCTAAGAATGAGGTACTTCCCAGCGTCCTGGAAAATGGCCAAGATAGTAATGATTTCTAAACCCCAAAAATCAGGACACTGCCCCACAGACTACAGACCCATAAGCCTCCTATCCTGTCTTGGTAAAGTCTATGAGAGGTTAATACTACTAAAGGTCAAAAATGACCTTCCCTTCCGGCCGGAGCAATTTGGTTTTCGTGCCTTACACGGAACCACTCTACAAATTCGAAGGTTTTTACAATTCGTAAACCAAGGGCTGTCACATGGTCCGGCTCCGTCCCCTCAAAGAACCCAAGCTGTGTTCTTGGACTTGCGGCGAGCCTTCGACTCGGTGTGGCATAGGGCACTCCTCTACAAACTGAGATGTTTCAGCCTACCTGACTGGTTTACTGACACTATGAAATCATTCCTCTCTAACAGACGATTTTTTGTTGCCATTAATGACCAACATTCTCCAATAGGGCAGATGCTGAGAGGTGTACCTCAGGGAAGTGTGCTAGGACCCATCCTTTATTCCCTATATACATATGACTTGCCCAATCCTCCTGCAGTTCTATTCCAAATTCCCCTAGGAAAACTGAATCGTTTCTGGGTCTCTTTGCTGATGACATTTCGGTGGCCTTTAGATGCGCCAGTGTGGAGTTTGCGACAGGTGAGTTGCAAAACTACCTTGATCAAATTTCGTACTGGTTCAATAGCTGGAAGCTTGAAGTCAACCCAGCAAAGAGCATCCACATACAATTCAGTAAAGGAACACCAAAGCAACCCCCTCCAGTATTCATTGGTCGCCAGTTAATACCTTATAAAACCCAGGCCAAATACCTAGGTATAATAATTGACAGCCGGCTCACCTTCAAACTCCATCTAAAGAATAGATACAAACTGGGTCTGGCACTAATGTCAAATTTGTACCCTATCCTGAAGTCAAAGAATACTCCACAAGTAGTAAAGGACCTCATTTATAAGGTGGTAATTAGGTCTAGCATTACTTATGGATGCTCGACCTGGTTACAAGCCGCAAGAACAAATAAAACCCTGATACAGGTAGTTCAAAATAAATGTGCACGCCTTATGGCTGGGGCACCTTGGTATGCCAGAAATGTGGACATTCAAAGAGACCTCAGGTTAGAATCAATTGACGACTTCACAAATAGACTGGTGGCCAATGAGGACACGAAAATCCCACCCCATCCAAACCCCCTTGTTCATAGCTTATCCCTAAGAACTCCCAACCATATCCATCATAGACGCTGATGTTGAAATAGAAAGCCACACCCTAGACTGACAACATTTCACGACCCAAGAAGACCAGACGACCACGAAATAATGTATAATGAATAACAAACAAAAGACTACAGACATTTACTTACTGACTCCACAAACACAGCAGTACAGAAACTCAGCAGTAGTAGGTCCGTGACCTGGAACTGCTAATTACAACGCGCACTACAGTGCGTGGAAAGAATCGTTGGTCGTTGGTCGTTGGATACTTGGGTACTAATTCCCTTAACACTTTATTCTTTTACGACATATTTACTTATATAAATTTCCAAATACTCAGTACTGATGAGCC
This sequence comes from Hermatobates lingyangjiaoensis, assembly GCA_026182355.1. Classification (NCBI taxonomy): domain Eukaryota; kingdom Metazoa; phylum Arthropoda; class Insecta; order Hemiptera; family Hermatobatidae; genus Hermatobates; species Hermatobates lingyangjiaoensis. Next base: position 605,566 of record JAPFBL010000081.1, read on the forward strand.
TGTTACCTTAACCAAAATTATAATATACATTCTAGATATTTTATGATTAAAATTTAAAAGATAATAATTAGTAGAAAATTTGATTAATCGTCATTATCAGAGTAAATAAGGAATGAAAGCAGTTTTTCGTTAATTTTCGCCGAAATTAGCTAATTAGCAGAAATATGCCAATTTTCGCCATAAACATGTTATATATCTCTTGTTTGATTAACACTAAGCTCATAACTAAGAACTGAATTTTAATAAAAATTAAATGAAAAATAAAATAAGCTTTAATGAAATTAAAAAAAAATAAGCTAAGAGTTTTTAATTTCCATTATGTACTGCATCCTTTGCTCACCTCTCTGGCTTCCGTCAATTTACTATTTCTTTCTACTTCCTTGTCTTTTACTTAATATTAAATTGATTCTTGTCTATCTTATTCTTCGTGACCGAGTGGGCATGTGATAACATTGTTGGTCTCTAATAGTCTCTGAAGCAAAGCGCATGGTTTATCACTGTTACCTTTGCTGACGACGGTTCAGTTCGAAAAAGACACAGACATAACTCACATCGAAATATCGATGTGAGTTATGTCTGTGTCTTTCTGTGTGTTTCCTTCGTTTTGAATTTATTTTATTTAAAAAAGTCCGCTGGACCGTTTCTTTTAATTGTTATATATATATATATATATATTAGTAAATTTGGGTAACAGTCCTTCCTTGACACACACATTATTGAAAATGACACCAAATTTAGCTGATTCTGTTCCATAACAGGTTTCTCAATTTTTCTAAATAACACTCTCGTTATTTGTTCTACACAATAAAGTAAATCTCCTACAGTGAACATGTTTCGAATGATCAGCATTCATCATCAGGACGTGAATAAGATCTAAAGTGAAATATCTAGTTTATTATATATATAAAAGATAGAAGGGGTTGTTTTCCATTAAGTTTAAGAAAAGGTGGGCGTTAATCCTGTGGGTTGAGTGGCCTCTAAGCCTGAGTCGCTACTTGCAAGGGTTTCTGGATACCTTTGATGTGAATTAAACAGCCTCAAAATATGGCTACTGTTTTGAACCTGAATATTTAGGAGTGGCTTCAGTTTTTGGATTAATATAGCCTTTAAAACAAAAAAGACAAAAATGCACACTCTTGTTGTTCTACTTTTTTATTGTACTCAAACTTTGTGTTTTTGTCACTTATGGCCTTCCAGTCCTAACGATCTAAGTCCACGTAGAGCTTCTTATTCTGGTTGTAGATTCTCTTGACTGAATTTGTTCAACTATCATCACTCGCCTTCTCTCTCTCTCTCTCTCTCTCTCTCTCTCTCTCTCTCTCTCTCTCCCCCTTTTTCTCTCTTTCTTACTAGTCCTTTCCCAATGTCAAAGAACTCTCTCGAATATTGCCTACTACAGGTGCATTTTTCTGTAATTTGACCTGTGTTTACATCGAAGTTCAAATGTATATGTATAAGAAGACAGTTATTATTTTGTATATACCAATGTAGGGTGATGTAATGCTAGAACCATTTCTGTGTAAATTATCTGTTTTTGATTTAATTCACACCATCACGGTATTAGATAACTTAAAAATGCAAAGACATTTTGATTGAAATCTCTAATACTGATCAACTAGGAGTCCCTAGAGTTTAGGGTCACTGGGGCGCGCAGATTGGATCACAAGTTAATGAAGCTAGGGATTTGAGACGGGGATTTAATTCTGAGATAATTGAAGCCGCCAGTGATTCAGAAGGCATTTCTGCAGACCCAGGAACAAACACCATTTAACCACCTTAAACTAAATCTTCATAAATTGCTTTAATTGAAAATCAAACAAAGATCTACCTTTCAAGCTACTGTGTACCTTGTATGTTCATTGATATATGTGTTTACTTTTAGAGTTATTATAAGAACATTTTGTCTACTTTACTCAGAGAGTTTTAGTGACATCATAAGTACGTGTGAGAAAACTTTTAGTAACTTTATTCTCAATTACATCACATCAGACGGAATGGAGTGTGAGGTTCAAGAATGCCGCATTGCATTCTTATTTTGAGAATGATTGTTCGCCCTAAAAAGATTACACGACCAGACATATTTAAACATAGTATACTAATAATAATACTATTAAAAGTATTTTGATATGAAAGAAAGTAAAAAGAAATATCAATAAATTTTCAAAATGCCTGTATCCTAGAACAAAGCAGTTACGTTAATACACTAGATAGGGTACAAGTAAAATAATTATATGACATTTGTCTATCCATAACTTGACTCCCAAAAAGGCTAACTATTAAAAATATAGTATTTATATAAATATAATGCATCAGTGTAAAATTAGATAACTTAGACACAATTTCAGTATATATCTGAATGAACTATAGAGATACCAGAAACACAAGGCACAGTTAGCCAGAACTTAAACTTTATTAATTAAAATGTGAGCATTAAGTCTGATATCTTTACTTGGAGTTTGTAAATAGACTTGCAAATAGGGTTATAAACCGAAAAAAATATTTGTGTCTATGAGAAACATCATTGAGTTTGGCCAGTCGTTATCGTGGTTCTAATCATTCTAGTAGCTTTACTATCATTTTCCATTTATAATTTTTTTTGCTAATAACATATAATATATATCTTCTTTAACAAATTTTTAATTAACTTGAGATGGGTAACACGTTCATTTGTGGGTTTTAAGTCAGTACAGAGGTCAGCTTACAGAATTATAAAATGATTCACATTCCCCTCTCAAACTACTCCCCTAATATTATCCTTCCATTGATACAAAATTAATATTCATAAGACTTCATTTGTATCAGTATTTTTTGCGCTAAATATGCCATTCCTAAATGTGATCGATCAGCTATGATGTTTTCTACAGTCTCCGGTTTCTTAATGTGCCAAACCAATATTACATACAAAAGAAAATAAACTATTTAATTCAACAAGTATATTGTACTTAAATTCCGTGTACTTATACTCAAACAATATTGAAACTGAATGCCTTCTATGATTGAAGTTAATTGAAAATTATACTTCACTTTTCGTTACTTATGAAAAGAAAAATATTTTATTGTTGTACCAGGTTTTGGAAAACATAAACATACCAAATTATACCGAAAAGGATAGTTTCACTTTTACAATAATGTAACATGTTGAAATGATTTTTATGTCTACAGCATATCGCACTTAAATGTTCAGAGATAGCCATCATTTAAAAACACGTCTACATAGAACTCTTCAGAACGTAAATAACGAGATGATTTTCTTCACTGGTATAATACCATTACAACCATCAAAAAATATATCAAAATAGGACATTTACATATTAAGATATTATTAATGTACATATAAACAAAAGTCAAAATGAGCTTCTTGAGGATTTGGTTCCCAAGAAATCATTTTGAATTTGAAAAACCAGTCGAGACGCTATATCAATATATGAACAATTTTGGCGATATATTTTTGCACCAAATGTTGACCTCACATATGTGAAAAAATCGCACCATCTCTATTCTAATTAGATATAATTTTCGAGTTTTTTAAGGGCGATTAAACATACATGCTGACAGTCAACGAATATTTCTTTTCTTTTATGAACATAAATACAGGATGCTATTCATCAGAGTTTTTAAACACAATTAAGATCATTCTACTATAAATAACGACTAAACCATCACAATGATAGCAAATACATAATTTTACAAGTAAAGTTGCATGGAATTACGTATAATAAGATATTCAAATTACTGAGCTCATCTTCTATAAGACCACATTTTACATAAATTGAAGCAGAAAATACAAAATTTTAATCAATTCACAAAAGGATTTTTGCGAAGTTTTGATACGTTTTTCTGAGTTAACTTCATGATCTCATACATAAAGATATTTTTTTTTATCATATACATTTTACATTACGAGAGTTAATTACATTAAAACATAACTTACTGAAATCTAATTTATATTTCTCTTTGAACAACTTCATTGGTATTATAAAGCCAGAGTTTTATAATTAAAATTCATTATAAATTTTTTTCTGTATTTACCTTTCTGGGAATGCTAAAACACCATTAGGAAATTCGTATAATTCTACTATATGTTGGCTGGCCCAAAATACTCCAGAATTCTAAAATTAAACTTGGTCGTAACTAGCTTTGCATAAGCTTTTACAAACATATGTAAAATGAAAATCTGTCATGTCATTCCATCAGTCGACAGGAAACACCATCACAATGCTTGTCAGCGGTATTCACATTCTATAATGCCCATTTATTGGACTTCAACTTGTTCGTATTTTTCTAAAACAGTTATTACGGCACATGTATGAAAAAATAAAATGTTGAAAATTATTTTTTCTAATTACAGAATCAAATGTTGGGAATATGAAATCCTGAAATTAATAGTATGGCAATATCATAAACTGTTTTTTCAACCATAGTAACAAGCTGCTCTCAGTTACAGAACCTTAGGTTCGAATCCCCTAACATGTGACTCAATGGTTTTCAGCATATTATTTATAGCTGGAACAGTTATAAAAACCATTTTTGGGTAGATAAATTTGAAGCAAGAAAAATATTGCGTCATTTCACACAATATTTTATACGAATAATGGACTATATATATAGGGATTATATGCTTTTACTGTCAAATGATGACACTAAAATGATAAAATTACAACAAATTATTGCTGATCAAAATTCTCTGGCATTAAACACTGAACTAAACTAAAACTGTTTGTATTGAGAATTAGGTGTGAGAGGAATTGGTTATTAATATGTAAAAAAGTAGGAATATTTAAATTGTTCATTGGATTAGCATAGTCAAAACAGTTAATCGTCGATTTTATTGATCATAAATTACGAAGCATTCATTACGAAATACAGTACAAAAATTCTGTAGCGGTAAAATATAGAAAAGTGATTTAAAAGTTTGATTGGCTGTACTGATATTGATTGATATTGATATTGATTGCATTATTTAATATTATTTTACGATTATACTTTAAAACAGTATTACTTGTATTTTTTTAATTTTAACCTACTTCTTTATAATTCCTGAAGTGCATGCCTGTTCAATAGGATGTCATTTTACCTTGTGGAAGATTTTGAGAGAGAGGATGGGAGATTAAACAAGTGAACACAAAATGTAATACTTATTTTGTAAGGATTGCATTTGTTAGATTTAGTAAAACTTTATGATTCTATAATCATTGTGCTTCTTCAAATTTAGAAATAGATACTATTGGTCACAAAAAAGACAATTATTAGGTATTTGTATTGTTTTTTTTACAATAAGAAAATACTAAACCCTGAAAATATTTACAAATATAAGAAAAACGTTGAATTCAAGATATTTTACTGTTTAACTCTAGACCAAACTTCAATAAAGGAAGAAAATAGTGTTGAATAAATGTCATTGACCATTACTTTTTGAGTATAATCCGTTTTGTGTTGGTGCAAGTGTGATTTGATTTGAAGCTGGACTATCCTGAACAGTTTTGCTTCATATCAGACCAGACATTAGAGCGATTGATAAATTTAATTTACAAACGTTTTAAAGAACTGACTACAAAGAGGTGGTTAGAGGCTGGTGTACAAAGAGAAGTTGGTGTAGTTTGCCTGGATACTGGACCACTGTGGAATCAAGGGAAATGAGCTCGCTGACAGAGGTGTAAAAGATGCTGCAGAGAATATGGACAAGGATATGCTTGCCATCGGACCAGAAGAGTGTCAGTGGTGTGTAGAGTGTGGCAAGAATGTATTACTAGGTGGACAAATAGCGCTTGTCAGTTTAGCAGAGTACAACCTGAATCGACACTACAATGAACTCTCTAGTCCTACCAGACGCCATAAATTAGTAATACATCGATTAAGAATTAGCCACAGTAGGCTGACTCACGACTTCATCCATACAGAGGATGATAGACCAGTTTGCAGCTATTGCCAAGTCTCATTAGCATTACAGAATTGTAATGAAGTGCACACTGCATCAAAGATTAAGAGAGAATGCAGGAGTACCCCCAGACTTAATATTAGCACTAAAATCAGGAAAACAGAAAGAAGTCAGAAACATTTTAAAGGACTGCAAGATATTCATGCAAATATACGTTCCAGATATATCAGGCAAATTTTACTTAGATGTGGATTGAATTTGTATAGCGCTAACATCTCCAAGGCGATACGTTGAAAAAAAAAAACCGAATAATTATACAATTTTATTTGAGTGTGTAAACAATATTGAGGTTTTATTTCTTCTTTTATAAAAGTCGATTCGTACCACAACCAATAATTCTGGCAAATACTTTGTTAATTTTACAAGTTTATTATTCCTTCATATTAAATTAGCATATAGATGGGGATAAATAATTCGAAAAAGGGTGCGATAAAAAAAAATGAAATAATAAACAATAAAATTGACTCGATTTACATGTAACGTAAGTAACGTGTTACACTAAACTTTATTATCAAATCATATGAGTATATATGGAATCAGAACATCAATCAAAAAACTATTATTTTTAATATCATGAAAGTCATTGATTTGTTGTTTAAACGGTTAGTTTTTTTTATTGCAATGTACAATATTTAACCTATTTTACTGAATTAAATTTCTTTAATAGTGAACGTATTTTCATGCATTGTATAATTTTATTAATATATTCGTTTTATTACCTATTAGTAATTACTGTCAACTAAGTAAAAGTTTAATGAATAGTTGAAGAATGTTCCAATAGTGGTTATAATGTCAATGTTGGGCCTATTGTTGGGAAGGATCGAAACTCAGTTTGTTGAAATATTAAATATTTTATGAACAATCGCTTTCACAGTCGCTACTTTCTACCTCAGCAGCTCTTTTGTTTTGACCCCTCATGTAAGTCTCCTTCGTGGTAGACTTCACGATTTCTCATTCATTCTTTCTTCCATTTCATCTCATTGTTTAATCTCTAGTTTCATTTCCTTTTTTTAAAAAAAAAAAAAGCATTCTAGAAAAGTTCCCAGAACAACAGTTTTATATAACATTATAAAGTTATTTAAATTTTATAATGAGTTATCATGTCAGGAATAATATTATTAAGTGTGTTTGGCCTTGACTTGGTCAAAATGAACTTTCTTTATTATTTTTAAAAAAAAAAAAAATTATCAAGTCGTCAACAGATAATTTTCATATAAATATGCACAATATCAAACTTGTTAAAAATCATTTTAATATTGGTTTTGTTTTACTATGGTTATTGTATAACATCCAAAGCTTTCCCAATGTATTGAGAAATTGATGGTAAATCATTTTAATGGTGTTCAGCTATAATATAAATATATATAATATTAGTTATAACAAACATTATCAAAATATTGTCTTAAAACAATTTTTAAAAGTTATTATCATTAAACTAAGAGCCTGGGTTTCATCAGACCTGTGTGCACGCAAAAATATCTGTCCATTGTGCTATCCTTCCTATTGCGAAACTGATAATATAATAATATTGACATATTATGTAATATGTGAACTATCGTTATTAAAATAGATATAGCTTTATGAACATAAACATCAATATCTATTGTTTAACCTATTTTAAATATTTCAAAGAAGTCTTACTTATGACATAATTTCAAAAAAATAAGGTGTAAGAATTTCTATATTATATTATTTCTGTTCTTGAGAAGATTTAATAAAATTATTTTTATTTGTAGTAGTAAAAATCTCTTCTTTTATTATTTTGTAGATTTCATTAGCTTTTTAATAGAAGAGGAGAGTTATCGTTTTGTTTAGGTATTAATTTACTCTACCAAATAGCGTATATACCTTTAAATTACAATTAAAAATTGTCCCACCAATACCAACGATAATTTTCTATGTATCAGTGCTCATGCTTGTTCACTAGTCTGCTTACTTGAGAATAGAAAACAATTCAGTGTTCATGATTAAAAAATGTTGAAGAATATATACTTTTTTATATCAGAAGTGGAAAATTGTTTTACTAAACGTCAATTGGTGAGGACTTTATCCATGCCAGTTCAAAATCCTTCTGTTATCAGGTAAGACATTGTTAAAAATCCCTACCCTGATAGACTGAGCTGTGTAGCGTCCTGTAATATCGATTAATGTGGCTCTCCAATAATGGGTATACGTGTTTCTACATAGTGACAATAGTAATGGGATGGGAGAGTGTTTACAAAAATAGTTCATTACATGATACGCTAAACAGAGTTATAGTGCTGTTAGACTTCCAAAACATTTTTTATAAAACAAACTTACAGTAATTAATATATTATATGACTGTAGATACGTATTTTCTAAAGTATAAAATATCCATTATTTATATTTTAGAAAATAAAATAAACTTATCCATTCTGCTCACCTAGACGAGACAACAATGAAAAATAACACATTTTAACAAAAAAAGACAACATGTAATCATCAAAACACTAATGATAAGTTTAATAATATTCTGGGAGTGATTTTTAAAATAGGCGCAGCCTCCTATAACATCAAATATTGCAGTAATTTCTAGTAGCATGCACTTCCAAAAAAAAAAAAAAGAAAAGTGATTTGAAATTCATATACTGTTATATCAAATTCAAGAGCAATCATTTTTTAACAAACTCCATCTTTTATAGGTAATCCGTTATATTAAAATTAACTGGATCATAGAAATAGTCCTCCTTTTCTTCAATGGAGTATAGTTACTTTGAGCTTGTATTAACGTTGGGAAAAAAATGCACCATTGTTTCTTTTAATATTCATAATTTATAATAATTAAATAATGTTCAACTGGGTTTTAATTATGTTTTAATCTAAAAAGAGGTAGCACATTTTGGAACAGTAATATTCATATGTTCAAAAGACAAACTGTAGTACTAAGATAACCTATTTCAGAATAATATGTAGAGATACAAAAAATTGAATAAATAAAGTCAGACAAATAAGTGCATACAGAATAGCATTTATTACATAGTATCTAATATTTGATATGATAGTATATAAAAGATACGAGAAAAGTCTAAATTTGTTTTCACTCCTTCTTTCTTATATATATTTTTGGGATTTTGAAGTAATAATGGCGGTTATTTTCGAATTGATTACTGTTTAGCAATACAAGGAGTATTTGTATGTAATTTTCAGCTTTTGAAGTAATATTAAATATTTATTTTTGATTTAACCAGTAGTATGTTACTAAGTGGTAGCATGATTATGTGAGAGAGGAGTGTACATGAATGGACGCTGTGCGAGTCAAAGTGACAGATACTAATGAACAGAATTGACTTTTGATCAGATGTGAGGCTGACTTTTGAGGTCAAAGCTGCCTCGTCGGACACATGACCACTATATTACAGTCACCGCACACCACATTAAACCATAATTGGTTTCCTTGATTGACAAAGCTTGTGATTGATGGAATCGGACAATTCTCATGATCAGAGAATCCAGTGAAGGCTCTCTTCAATTAGAAACTTCATCCCATTAAAATTTACCATAAGAAATTATCGAATTCTTTAACACGTTATGTACGAGTATTTAATCCATTTCTTTGTTACCGGTACGTTTACAATAGTTTTATGTTTATTATATTTTAGAATATCATTAATACAAAACCAAATGAATGAAATTCAGTGTGACTATGGCCAATATTTATGCCACTAGATTGATGATTTCATGTTTTGAAAAAAAATTTTATATTAGATTTCAAAAATTATGTATAGCCTGAAAGAGGCTAAAACGGTATTTCAAAATTTCTTACTGGAAAATATACTTAATGCACTTTAGTATGATCAACTATAATTTTACTGTCATTAAAATTAACTTCAACATATAAAAATAATTTTATATATTGTACTTATTATGTGTTACCTATTGTAACACATAATGTGTTAAAAAATTTTATTATTTCTTATAGGGAATTAAAACGTACTAACTCAACAAAACGGCTGGATAAATAAATAAAAAAAATACAAAAAAATGTCTAAAAATTACCTTTCTCACTTTCTTCTGAGCCTGAATCAGACGAATTTAAATTTCATTACCTGCAACATTTCAGTGATGTGTTAGAGATAAGTACCAAAAGAACACAGGGACAAATGTTATTTTATCTTATCATTGTGAACAGTTTCTCTTCTAAACGTACTATACAAACATAAACAATAATAGAAATGGATTCAAAATTTTAAATAAATTAAAATCATAAGAGTAAACACACAGAAGAAAACACCCTGCGACAATTCGGCATCCATTATTATTAAAAGACTTGGCTCTTTCTTCCTTCATGTTTCCTCAATTCGCTATGGTAAATGGGTGTCCAATCATAAGCTTACTGCTTAGACGTTCTGTATGGAGGAGCGTAATATAATTTTGAAAAAATGAAATTTAAAGGAAACAGAGACCTGTTACTGAAGCAGTATGGTGTATGAATGTAATTTTTACCTGACTTATTCCGAATAAACGGTAAGTGGTATGTCAGTCTTTTCATTAATGAAACAGGAATGAAAGGTATTGTTGAAACGTGTTCTTAACTGATCGATTGGCCTACTTAGAAACGCACACCACACACTCATCTATATGCAACCAAACATTCAAATAAAATCAAATTATTTTTTTATCAAATTGAACGGCTTTATTATTTAATTCATACATTATACTTATATATATAATAAGTTCAGAAATATGTTCTTAAGAGCATTCAAATTGTGTAGAGAAGGTGTCCACAGTGAAGAAACCAAACATATATATATGAAATAGCCTCATAATTAAGATATCAAAAAGCACTTATTGATAATGTATTGAAAAAAAACTAAAGATTCCTTGAGAACTGGTATTGGGAAGGAACTTTTCACGAATAGAAATCTATTGGTTGTGCCTTTTTGACAATCTCTAAGAGACATGCATGTATTCTTGAAAAAATTGGATATTCCAGTTGTTTTCAGTAATGGTGGTAAATTATTGAACAGCCTTGATGATAACTGTGAGAGTAAGGAAAAGGATTCCTTGTGGAGCTTGTGATTCTTCACATGTAGGACAAACGGGAAAAAATTTACTTAGAGTAAAGCAACAAAAATCATCGATTAGGAGGTAAGAAGAGTCAAGTGCTTTGTTTCAGCATATTAGGTAAGTTAAACAATAACCCCATAAAATAGGATGATTCTAAGGAATTAATATTTCTCTCGTCTTACGAGTATGTTGAAAGAAACTTTGTAGAATGTACCCATATTAAATGATATGTACCCATATTTTTGACCAGTGAAGACCAAAAAACCCTGTTTAAACTGTAAAGTGAGCAATAAGGAGTAACTAAATAAGGAATTTACTACAAATTATAAAAATAGCACTCCCAATATAACACAATCTAGGATTATATCTTTTGAAAAGACTTTTTATGCACGCAAAAAGCTATGTCTGGAATGAGATGGTCGCTGAAGAGTAGCCAGTTCATGACTACATCTGACAACTTTCCTGGAAAGACACTACTATCAGATAGTATCGTAGGGGAAAATCAGTTATCATGTTTCCTATGACACTGGGAGCAAAAAGCTTGACCAATAACGGTGAAAAATGTTCAAGTATAGTGAAATTGGTATTGGAGACGACTTTCGTAATAAACGAGTAATCAATTTATTTATGATACTTTGGGATGCTAATTTAATTTGTTCCTTTACTGAACTTTATGAATTACTTATCATTAAGAATTAATCACACTAATAAGAAATATCAAGTATGTGAACTTGTATAAAACAGACATAGTAGCTAACTTGAAACTAACAATATGTAACTTCTATTGTAACTATTGTAATAATTGTAATCTTTTGTAACAATATGTAACAATTGAATAACCTCTATGTAAAAATATACTGCCAATCATTACAACTGATAGGTGCCATCCTATTGACCTCTGGCTTTACAATCGAGCCCAAGAGCACCTGACGGTATTATCATAAATTGACCACTGTAAAACGGCTAATCGGGTGGAAAAGGAGCTGTGGTTTAAGAAGATTTTAAATCTGCATAAGAAGTAAATATCACTGAAGTTATTATATTTTATACTAATATAATTAAAAATTACAATATAGAATTTAGGACATAAAGTCGGCACAGGAAAGTAAAGTTATAAACGAACGTTTTTATTTTTTTTTGCTTTTTTAAGAAGGAAAAGAATTAACTGCATTAATTTATATCAATACTATGATTTTCATTTGAGAAAATGATTAAATAATGTTTTCCTTGAAATATATATATGTTGTCTGTAAGCCTGTAAGTATGTTGTAATTATCCATTGGTAGTAGTAACAAAAGCTGTCTGCTTTAGTTGCCATATTCTAAAAATTTCTTAAAGATGCAATGAAATATCAGGTAATGTTTTTTCTAATGTTTGCAATTTTTCTATTTATTACTTTGATGTATAGCAAAAGTTAAGGCCTGGAAACACTAAACGGGAAATGTAGTTTGATTAAAGTTATTTAAGAAGGAATGTAAATGATCTGAAGTATGAATATTGTGGGAAGTGTGGAGTGAAATATTGACATTGTCAGTTTTTGCTGAAGCACGTACTGCGGGCATTCTAACAACCACTGAGTTTTGCATGGGAGATGAGCACTGCGCAACTGACTCGGTTACAACACAATTCCTTTGCTTCATAATTTTTTTTTGCCTTTGTTACTTTATGCTTAAAGCACACTTAGTAGAACTGAGTTCAATTATATTTGATCTGTGTACACTACTAAAGAAATCGTTATGATAACAACTTTTGTTAATGTCTGGAAAAGTAATATGTAAAATAATATGTAAATGATAAAATCAACCTTCACACAAAAGAATCACCATTCTATATGTTTCAACGTAAATTATTTTAAATTTCAATAAAAAAACAACGTATTTCAAATGATTATCTTATTTCAATTATTAGTAGTTAACAGTATTAAAAAAGGGGCCAGGTGAGCTTATTCGTACTGTACTCGCTTCTGGGCTGGTAGACCGGGGTTCAATCCCCACCTGGCCCACGATTTACACGCAGGAGGTGAATAAATCTCAGTACGTCGTCCCTCGGAGAGGACGTTAAGGCATCGGTCCCGAGTCTGTACGATGTGAGGTATACATTAAACATCTATACTCGAAATGCACTTGACTTAGGCAAAATTTAGGACTCCCAATATAGAATCTGTAGAATCACCAATCAAACAAAAAGCCGGTAATCGGCTATGTTACCACCCGCTAGGGGATCGGTTTAAACATTAAAAAAAAGTGTTAAATCCTGAGGAACCAAATGGTCATCAGGATTGTAATAAACATTTCTCTATCATACATTTTTTAAAGTTTTTTAGAAGTCATGTTTTTAAGGTAGTATGAAACATAACTTGAATAAGTAGATGTTGATTTCAATACCAACTCATTTATTTATTGTTTTCAATCATCTAAATAATAATATTGTTGCACGTACCGTGGTATACATCTGGGTGAAATTGTTCTGGTACAGTATTATGCCAGGATTCATCCACCAGATGCCTACATGTCAGACTTAATCAATGCTGTTTATCAGAACAGTATTCATTGTTAATAGCAAAAAATGGATGGATGTTAATTTGTACGAGTAATTCGGGACAATAATATGACTAGTAAGCTAAAAATAATATTATTGATATACTGAATTGAAATATAACATATATTTATACTCTGTTCTGTCTGTGCATTGCTTAGAACTGATTCACTAATTAGAAGTAATCTTCACATATTATAAATTAGAGAAACCGAATCCAACCTGAGAAAAATTCCTGTACAAACATTTTACAACAAGCAAACTCAACTACCACATATTATAACAAGCTGAAACATTGACAGTAGGTTTATCAATGTCTAACATAAAAGCTAAGATTCAAATGGACTGGAATTAAACGTAGAAGCGAAGGTATGGACTTTTAAGCTGTGCTTAATACTACACAAGTATATCAACTAAAAATACCTCCTTGATACAGTATTAGGCACCTCAAAATACCTGTATATTTTTAGAATAAATATATTTTTTTCTAATGAATAAAACGTAAAGATAACTTGAAGAATCACCTACAAGCATTGTGCAGACAAAATCTGTATAGCTATACAGGTATTTTTAGGTGTCCAATACTGTAGCAAGCAGGTATTGTTAGTTGATTTTAATTTCGTTAAAATTTACCATAATTTGGTCGCTTTAGAAAAGTTGAGTCCAACCTACCCGTGTACTGTATATGAAGTATATATAGAATAAAATAAAATTGAGCTCATTATCTAAAGCTGCAAAACGTAAAACAAACTCCAGATCTGATGACAGTTATGGACTGTACTAATAATGATATTCTTACAATGTTATAAGTTCTAATAATATTTTAGAATACCACGTATCATGTCTAAATTTTAAATAAACCGTAAAAAAACATCTATGACGGGCATATCTGCTAGTATCTCACAAACACATATAGTATTAATGTGAAGGAAAGGTTAGCCTTGAGAACCATTGAATGAACTTGTGACAAGGTATCTATTTATAGGTATAAAATAGTTTACTAAGCATAATTTACTCTGTGCCCACTGAAAATTGATATAGATATAACCATTAAAACCGCAACAGCTTTAAAACAGTTAAGTACGTGCTTGACCTGTTCCTCTACAACGATAATACTTTAGAATGAGCAAAGTAAGATCAGTCAGATCAACCAGTTTTTTATCAAAAATAATATACTGGATGTTATTTTTAGTGTTCGTTTTCAGTTATAATTCTCTGTTACTCAATGAGTCAATCAATTAGTGTGTGTTTTCACAGTTTTCAATTCTTCAGAACCTTATATATTCTAAAAGATTTATAAAAAATTAAAGTGCTAATGTTTTTTTTCTCAAATCAAAAGTTGTAAATTTTGTGGCATTTATTTAATTAATAATAACCGTATTAGTTTCATAGTTTCTCCATAATTATTTTCGTATCATTCTTTTACTTTGATACTACACTTTTAAATATTCATTAATATAAAATATGCTGCATAATCATTACATCATTGAATTACCATTTATTATTGTAATAATTGTAACACTGCATTATTGTAATATTGCATAATCATTACATCTCTCTTTTCTTGTGAAAATGTCTTTTCAAAAATTTGACTGACGCACCAAGATATTCACATTTCTGTACAAAGAAAGTAAAAACTGTCCCTTGGAATTATAAATTGTTCTCGACCATTGAATGACATAATACTTATCACTCATTGAATAAACAAATAATTTGATGCATTTGTCTCCATTTAATTTTGTTTTCCATTAATAAGAAGGTTTCTTAAGAGTTCACTAACATAAATATCAAAGCTACTAAAGGAATAAATCAATGGCACTCCTCAATATAGTAAGCAATGTATTCGAACAGCTTAGCGTATGAAACCCTTCCTACTACTGTCAAAATCTTCTATCAAGGAGAGTTATGTAAGAATGTTTGTATTAGCGATAAACTTTATAACTAAAGGATGACCTTACCACCCAGAAACTAATGTCACCTTCAGAGGTGATAATATACTAGAGTTCTGCCACAAAACAGTCAGTTTTGTTTTATTTATACAAATTCCCTTAAAACTGAATTCTCTCTAAGACGAAACGGATTACACCGTTTCTTCATATCAATTGCTTGATTTTTTCTGCCCTCCTTCAAGACTTCTCCGAAGTGTCTCATATTAACTTTTTCTATTAGCCTGTGGTGTTTGTACTAAAATACATTGATCTATACTACAAACTATATTGATTATATTATCACTATAAGTATGTTGTTCTATTCACCAATATTATTTTATCATAATTAAATTTACACATTTATTATTTAAAGCTTTTGTTTTATAAATAAATATTTATAATCATGTCATATTAATATTCAAAAAATAGTTGCAAACATCCTATCTTTCCCCAAAATATATTTCAGTCAATTCTACATTGTAATATTAAATCTACAGCTTACAGTTACATAAAATCTATACCCGTTATAAAAGCGAATTATTCCGATTTCAACATTACTCGCAGGTAGATGAACGATTAGGAGGTTACACAATCGTGGAGGTTCCAATATCTCAGGTTTTCCAGTTGGTTCATATGGTTAATTAAATTCACTAAAACACTATGAGGCTGTCACTGAATCAAAACAATAACCCTGATTCAGTGACAGCCACATAGTGTTTTAGTGAATTTAATTAACCATATGAACCAACTGGAAAACCTGAGATATTGGAACCTCCACGATTGAGTAACCTCCTAGTCGTCTCAATGTTGTTAACTCTTAGCATAGCAATGCATTAATTAATATCTACAATATTTATAATAATTATTGTTAGTGTTTTTCTTTAGTTAATTATTAATTAGCTATAACCTTATATCCATGAAGATGGTCAATGATGAATGAAACGTCGGAACAATTTATTGTGTAGTTTATGTTAGATTTATAGTTTATTATTATAGCTTGGATTTTGTTATGGATTTCAGTAATAAATCTTTTGGAGAACTAATGTACATTTTACCAGAAGGGTTGAAAACCAAGTTTAGAAAACTGGAGAAATTAAACAGAAAAAGAACAAAAATGAAAATCGACAAACTTTTTAATAAAACATGTCTAAATGAAGTTCTGTTCAGAAAATATATCAATGTGAGTTTATAAAATCATATCAACACATTTGAGTGTTCTACGTCTGTAGTCTAAAGGAAATAGACTGCTGCAAGTTCGCAAAAAGCGAAGTGGTCGATGTAGGCTTTTGACTAAGAGTGGAGTATTGGATCAGTCCGCCTTATTAGAGGTGAGGGCATTCCACACACGTCCTTCTGTCTAATCTCACACCTTCAGTCCCTCATCTGCCCGGCCTGGCACATCAAATATAATTGCACTTTCCAACCTATCCAGACCATTAACTTCTTTCATTTCTCCCATTATTACAACATTATATTAGCCAAAAATTATTTCATATTCTGTTCTTTATATTTATAGAACTTATTAAACATCATATCACCTTCATTTTACAATTTAGGATTGATGTTACTTCAACAATTAACAAAAGCATAATATCTGTATTATAGCTGTTAGAAATGTGCATGCACAATTATCCCTTACCCTCCATTTTTTTTACAACCCTCTCCATGAATATTATGTATGGAAAAATGAGAATTTCTCATACCAATTTTAAACCATAAATCTGTACCTTATACATAATCATATCACAATGAAATTACAGCTCAAATCATACCTGATAAAAAGAAATGATGTAAATTCAGATAAAAAAAAACACTAGGCTTAGAAAGATAGTCTAGACTAGCTAACAGGGGATAATACACACGTATTTGAACGAAACTGACATATTGGTCAACTAAACCTAAGACTTCACTTAATTTAGAAAAATATTGTAAAACATATTTCAAAACTGTAATAAATATATAACTTTTTATAAAAAGATTTCACACAAACACGTGAAATAACAATCAATGATCAAACCACAATAAGAAATGGGAAAACAAGACTAAGATCTTTCAACCCAACAGTTGGGTTTTTGACTCTGACTGCTTGTTACGGTTGAAAGATCTGAAATCTTGTTTTCCCATCACTTATTGTAGTTTGATCATTGATAACTTTATATGGATACTATTAGAATTTTAAATGTAATGACTTCAATTAATAGGATCATAATAAATAACACATGGAAAATAATTATAATTATAAATGAAAAATACAAAAAATAATCATGATGTGATTATAAATGAAAAATTCGAACAATAAATAAAAAGTGAGCTGCTAACATAGAAAGGTTTGCATATTTTTAAATCTGTTAACCGGAAAAGATTTTAACTGGAAGCATTAATCAAGATATCTAAGCTTCAAAAGAACTTGGTGATAATTGTCTACCAATTAATATTGGTAATAGTACACATTATTGTACTAAATAAGTTCACCTGATGAAATGAAGACTAAATGATATTTGTGTATAATCAATCAAATTCCTTTGATCATACATGACTGTGCCTATTTAAAATAATAAGTAGCAAACTTAATTATTTAAAAGTTCCAGTAAGCATATCAAGATGTGTAACCTGTCACAATGGAAATGTGGGCACCTACCACTCATTCCATAAAACACAATATGGCAAAATACAAAGAAATTTTGTTTAGACACCTTTAAACTCTATGAAAATTACTTACATTAAATTGTATACCAGAACAATTAAATTCTAAGAAAATAGCAAGGAATGGTTTGAAATTAAGCTGCAGTTGATTAGGCAGGAGAATATTTTTACGTTGAATCGTAAATCAGTAAATAAAACGATGAATGTTAATATCGTATTTCTTACGATGACACTTCTCATCTCGTTAATAAAAGTAAGCACAGTTAATGCAACAGTAGTGTAACGCCTAACAGTAAAGGTATTTGTCTTTTGTCCATAATTACATTACTTATTTACTGATAAGTTTTAATCAAAATGATAAACAGTTCATTTAATTGTCTGCAATAAAAACAATTAGTAAAGTATAAATGCAGCATATTCACAAATTATGTTGTAGTTAACCTTCTCACATTTTAGAATTACTTGGTTTTTCAATCATTTCAACCATTTGACAACGACATTTTAAAAATGCCTTCAGTGTTTTTTCGTATTTCATTTATTATTGAGTTATTGTCTTATTCAACATAGAGAAGACTCAAGATACGGTCTTATTTAAAAACGGTAAGAAAACTTCATGCATTCATACTGTAATAAAACACTACACCTACACTAAAACCTAAACTTCAAACAACGTTATTTGTACACGCAATCATAAAATAATGTAGGAAATAAGAAATGAATTTAAATAACCATTTCTGTAGAACTATATAAATTATTAAGTTTTTATTGTATCATTTTTTTCATAAATCATGTTTTCAATTATTTAATGTATATACATATTATTTTAGCCACCAGCCTTGCCGAAAAAATGTAGTTATTTTCGTCTTTCTCATTCAACTTTAGGGTAGAACTGCCCTGAAACACGCAAAATCACTGCTAAATGTTCTCATTGGATACCGTCACTCTGATAACAAAAAAGAAGCTACTAGAAACAGAAACTAACATTATCAGTTCACATTAAAATGACATGTACATTTATCGTCACACTGAATATTAATCAAAACTAATAACACTTTACGTAGTCAAAAAAAGTAATGTACAAAAAAATTATTATCAATCCACAAGGACATTTCTCATCTCGTTAATAAAAGTAAACACAGTTAAAGCAACAGTAGTGTAACGCCTAACAGTAAAGGTATTTGTCTTCTGTCCATAATTATATTATTTATTTACTGATAAATATTAATCATAATGATAAACAGTTCATTTAATTGCCAGCAATGAGAACAATAACAGCAATAAAGAACAATGAGAACAGCAATCCCCACTAATAAAATTCAACTTAGAAGATATTATTTACTTACTTACATAAAATTATTTACTGAATAATATAAGTAAATAATAATACAATAATTATTTACTGAATATAGTGTACGTTTAGTAAACAATAGTAACTTCAATATGGAGTTGGTCATTAAAACAGTGGTACTAAAGTGGGCTTAGTATAATCACGTGCATATAAACGATTGTCTAAATTGACTATTCTAAACCATATAATATTTACCCCTATTCATGTTAATATTTTGTCATTACAATTACTTATTGTTTACTGTTTTGTTTACGAATATGACTCTCATTGTCATTAACCGTAATGCTATCAATTTGCAAAATTTGCAAATTTACTTCCCTTCTGATGACAAAATATTGAATTGAATGAAGTCAGATAGTTTATATATCTATCTTTGTTTTCCTCTGCTATTAACAAGCAAACTAATATCTTAAGCAATTCATAAGTATATTTAGTCCCAACTAGAAAGCGATACAAAAAGACAACAAACGTTTTAAGGTAAAGTATAGACAAATAGCAAATAAAAAACATACTTGCAGTCTAATTTTTGATTTAATATTATATACATTTTATGATGAAGTAGTTTTAGGAAATTATTGTTTTTGAAAATTTATTTTATACTTTTAATACTGAAATTCTGATTTGTTTATAACTTTGTTCAGAGGAAAAACTGTCAAATGGAGTCATACTAAATGTAAGTTAGAAGTCATTTAGATTTAAGTTAGATGAATAATATAAATTCTCATTTACGAGTGCATTTATTTTAAAACTTTTTAAAACTTTTATTTATTAAGTCATAATTTTATTTTTCAAAATGACATACCTGTTCTTATGAAAAACATGTTCAATAATCCAGAAACGCCAGGAAGGACAGGTTTAAATTATATCCGAATCGCTGTTTCATTTCTGATGGATCACGATACTATTTTATTTCACGTTCACTAACCGATAACTTTTCAATGTAATACTCGTATATGTGTACTGATAAAACGAAATGATATTTATGTGTCGCATACAGGAGTTATTACTTCATGTATCACTACACTGCTTCGTAATAATGGTTTTGTGCCCTATTTCCTTTGCATTTCACAAAATTCAGAAGCTGTACTCTGCGATCTTAATCACAATTATCACTGCAACCAGGGAAAAATATATCAAATAAGAAAAAAATAATAAATTATTATGACAAATTTCATAGTACATTACCTACGAGATTAGAAGTTTTTTAAGGGACTAAATGTGTTCTCTATCATTTGGCAACTTTTAACACCATCAGGGTGTTTCTTTTTAGTATAACACAGTGTTTATTGGTACTTTATATGCTTTTTTTTTTATTGGTATTAGAATGATGCTGACATTATATGTGAAGAGCTGGAGACTCTCACCTCAGCAAGAGAGCAAAAAAACATCATAGATTCAAAAAACACACAAGTTATACGCCAAAATAATTAAAATTGATACCGGAAGAAGTAGGATGTAAATGAGCTGATTAACGGTAAGCTATTACCTTTCTATTGAAGACAAGTGTCGAAATATCGTGATGAGGTTGTAATATACATATAAGATTGGTATTATTTCGACGAAATGAAAAGGTGTCTGTCAGGGTGTCTTTGTGATGAAGTTGATGGCGTCAGTAAGACTTGGTTCTTTGATTTGTATAGCTCTAGGACGTACCATACAAAGCATTAGTTATATATCAACATATATGTGAATAAACTTGGTAAACTGGCATCTCCTCTAATGATGAAATATTTAACACAGAACATTAGTCCCCGAACTAGGGGCATGTTTGATTAAAGTTTGCTTGTAACGCAGTTGTTTCAGACGGTTTGTGATTGTTATATCAATTGTGATGATTGACAATAGACTTGAGCTATGATCAAGAAATAATATCCAAAAATTTGATTTGAAAGTTTGATTTAAACCTGGCAAACTTACAAATTCCTAAAAGCATTTCTTATTCTTTGTGTATATGGTACTAAATAATCCATTAGTAAGACATTGATTATTATTGCGTGTGGTGAATTTTTATAAACCGATGAGAGAACAGTGATAACATACTGATGGCTTTTACATATCAATAAGCACATGGAAATGGAATAAGTTAAATTCATGACTAACATATGAACATTCTATATAGACATTTTGCTTACATTGTGCATCAGACTTTATTAATAGCTGCAAGGTTATAAGATAAGGTCACGAAGGGCGGCTTCAAGTGGGTCGATAATTCCATGACTGATAAGGTTTTTTGTTTACCAAATTAAGTCACCCAGTTGTTCTTGTTATGGTTGACAGTTTTAACTCATTTCAACACTTATAATTACTCGGTAAATAACATTTCGCCATTAAGTTTAACAGACAGTCATTTATCTCCTGAGTACATCTTAGCGATTATAAATCTAAATTATTGTTTATCATTTCCTATGTGAGTTGTCAATACGTGATGACTTATATACTCGAAGTTTGAAAGGTGACAAGTGATGACACAGGTTTCGAGCGTGCCCCCAGGAGCCAAATGTGGGCTTCCTCAGAAGCTTTTAAAGTAACTTGTCTGTTATCACTGGGGACTTGTTTAAGAACTTGGACTGTGAAACAATCATTGAAACTGAGGTGGTGGGAATTAGCGTGAGTGGCCACAGGGAGACTGCTGCGTTTACCAACCGAAAGCCTGTGATTATTCATCCGAAGGTTCAGCATCGTAGATGCTAAACCAACGTAAAAAGCATCACATTGGGTGCATTTCAAGAGGTAAACACAGTCAGTGGAGATACAGGAGGAAGGACTGTGAATAGGGTAAGAATTAAGATTAGTTAGAGACTTAAATTAAGACCCAGAATCAACAATGGGACAGGTAAGACATCTCCGACGTCCACAACGTTGTAGGCCACCGCTGCTTTGGGGATTCTGAATAAGTTTGCCGGCCCGGTGGGAAAAAATATTTGAGAGATTGGGGGCTCTTCTAAAGGAAATGCGGAGCAACTGGTTAAAAACTGAAACGGTAGAGGGGGAAGAGGAAAGGATAGGGTAAAGTTCTTTAATAAATTTTCTTAATTTATGGACACCAGGGAAATAATTTGTAAGAAGCGAAGCAGTAGTAGTGGGGTCTCTTCTGTTATTAGTGGAAAAGTTGACATTGGCAGGAATGATTCGGCTATTGATTAAATTGGGGGGATAACCACGCTGAGTGAATTTGAATTTAAGTTTTTGAAGATTGGTTTCCCGATCTTGGATATTATTACAGAGGCGATGAAGACGGATTGAAAGAGACCGCGGGATAGATTTTTTAATATGAGGAGGATGACAACTTTTGTAATGGAGGTAGTTTTGGGCGTTGGTGGGCCTAACGTGAACAGACGTCGTGAAGGTTCCACTGCTAAGAGTGATGTCAACATCCAAGAAAGTTATGTTGTAGGGGGAGGAATGGTGTGTGAAAGAGATAGAGGTGGAGAAAGCTTCGAAGGAAGTGCTGAACGAATCCAAAAGATGTTGGCCGTGCTGCCAAACAAGGAAGATGATTTTATTTGTCTCCTTTGCGGCAGCACTGCTTTAGCCCTCACCCAGTGAGTTCTTCAGTTGACTGTCGTCCCTCCGTCAATTCACTTCTTCTCCTGAGGGCGACCGCCATTACGGTCGAAATATTGAAAAGTGAGTCTTTGTTGTGTTTCTGTTTATGTGTCACTGCTTATTTTAATCGTATATATATATATATATATATATATCAGTTCAAAATCGAAGGAAAGCAACACACGAGAAAAAGACACACTTACAAACTCAAATTTTCGGATGAACCGTCTTCAAGAGAAAAGGGAATGGGCGACCAAGCACGCCGGAAACACAACGGCAGAAACCCTAAGTTTGATCAGTTTTTATTTTTTCGACATTTAAGAAATGTTATATATATATATATATATATATATATATATATATAGTTCACAAGGATAGAGAAAACACAAATAAAAGACACACAAAAGAACTCACAACGATCATTTCGACAGTCGTGTCATCGGGTTATAGAATATCTATATGAGTACTGAAGTAACTCAATATATATCAATATAATATATATATATATTATATATAATATTATATATATATATATATATATATATATATATATTAACACTTTTCTTTGGAAATACGATCCAAAACGGACAAATATAGTTCAATATAGACAAAGAAACATAAAGAAATCAAAAGAACACACTTACAGTCTCTAATTTTCGGTTTGAACCGTCTTCAGGAAAGATAAGAGAGGGAAACCAAGCGCACTGGTTCAGAGACGGTTGGAGACCAACAGTGTTGCCGCATGCGCGCCCGTGACCGTGAGACTGTAAGTGTGTTCTTTTGATTTTTTTATGTTTCTTTGTCTATATTGAACTATATATATATTATATATATATATATATATATATATATATATATATATATATGTGTATAATAAAATCGGGATTCGGTCAATTTTCCAGGATCAAAATCAAACTCTCAATGCCGACGTTTCGGTTTTATTTAAAACCTTTTTCATAGGCAGAAGTCAGAATTTTTGAATTAGAAAAATGATGAAATTTACATTATATAAAATGAAGTAACAATAGATAGTTAGTGAACTAACATCTTAACTGGTCAAAAACTTGGACCAGACTGGACCAGAGTCTGGTCCAAGTTTTTGACCAGTTAAGATGTTAGTTCACTAACTATCTATTGTTACTTCATTTTATATAATGTAAATTTCATCATTTTTCTAATTCAAAAATTCTGACTTCTGCCTATGAAAAAGGTTTTAAATAAAACCGAAACGTCGGCATTGAGAGTTTGATTTTGATCCTGGAAAATTGACCGAATCCCGATTTTATTATACAACTATTCTATCCAACGGTTGATATATTATTGAATTTATATATATATATATCTTAGTCTTTTTTTCCCCATTTCATTTGTGGTTTGACCATATATATAGATATAAATATATTCTTAATACTTCAAACATATGCACAAATTGCATAATAAATAATAAATGGTTTTAAAATACTAGGTACTGTTTATTGTAAACTTTTATTGATGTGTCAACAAAGGGAAGTAATAAATGTGCAAGTACTTCGTGATATGAAACAATAAAGAAAGTATCATATGACTTATATTTAAACTAAGCATATCTTTAATAAGAAAATGCAACGATAATGTAAATCATATCAACATATTGTAATAATGGCATGTCAAGCATTTACCTTTAACAATAGTAGAAATAGAAGTCGGTAAATATTGCTCCTTTACATCATATATATCAACCGTCTATTGACTGCATAAAAGTACCTCACTCTTATTTTATATATATACACCACGTATCCAAACACACACAAACTGACAACCATATAAATGTGCACACATTACTCAAGCATACAAAATGAATATGACATAAGCAGAAGTAATTAAAACTAAATTTCTTATTTGATTGCACATTATTCATACATGACGTAATGTACAGTCCAATTTAATGCCTTATGATAATAATTAAGCTCTAATTTAGGTTAGGATGCAGTGGCACTCCCACAAGGAAACACACAATGAGCCACACCTTGATACTTTGACAATGATACACAATGAAGATTGGCTCTACATTGGGAGTCCTAAATTTTACCCTACTCACGTGTGTTCAGAGTAGGGATCTTTAATAAGTACATGACATCATAGAGGCTCGAGACCGACGGCTCAACATTCTATCCGAGGGACTATGTATTCAGATTTATTCACCTCCCGTTAAATCGAGGGGCAGGGTAGAATTGAACACCGGACCAGTGCATACATGAACATGTTGTTGCCACTGGGCTAAACTCCCTTCCCAAAGTAAAATCTAAATTAACCATAGTAATTCTGATAAAAGTAATAATTTATATTCTTCCTTACATAAATAACGAAATAGTTTATGAATAACACTTATACATTTTTGTAAATCAGGAGTTCAGGTATTGGATTTTCTAATTATCAGATTATTACGTCAACAATAGACATTATTAGACGCTGATAAAATGAAACGATATATATTGTGATAAGAGCAAATTTTTTGTTCAATAAAAATTAAATACAGTTTGGAGAGAATAGCGTGCTAAAGGAAATTATCAGTGGGTCGTGTAATCACGGGCGACTTCAGGGAGCTATCAGTTCATCAATAAAGGCTGCAGTTCTCTTTGTATTAAAACCACCTAATCTAATGCCATATTGTTTTTGTGCCTGGGCGCATTTTATTTTCGGAGAGCTGCTCTTCTAATTACTTTGCTTAAGTAAGCCTCTTTAGAACTGCGTTATGAATAAATAAAAAATGAGAGAAAGAAATGAACTAATAATGATGTTTATATTGAAGTTATGTACTTCTACTGTATAGAAAAGACAATCTGAAATAATAGAATACATCTATACTAAAATAAGTTTTAATAGGAAGTATATTTGAAAATAAACTATTATAATAACTGTAGCTTAAGTCTATATTTAAACATAAGAAGAATGATCTGTAATGTGAGGTAGCTGTTTTACAGATGTGATCTATTAATGTTCTGTCTGGAAAATTATGCATATAATAAATAATGCTTGCTTTTGAATTCTACAAAAATATGAATAAATTATCAAAGTTGTATGATGCAGAGGCCTCGACCACACATGTGAGTATAAAAAGCCTTTAAAAGAGAATACATGTATTTTTCTAAACACCGACATGCCACCAATGAGGTAACAAGCTACTCTGGCCATGTTAGCTCAGCGGTTAACGTACTGATATGGGCTGGTAGTCCAGGATTGATCCCCACCTGGCCCACGATTAATTCACGCGGGGGGTGAATAAATCTGAGTACGTCGTCTTTCGGAGAGGACGATAAGCCGTCGGTTCCGAGCCTTTAGGATGTCAGGTACTCGTTAAAGGTCCTTACTCGAAATGCACTTGAGTTAAACAAAATTTAGGACTGTAGAATCTGTAGGATCACTGATCAATCAAAGAGTCGGCTAACGGATGACGTGATCAGCCGCTAGGGGATAGGTTTAAGAAATGACAAAAAAAATAAGCTATTCACAAAAACATACTTCTACACTATGGTCTTAATCAAAATGTCAATATTCTTAACTACCCTGAGCAAGATAGAAACTTGCTTTTAGTTTTCCACTTTCACCGGTTTTACAGTAAAAGCTTCGCTACCTCTTGACCAATATTAACAGAGCTATCAGTACAATGAGTCATTCATAATGACAAAAAATTACCCCTATATCAATTAAAGCAATTATTTCATCAGAGAAAATAATTCCAATGCCCTTCTAAGGACAATAATTGGAGCGGAACTAATAAAAAAATATCCAAAAAATTATAGCACTTTCATCAACTAATCATATAGGGTAGATATTAATTATTTTAAATTCAGAAAGAAAAAATCGCTAAAATATCTCATATTATACTCTATAACAGTATTGTAATTATATAAAGAAAATCAATCGTATTTATAATCCAAATTCAAATAATTTGTAAATATAAAACTAAAATAAATATAATAATATTAATAATAAAATTAGACACGAAAAATATAGGTAATACAAAAAAAAATCCATATTGAATCCATATTTAACCAGTTTTATATATTTCCTTTCAAAAACCAAATATCAATAATATTTAACCTTGATAATATTTAAAAATATCAAGGAGAAGGACATAAAAAGGATTGTATTTGAAAAAAGTTTTAATGAAAGGATAGATACAGGTATTAATTTGAAGAGGTGGAGGTCAGAATATGAATTGGAAGAAAGTAAGTAACTACCAAAGCTGATACTGATTGGATTAGGGTAACAGTGATGAAAGTAGGTGGAATAAAGAAGGTAGCGGGAAGGGATGAAGAGGGTTGTTTGTGTTCCTCCGGAAGTTTGTCGTTTCTGGCCCTGCCGATCGGTAAAGGCTTTTTCCGAGAAGTTTATAATCGGGGAATGAGAGAGTTGTGAGTAATTTCAGTGTACAGCAAATTGAACACGCTTCAAAAAAATGTTTGTTGCTAGAAATTTGTTAATATATTTTCAATTTTAAATAAGAAGTCTGTAAAAGTTAATAATAATTAGCAAGTAAGAGGAGTAAACAATTGATTATAAAACTGACTGATGCACTTGTATTAGCTTCTATATATAAAGTTATTTCGCGGTATGTGACCAAGTTTTACAAAAAAGAAATATTCTTCGCTACGAGATGAGAATGATTTATACCAGTTTACTGTTTTCTTGTATTATAATGATTAAAAAGCATTAGTAGTGGTGCTAATATTGAAACATGGAGCTCTAAGACAAGACTGGTATCTTCCATAGGTATTGGTAGGCTAACAATGCTTCTAGTAGAATAACTAAGAAAATTAGTCATTTTGACTTGAAAACCAGCAATACAAAACAAGTTGAAAAATAATTAACGACAAAGGTATAAATTTTACAGCTGTTGTAAGTGATAGTACTGAATGTAATTCTTAGCGATTGAGTTGAATACAATGTTTTTGAATACAATATATTTTTCATTTAATATATATTTAACTTGAAAATAAAAATTGAGATTCAAGTCTTAAGTTATAAGAGCTGGAGATAAGGAAAGGTAAGTGAGAGGGATAAAAGCTATGTGTCTCTAAGGATGCAGTTACCCTTGCCTGAAATGATCTAAACGATTATTCTTTAATGTAGGATTCTTTCACATACCACGAATAGTCAAATACAGGATACAATCTAATCAAGTTTTTCATGAATAATCTTTTTAGAATATTTATTTGATTATCAAAACAAATATTCTAGGAATCTTACTTTTAGTAGTGAGTAACTTGAACGGAATCTGACTTGAAATAACATGGACCATTTTCTGTTTGTATCAACTATTCTGTTATCGGTAGCAAAACTCTATACTTAAAGTATAGACTTTGAGCGCTGAACTAGAAGATATGATAATGGGTTATACCAATTTATTTTTTTCTTATATTATAATAAGTAAAAAGCATTAGTAATGGTGAAATTTATATAATTTTGAGTCCATCGATACAATATTGAAACATGGAGTTCTAAGACCAGATTAGTGTCTTCCATAGGTATTTGTGGACTAGCAATGCTCTGTAGTTTGACCGGGAGGCTCAGCCACGCGTATAGGTCAACACAGTACTAGCAATGCTTCTATGAAAACTAAGAATAACTAATAACTAATAAATTAATAAAAATAAATTAACTATATAAATTAATAAACTAATATATAGTAACCTAGAAAATTAGTTATTCTTACTTGACTTAGTTATAATATTTAACAATATTATGGAATATTTTCCAAAGTCTGCTTTGTTGTTTTTACTTTACTATAAGTAAAGTATAGTGATCGTGAAAAAATTCGATCTCGAGATTTTGACAGAATTACATGTTTTGAGGTACCAGAAGTCGTTTTATGACGTTTTTACGATGATGTCTGTGTGTGTGTAGGTGGGTGGGTGGGTGGGTGGGTGGGTGCGTGTGTTAGCATTGCTTGTTACCACGCTACGGTCCAGAATCTTTGATGGATCAAGTTGATATTTTACACAAAAATGGGCCCCATTTAGACGAAGATCCCTATTGTTTGGGAAGAATTATGCACGATGGGAAAGTCACTTTTTTTGCCAAAAACCTTTTTTTTTTAAACATTTATTTCTCCTAAACTGATAACCCTAGAGTTTTGAAATTTTGACATTATCTTTGAAGTTACAAATGCAACAAACGAAAAATATATTCAGAATTTTAAGACAACAGGAAATATTTTTTTTCAATAAAGTGTAAAAATTTTGACTTATAATTCAATCTCAAACCTTATGAGAGCGATAGAAGCCATACTGTTTGATGGACAAGAATGAAACTATGCCTACAAATAGAACGTTATATGGCAAATGAGTTGAGATATTTTTTTTTGAAATTACTTTCGCTAAAGGGGCGTTACAGTACGATTTGTGTTTTCAGAAAATGATTTTTTGACGCTAAACCGCTCGTTAAAAAATAATGAAAATTTGACCAAAAATGGAACAAAAAATTAGCAATTTACAAAAAAAAATTCATGAAGTTTCAATTACGGGAAAGAGCAATAACGATATAAAAACTGTTTGTTTATTCTAGACTAAGAGATCACCTGCTATACTTGTCGAATTTTTTGTATTTTTTACATTGTTTACATTGACTTAGAAATTTTTTGAGCGAATCCACTGAGATAAAATTGATGTTTCTTATGGAAAAATGAAAATATATTATTGACTTATAAGAGATGTAAGAGGAATAATATTGTGCAGGTAAATGATTACACTCATTAAAAAAAAATTCGTATATATGTTATTTGACAAAGGGGAAGGAAAATGATCTTATTAAATACTAAGAAGCCATAAAACTCCCAGTATAATAATTCTGTTAAAAACCAAAAATGTAAAAGATAATTCAAAATTGAAATCTTTCGTTTAGAGATTAATAACTGTAATTATCGTACATCTTTAATTAACAAATCACCTTAAAACAACATTTTCTTCGCTGTTTAAGATGTTTTTCAGAGAAAAAAGGGTATTTTACTGTTTCAAATTTGAAAATTTTATATTAATATTCAATGTAGAAGGATGTCAAGTAAACGATGTAAGAAATCTACTGGCTATTTGAACAAAAGCCATGTTCTCTTGTAGGATAATATTTCGTATCAATAAATGTTCACTTTCGTTTTTCAAAAATGTTATTACTGCTGTAGTTATACTAATGAAATTATTTGCAAATAATAAATTATTTGTGATGTACAAAAATAAGCTTATAAATTGATATGTCCTTCAATCACTATCTGTACTACCTCACGAATGCAACGCTAATAATTATATCCCATTTAGATATTTATGTTATGCTTAAATGATACGTTATGTTTTATATACTCAAGAAATTTGACATTGAGTTACTTATAGTAAAGTAGAGTGTAGGCCACTCCAGATTTATTGACAGGTTGGCGAATGTTCTGTAAAAAATGAAGATTTGTTTTTTTAATATTAATGTTAATGGAATATTCAGTATACGTTTATAGAATCTGTCCATTTTGTAACCTGAGTATGACCATATGTTTGGCTGAATTATACTTCTACTTTTACTAGTTTTCAAGAGGTGCAGTTTCATTCTTCAACTCCAATAATATTCAACTGATTAAATTCAATACAATCCTTTCTTTTTTTGTCTCATTTGCATTGTTATCCTACTAGCCTACCAATGAATACCTATGGAAGATACCAGTCTTGTCTTAGAGCTGCATGTTTCAATATTGGCAACGTATGATCGATGGATTCAAATTTGGATAAATCTAACCACTACTAATGCTTTTTAATTATTATAATTCAAGAAAAAAATAAACTGGTATAAATCATTATCATCTCGTAGCGAAGAATATTTCTTTTTTGTAAAACTTGGTCACATACCGCGAAATAACTTTATATATAGAAGCTAATACAAGTGCATCAGTCAGTTTGATATTCAATTGTTTACTCATCCTGCTTGCTATTTATTATTAGCTATTACAGACTTCTAATTTAAAATTGAAAAGATATATACAAATTTTTTGTCATCCACTTCATTCTCAACAATAGCATATTGATGGAATGATATATAGGCTGTGAATGGCTTGCAATAGTAACTCATGTATGTAACATTACCCAAGACTGGATGTCATTCACGCTTGCATTCCATTGATTGTGCGCATGCTTAAGCTAGGCTAACCCAGATGCCGTTAGCTCAGCCTCCCTCTCTGTATCTCTACCCACTGATAACAACATTAACCTGCCTCAGACTGGACTTTGTCTTTCAATTCTCTATCACTGACAGTTGTCCTAATTCAACTAATTAATTTCTACTCAAGAATTAAATTAGCCAACACAAATTTATATATATCAGTACCATGCTAACTAATAAATGATATTATTGTGAATACGTATTCAAAATTAATAATCCGGCTGTAAATGATTATCAGATAAACAACAAACTATATATTTCTATTGCCATACATAACAATTTCCCAGAGCTTCTTTATTGAGTAGTATTATTGAGGAGATATCAGACCCTAACAAACAAATATGAAAGATTTAATTTCTTATGACAAATTAAATATATTGATTATCCAATTATATTAATTAAATATAATATAACAATCACAACCATTCAGTTGTGAAAAAGGGGTAGTAACAAATGAACATAATATGTCAGAAATTGGTAATTTCTTTGGTTATCACAAACTTAAAAGTTCAATTACTGTTATATTATTACACATATCATAAAACTGAAATTTAGAAAATACAAAAATTCGTACAAAATACACAAACATGCATAATAAGAGTATAGAGACAACGTACAAAGTATTAATAATTAACTTGTAAAGATTAAATCGGCTTACTATTTCTTTGCCTGGATACCTCTCATTAGATTGGCGATCAGATTAGATTAGATTTATTTGCAGTATTATAGCACTTGCTAATGATAGTTGTTTAATTATCATTATTGGTTTGTTTTTTATACTTGTGTTTACTTATTTTTGTGTTGGGTTATCGTGGGCGTGAATGTGTGCCTTTGTAAAACCAGTTAAGTGAAACGATCTCACAAACAAAATAAACTAAATTCACAGAAAGAGCACACATAAAAGAGATTACAATTATTAATATATTTTAGCTACCTGGTCTTCAGCTAAAAAGACATGAGTTGTTCCATATATATATATATTATATATATATATATATATAATATATAAATCAATGATCAAACCACAATAAGAAATGGGAGAACAAGATTAAGATCTTTCAATCGTAACAAGCGGTCTTCGTCAGAGTCAAAAACCCAACTGAAACAGTAGATGCAGAGCACATCTGGTGAGGGGTTGAGAAGAGTGGGAGGGAAGAGTGGTATTTTAAAAGGGTGAAAGCACAGGAAAGGACTAATGTCCAGAAATGAGTGTTTGGGGAAACAAAGGAGTACAGTAAGAAAGAGTAAAAAACTATCCGCTAGCTGTCAACCCTCTTAGAAGAGACTATTTCCCTCGTAACGAAAGTATTTAGTTTGAAGAGACCGTTACTAATGTTTATAATATTTGATTTATTAAATTTAATTAGCGACGATTCAATAATATTTCTTAACAACATCGATATTTCATAAGTAATAAATTTAGCCCCTCTCCAATCAGTATGGTTTTTTTCAGTGTTGATATGCAAGAATAAGGCACTAATTTTTTCATGTCTACTTACATTGCATTGGTGTTGTTTTACACGTTTCTTTAATGATTTACCAGGAGAGATGGAGGGTTAGACACCTCGAGAGCTTCGTTGTCATACCGATGTAGGTAGAAGGAAGGACTGCACAGTTCCCTTGGGTACATGAAAACTATGTCCTGGGTACACCAGGTGACTATGCTGAAGGTCGGGCGTTACTTTTTTATTGGAATTTTTAATGAGTAGATTGCTAGTTTTCTTAGCCTTATAGATGATGGTGAGGCGAATTATGTCCTCAGTGTTAGTGGTTTTAATGTGACTATCGATAATTTTTCTCCGGGATTTCTCATCTTGTTTGTACTGCGTAGTCAAGTAGGCTTTGTAGAACAGAGGTATTTGTTCACAACCCTCCATCTCTCCACAGGAGCCCCTAAGGATCATGTTAAGAAAGAACCCGGAATTGCCCTTACTAGAAATATGCTAGTAGAGAGCACCTCAGTTTTGATAGAAAACAGTGATCGAGGTAGGCTACAAATACTAGAGGCTTTATTAATCAAAGACCTGTGCCCTGCGTTGAACTCTCAAATCAGTGACATGTTCGTCATCCCGAGTTCTACGATCTTCGAAACTAGAATAAAATTTGTTCGGAACACTCCTCAGCTGTGACCTGTCGGAGGCGTAAAGTGCTGGGGTGATTCAACCGTCTAACGCATGGGTGCGCGCATGTAGCACTACTTTGACAGTTAAACGCTGCCATTATTTGAACTGTGATAATTTATATTGCTTTTTATTTTTTGTTGTTTTAATTTTTTCGTTTTTTTGTTACCGTTTACCTGATGATGGCCAATGTGGTCGAAAGCATGTGTTTGTGTAGTGTCTAATATAGAAAGTTTCAATAGTTTTCTTCAAGGTTGTTTTCCTATTCTCGTTATGACATTAGGTAGATTAATTTATGAGCTACCAGTGGATTACAAGAAAATTATTAGGCAAAAAGAACATCTTTCTAAGAAGATAATTAATGCTGAAGCAGCTGTGCATTTAATATTAATAATATATATATATATATATATTTATAATGTATGGACTTGGTCGGTTTTACTAGTTAAAAAAGAATTTTTTCAAAAATTCGGTAGGGTTATCATGGTATACTGAAAGTAATGTAGCTTTTTCTACATTACAATAACGTAATATAATAAGCTACAGATAACAAATGGGATCCAGAAAGGTTAAATACTACTTATATTAATTTATTCAAATTACGCCTCAATGATTAAGTAATATTAATAGTAGCTTACACAATAGTTTGTCTCCGCTATGAAAACTTGTTACAACAATTGAGCCTCAATAATTACAAAATACAAATAGTATTTTCTTTACATATCACAGTGATTGAAAATAATTCAGTATATTACAAAATATTTGATGTCCTCTGAAATATGCAGTTGGGTTCTCATGAAAGCACTCGTTATTCAGAAGTATAAATTTTTGATAGAAGGGCAGCCCAAGATAGAAAGAAAACAGTCTCAAATGGCCTACTCCAATACAGGGGAATATTAATTTCACCTCAAACACGTGGTATCCGTACCAAAATAAAAGTAATCCGAAGCTAACATAAAAGTAATGAAAAAGGAAGGTAACAAAACAGCTGTTTCTGCATATATATTATACTTTAGAACATTATACTATACAATCAGTTCATAGATAAATGAACAGAAGAGTAAAACTTAGACCTTTAGACTATTAATGCATCTTACTAATAGTTGAAACTGAATATGTGATAGTCGATGAAGGAATAAAACGTAAAACAAAAAGTACTGAAACTTCATTTTCAACCAGAAACTGTTTTAGCCATATTATATATTAAAGCAAAATAATTTATACACTAAATTTAGAGGTTTATTTATAATAGTAATGGTACAGGCATTTCACTAACGGAACTGGTTGTTTATCATAAATTATAATATTTCATAGAAAGAAAATAGATCAAGCCGTAAATTTATATTTTTTGTTTGCGGTTGTGTTTGATTTATTGCGAGAAATGGCATGATTAATTGCTAATAATTTTTGAGTAAAGGGAATAACTGTCTATTTGCAGACATAAAGGGTTGAGTTGTGGTCGCAGAGACTCAGTTAATGATCACCTTTAGTGAATGCATAATAATTGTGATTTAGTTATTAAGGGTCTCGCTTTCAGTTTAAATGAAGATGAAAGACACGCAGTCATGAAACTGAACGTGGTATGATAAAAAATCAAACAGTATTTTTTATTGATGTGAATGGTTATTTCTATCAAAAATAAATGTAGTGCATCCACTTCCTAAAGAGTTTAAAGTATGTGATACTAAAATAAGTAGTTGAAATGATGAGACTACCTTGTAATCGCATTTACATTGTACTGTTTGAATAATGTATTTGCTAAAGCCCAAAGTAATAAAATACTTGATTTCATTAGCCTTGTGCTTCAAACCAGTTTAATATGATTCCTACACTCTCAACACACGCAGATTTACGAATGACAGTAACTCTGAAATGGTGATGACAGCCTTCCACGATTATCATAATCAAACAGACCGATATTATAATTCTAAACAATGCTCACCAAAATGTGAGAAAAGAGATCATTTGGAAATGGTAATCGGAACAGATCCTCCATCAGGGTACAAGGAATTATTACATGCTAAAAGTCAATTGAAATAGCGATAAAAAAATAGTTAGAAGGATATAAGGTCCCAATACCAACGAGTGATAGGGTCAAAAAAAGCCTTTCAGTACCTACCCAGTGAAACAAAAAAACAGGTGTTATACAGAACAATAAAGAAATGCTATTGCAAAATTAATTTGATAATGCAGAAACGGAAGCCATCCTCAAAAAAACACTTTGTCTCTAAACTAATATTTTTATCACAAATATAAATTTGATTTTTCATAGCGACATCATAAATTTATTTATCAAGTGAAGATTTGCGAGAATTGAGGAGATGAAGGATTCATCGCTGCAGGAGCTCAAGGCAATACCCAAAGCGAATTCAGAAGTCCTGTGACGACTGGAAAAAGGATTGGCACAAGTGTATTGGTGCGAAGGGAATTCTATTGTAGGGGATAACATAATTTTGGATAAATGAATGATTATATTTTGACTAATATAAATGTATATAATAATTTTATATATACCCAATAATACTTTAGTAATAAACTAAGTATGAATAGACCTTATCGTGATTTTTTCTTCTAACAATAATGATTTGATCGCTTTCCCTTAAGACCTTCACGGTAAGACCTGTAGCCTACATTTTATATCTCAACTAATTTTCTCCAGCGGATTAGAGTTTTTAAATTCTTCGTGGGTGTTAAATTGGGAGTCTCTTTTCTTAAAGTGATTGAGTTGTTGACCTGCTCAACACCATTTTACTCAGACACCAGTAGTCTACAGGTAATTTTCAAACAATTCTATCAAGTGGATCGGAGTCCACGGCATTTAGAAGGACAGTACATGCATACAAACACACACACACACACACACAACAATGACGAACCTACTATTTCAAATATGGATCCATTAACTATAAAAAAAGAGTAATTGTATCAAGTTATAATATCAAAGTTCAATATGTAGAATACATCTAATTTTTTAACACAATTGACGTTTTACTTACTTCCCGAATTAAATTGGACAGAAGCAATGAAATTCATTAAAACGGCGGTGTTAAGGAAAAAGATTGCCAGTTTCATGAAAACTGATATGAACAGAGTGAGTCTTTGTTATAAAACAGCAATGTTTGAACTTCATTTAAATAAGAACATGAAGAAAGGCATTATTCTATTTTGGCTATAGCGTCAAATCAGGTAAGTACTATTATATCTTCATAACATATAGGAATTTTTAGTTAGATATCAGAATTTTTCTAAATTAATACATCTTTTTTTTTTCTATGTGTGGTATTTTTGAAATTAGGTTCTGAGAGAATTGAACAAGATCTGAAACTTACCATGAAAGCACTAATGAAAACTGAATAACACCACTCATTACATATAAAACTTAAAATTAGATACAAAGCAATATAAACAAATATGAATATATGCAAGAGGTCTATAGTTCAGTAAATGATTTGTTGAATAAATGTAACAATGTTAGCCATATACATTGTATTCAAATGTGATCCATTCTGTAAAGTATTGAGATAATAAAGTTAAATTAATATGCATTCACACTGATTCCATATGCAAGCTATTTAAATTTACCTGCTCCCTAAATATTCAGTTTAAGTGTTAATCTCAATTCCCTTTGCTTTTCATAAGTAGATCCCTTTTATTATTCATTTCATTATTCTACATCTATCAATAAATATCAAACAACTTGTCTGAAAGTATAAGAAGAACAAAAAACACCTATTCATCGCTCATAAGCTGCACATATTCCACTATTATCAAAAAGAACAATCACTTCAATAGTCATTTTTTTTTTTATTATATTATGTTTCGCAATAGAATTTAAGAGATTTATAAAAAAAATACAAATGTGAAAGCATGATGAAGGATTGTAACTAGATTTACAGAGTTTTCCGTTTCTCATCGAAACCGTTAATTTAACACAGCTATACCAGGTGCATTCTGAAAATTGATTTCACAACAATTTAGTCACTATATCTTTCAAATAGTATCATATTCCAAAAGGTCGTGCATATATATATATATATATATATCACTTGATAAACGGAAGGACGATCCAAACTGGACACAATAACAGTTCAAAATTGAAGATAGGTAGCACAGAAAATAAAAGAAACATACTTAAAGATTCAAATTTTCGGGTAATCCGTCTTCAAGAGAAAAGAGAAAGGGAGACCAAGGACGTTTTAGACGCATACTAGCATACGTATACGGGTTACTAGCCGTTGCGTCTACAACGTGCTTGGTCTCCCTTTATCTTTTTTCCTGAAGACGGATTACCCCAAAATTTGAGTGTGTAAGTGTGTTTCTTTTACTATTTGTTCTACCTGTCTTCAATTTTGAGCTGTTT
Source organism: Hermatobates lingyangjiaoensis (assembly GCA_026182355.1). Lineage (NCBI taxonomy): Eukaryota > Metazoa > Arthropoda > Insecta > Hemiptera > Hermatobatidae > Hermatobates > Hermatobates lingyangjiaoensis. The sequence goes on from JAPFBL010000081.1 coordinate 643,181, forward strand.
ATATATATATATATATATATATATATATATATATTCAATTAAACAAAGAAACATAGAGAAATCAGAAGAACACACTTACAGTCTCTAATTTTCGGTTTGAACCGTCTTCAGGAGAGATAAGAGAGGGAAACCTCTCTTCTGGTTTCCCTCTCTTATCTCTCCTGAAGACGGTTCAAACCGAAAATTAGAGACTGTAAGTGTGTTCTTCTGATTTCTCTATGTTTCTTTGTTTATATTGAACTATATTTGTCCGTTTTGGATCGTATTTCCAACGAAAAAAAGTGTATATATATATACTTTTTCGTTGGAAATACGATCCAAAACGGACAAAAATAGTACAATATTGACAAAGAAACATAGAGAAATCAAAAGAACACACTTACAGTCTCTAATTTTCGGTTTGAACCGTCTTCAGGAGAGATAAGAGAGGGAAACTAAGCGCACTGGTTCAGAAACGGTTGGAGATACATCAGCAATAGATCAATAATATTGTGTGAATACCTACTAACCTAACCTATCTATTTATTATGTTTCTGTGTATTTATGTATAGTTCATATTTTATATAGAATCCTGTCATCATGAAAAGAAGGTAAGCATTTTAGGAGAAAGAACAATCTAAAGAAACAGGAAGATCATTCCAGTTACTTTATAGAGTAACTGGTTTATAGAGAGTATATAGCCGAGCGAAATGGAAGAATAAATCCATAACTGATAATATAGGGACACATAATTAGAGTATATCAAAGATTAAGGATGTCATTTGGAGATAACCATTTAACAAGTAGGTAAGAAGTGATTTGTTTTAATACTTTCAATTTATCACTTGTGTCAAAATGATGATTTTAGTATGGAATCCATCAATAAAAAAAAAAATCTAAAAACAAATCAGTAGCCTCATTGAAATGCTGGAGTGAAAACAAACAAAATCCCTATAAGAATTTACATACACGCTTAGCTTGCTTCAAGCATAGCTAAGTGATTGCAATCCAGACAGTGGGCACAGTTTTAGAAAGTAAAGAAAAGTATGCGATGAGTGATGATAGTATGAAAGAGAAAGTAATATAAGGTTTGTGATTAACAATAAAGCAAGGATAGCTACTTCAATGTCTTCACTGTTAATTGTTTTATCTTCATTAGAAGTACCAAAAAAATTATTTGACAATATAACTAAGTTAATGAATGTTTATTTAAGGAATGGATAAGACACACCGTAAATGGTGGAAATAAAAGGAAATATTGAAAATTGTAGAAGATCCATAATAACATTTCCAACAATTGTGAACTATGAATGATGGAAAACTAAGCATCTATCAATCTTCATTGGGTTAAAACAGTAAAATATACCAGGAGTTAAAACAAAGCAACAAACAACAAATATCATATGATTGCCACGGAGAGAACATTTCTTTTGTTAATAGACAGATAACAATTCGATAGTTATAAAGTAAGTAGCCCATGAGAAGAAGAGGATAGCAACCTGACTTTTTGCATACATTTGTTATTGATAAAATAAGATGTCTACTGTTTGATAAAATTGTAATTAAATAAATGATGGTACAGTGAATTGTTTAGCGATGCTATAAACTCCTATAGAATACTTTTGGTTTTATAATCATCTTCGTAGGTACGTATCCAATTTTCAACAAGAAGGTAGATGAGTTATTTAATCGCAAGAGTGTACTAAACAAAAGAAAAGTAAATATAACTTTTATATTTATATTTAGATTACTGCTGTTATAATTGTATATGCTGAGATTTTATTTGTATTGTGGATTATACACAAAGGAGTATATATAAACATTCCCTAAAGTTTATTGTGTTTCCCTTATAATAAACTCAAGAAAATACGTTTGTTCTTAAGAGGAGGTAAGATTATGAAAGTGTGTGGCTTCTATTAGTGAGGGAAAAGACAAACAAACCTAAGTCTAATCAGTGTTAGTGCAGACTGCTACTGCACACAACCATGCATTAGCACTGAAATTGATCTAGCAAAGTTAGTCTTCTGAGCGACTCTGAACATTGACTACTACAGTCAAACATATATGCGCCACAATGCAGTCATTAGTGTATATCGTGGTGATATTCATCTATCATTAGCAAGAAGCGATTTCAAATATTACTTAAGAACAGTGGCAATAAAACTGTTTGGTATGTAAAAAAAAAAACGGAATCTCTTCTGAATTGTTACTATATGACATTACATAATAGCTAGACAAATATGTTTGAAGTGACTTTTACCTATGTGAGTAAATCTTTTTTTTTTTCATCTATGAAATGATTTGTTAAAAAGGTAGTAAGTTGAGCACTAACTACCTTCTTTAGGTTTTGTTTTTTCACACAAAATATATTTTTTGTGTGAATTTCAATTTCTATTATTACCATAAACTCCGAAGGAAAGAAGAAAATAAATGACATTTCATAAAAAGTCAAAACTGTTGGCTATTGCTTTTTTTCTGTTTAACACCCATCCTTATAGAAGCATAACGCATTTTAAGCAACCCAAGGGGCACAAGTGTTGCACATTTTTCTTTGACACCCATTTTAACCATGTTTATATCAATGGCATGTATTGCCCACCTCTTCTAGTGCTAGCAATGCACAATATTCGGTACCTATGGTAAACCGGTGTGTAAACATAGCCACGGCTTTGCCTCTTGTACACGAATAGTGGTCCTATCAATCGGTTATAATATGACCGCCTTAATACAAGGAACGTAATATAGACTTCATCGTTGAATTATATTAGGCTAGAGACTGCAAACAAAATTGTTTCAGAAGTCACACGACTTGTATTTTCCTCATTATAAACTAGTAACCCACTCAACTTTACATGATTAAAAAAAAAAAATAAATTTACACTTTTCTTGCCTAAAATTTTGAAATATGTGTTTGACATTTTGCTGAGGAATTGAACTAAATATTAAGAGAATTAGAATCCAATAGAATACAGTATTATGTAAAAATAAATAGTGTTCATACTAACTAATGTAATGTTATCCGAACGTGTAAAGTTATAGGCATTGATTTCAAAGATATGACAGGATAACTGTTTTTAAACTTACCAGTCAAAAAAACAGCCAATGAATACTACATTCCCAGTTATTAATGTTACAATGATTACAAAACTATAATAAATAAAAAAAAACTGGTGATTAGAAATTTAATCTCATTCACATAATGTTATGAGATTATATAAAAAAATCTGAGAAAATGTTTGGAAGTGAATGAAACTACTTGATTTTTAATTCATTAGTTGTGCAATCTGTGTTTGTGGTGTTTACCCCAGTATAGTTGATTTTTCTTAATTGTATCATGAATACTAAAGTTATGAAAAAAAAGTCATTAAAATTTGTATTTTATTAATTTTTGTGTGAAATTCAATTTCTATTATTACTGCAAACTCCAAAAGTAAAGAAGAAAACAAATGACATTTCGTAATAGAAGTTTCCATGAAGAATACTTTTCCCATTGATTGATATCACAAAATAATTATTTACTTGTGTTATTTATTAGGGACTAGTTGTATTTTGTATATAATTTTGTGTATAATGTTATACAAAACAATGACACCAACAAGGTAGTCACAAACATAATGATCACACACACATACATTCTTTCAATATATAATTATACTTGAAAACCAATATTCGTTGGTCGTTGGTCGTTGATACATAATATAGATGGAAACCAACATAATGAAGTATGCAGAGGGGGTAATCAATCGGTAAAATTGATAGGATGGTCTTTTGAAGTACCTAAATTGAATATTCCCAATAGCAGTAAACTTAAACTGTGAGTAAAACAAAAAAAATAAAATTTTGTTTGTTTACAATATGCTGATTGAAGGAAAAGAAATATTTCATTATTATCAACAATATATTGTTGATTCTTGAGGTGTATTATGCCACTGATGAAGAGCTAGTCCTTATTCTTTGCCTCGTAGAGGTATAAACAGGAGGAGGGGTGGGCCGCTTTACCCTTGGCTGGAGACAAGATCCAATTGGAGGCAGAGTTTCTGAACGGATAGCTATCCCATTATCAAAGTCAGCACGGAGTAAGACAGTCGACTGAAATCTTCAATAATGCATAACCAGTGTGACACCCCAGACTGTTTTATTCATACCCCGCCTTCCAGTGACATCCCAGCGTTTCACCTACCGTATCAATACTGTCACAAACACGCTTCCTTAATTTTTTTTTTAACCTTGCGACTTTATTAATTTACATAACTATTCTTTCAATATATAATTATACTTGAAATATTCTTTTTATACAAATATCGTTTCATAATATCTTTCACATCTTCAATAATTTAATTCAGATTATTTCTTCTACTATTATCATTTGGAAAATATCTCATTCAAAGGGAATGAATTATGTGTATTTTTATCAGATCCCTGAAATGCTCTCATAACTAACTGCGACAGCAGAAGGTAATATGACATCCTCTTTTTTCACTATTTACTTACGAGTATTATCAGCATTTTCGCTATCTTTTCCCATCACTGTTTTCAAAATGCCCTTCTGAATAAAATAAATGGTTAAATTTTATTATATTGAAAGACATTTTTTTCACAACAGACTTATAGTTGTAAGGGCTGAAAAAACTATAGTTTATTCAATTGTTGGCTACTTTTTTTCGTTTGAACTAATGGATAATGAAACTAATTAGTAGGTATCACTCAGAGTACCAATAAACAAGATATGTTATCTTGCTTAACCTGAGAAGTAATACAATTTGTAATTCACCCAAGTTGATTAAAGTAGGAATCGATATAATATTATTGATATTTTTAAAACTTGAGAACAACGTTTTTAAATCGTTTTCCAGTTGTAGTGTTAAAAAATTCTTCATACTGAAACAAAAAAACTAGAATGAGTAATAGAGTTGTTACTTTAAAAAATTCTCCTGTTTCAGCTTTGTATGTTGCATTATTACACTACCATTACATGCATTGTTATTTTAGTAGTTGTATTTATTTATGTGTAATTTGAGAGGATCTAAAAAACTGTAAAACAATAGCTCTCTAAGGTAACCCAGTTAAGTATAGTTATAATGCGATGCAATACAACCATTTCATACTATTCAACAACTATTTAATACGAATTGAAGAAAACATTCCAAACAAAAGATACAATTAAGCATTTAAAGTCTGAAATAATGTAAAAAACGAAATGGAGACGTCATAAGGTAAGTAATAGCAAGTAAACCTGATCATTGAGAACAGTAGGTAACATTTATGTTTTAAATCTATAGAACATTAAAAATATAATCATAGTAATTAATGCTCAACATGAAAGTGTTGTTGGGCTACACATTTTGATATTGTTTATTAAATGTAAATACGTAAATGGGAATGCTCTTTGTTTAAGGGAATTAGAAAAACCCAAAAGTATGCAAGTCTATTGGACAGTATAACGCATGAGTAAACAATTTGAATGGTTAAGTATCACGGAAGCTTCGTGGCTTTATTAATATGGATATCAAAGATTAATTATTTAGCTGATATCAACTGGAAGCGGTTTCTGCCTGATGTTACTATCAGTATTAATAAAACCTTGATATTGATTTTCTTCTTTCTTTGATGAACAAAAGAGCCTTGATTGATTTATCGCTTCAACTTTGAACAACTTGATTCTCTGATAGATGTTGAGATATTGCAAGATAAGAAACTCAAACTTTTGATTTAAACCGACAAAACTTTTTTTCTTTTATCTCACATTTCTAGTCAGAGATAATCAATTTTTATCAAGAAAAAGAAGCAATATCTAAAGCAGAGGATTTATTAATGATGTTATTTAATTTTATGAAATAATTTAGAACGTAAATCACAAAAAAATGTAATCAAATAAACGATTATGTTCTCACACCTAATAATATAATAAGGAAGGTTACTTTTCTTTGTTTGCTATCATATTCTTTATAGTTTTAAGGTAGACAAATCTCCATAGCTATATCTATTCCGAAACTGGATAAATAGAGTAACATAGTAATTAATGAGCCATCTATGTATTTAATGTTTGTATTGACTATTGATCTCTTTACGGCAATGATCGTTACGATAATTATTATTCCAGCTCATTAATTATAATGATCACTTGACGTTTGATACTCACCAAGTAAGCTACTTATGAAATATATATTGTTGAGAATATCTAACAGAAATAAATCTAATAAGATTAATTTTAAAATTTGTGTATATACCAAAATTTATAAGCAATAAGGAATATAAAAGTATCATAGCAAATTAATTGGATTTGACATCTGGATGATGTCAGATCCAAATTAAAAACAAATGACATGAGAGAAAAAGGGAAAACGCTTAATTGATTGAAATGTTTTCGACAATTTGTATAAAAAAGTCTCCTTTTTTTTGTTACTTTAAGTTTTAAAATCTCAGAAAACTGCATAAGTGTATAACTGATTATCCTACATTTAACATTTTGCCCTTCGCCAATCAACTAATTTTTACTGACAATATAAATCTTTTTTACAAAAATATAATTATTTTTTCTCTTTGTTTGTGAATACTAACTAAGCTCTTCGCGCCATTTGACTCATGACGTATTAAAATATTACCACAAAAATTCCCAATTTACTAACTATTGTAGGGTTAATAACCATTATTCAGTTGGTTTCTGAGTTCCAGAGACCCACTGAATCTTTAAAATCAGTAAATATTCATCTAAGTTCTGAGGAATGTTTAACAATGCCAATGCTTAAAATAAACCGAATCATGGATAAAAGACAATTTTTTAATTTTAATTTTGTGAACCTTAAATTCTATCTCACTGGTTTTTTTTTCAGCATTAAATTAGTTATTGTCCTTTAATAAATAAAATTCGTATACGGTTTTTCGTAGTCATTACAATTTGACAGGAGGGTTTGAATAAAACCAAAAGATGCAAGTTTATACTATAAGTGAACGTAAAAAGATTAAAAAAAATCTGGAGTGGCCTACACTCAACTTTACTATAAGTAAAAAAAGTATTAACCGGTTAACAACATAAAGTTTTTGTCTTCTCAATAGCTTTCACATTCAATCATAAGTCAAAATTTCAATATCTGTTGAAAAAAAAACTTTCTTGTTGTTTTAAAAATTTTGAAATCCTTTATCTTTTTCTGATTGAATCATGAATTTGTACTTTATACCACTGTCTTAAAGTCCTATATGTTTATCCAATGTAGTGGTGTTCCAAATTATTGCATTTTATTCTCTAAATCTTATTTTAATTGATTATTATCACTATTTAAAAATTCAAATGAGGAAATATTTCATTACTTAAGTAAAGACATTAATTTACAAAATCAAATGGTTTAATGCATTTCTATTCACATTCGGCAATAAAATGTAATAAACACTATGTACACTTTGAAGACCATTTTTATGGAAAATATTAACCTCATCTATAAAAGATTATGAACTGTAACGTCTACACAAACTTTAGATACGCACGCAAACGCACAGACATCATTGGAAAACCGTCATAAATAACATTGGGACCTTAAAACATGTAAATCGGTCAAAATCTCGAGATGGAATGTTTTCACGATCACTATACTTATAGTAAAGTAACAAGTTTACAAGTCAACTTTATGTGGAAACATTTCCTACAATTCACAATAAACTTAATGTATATACGATTGGAGTAATATTAACCACCAGGAATATATTTTTTGCCCCAATATACTAGTTTTTCGGGTTAATTTAAAATAACCAATGTTTTATTTAAACTTCAACAGAGTGTATATGTATTTTCAAGTTTACAAACTATAAATATATAAATCATAATATAATATAATATATAATATAAATAAATTTGAACAACATTTAAATGTATTATTTTTATTTAGACTTGGAATATTTTAAATTAAACTTGGACTATTTTAAATTAGGTTATGTTGCAGTGGCAGTCTCACAAGAGAACAGACATATGCCGAACTTTGGCCCTTTGAGATACTACACAATGATTCTACATTGGGAGCCCTAACTGAAGTGTATTATTTAGAGTAGGGGCCAATAACGTACATATACTTGACATAGTACAGGCTCGGGACCAACCACTTAACGCCCACTCCCAAGGACGATGTATCAGATTTTTTTTCACATTCCACGTAAATAAATCGAAGAAGAGTGGGCAGTGAACTTCGGATCTAACAGTCCCTAGGCTGTTAGTAGAATTATTATATAGTAGAATAACTGAAACACTGTTAGAAGGATTTTTTAATAAAGTATAGATTAGTCAAAGTAAAATAATATTTAAGAAAATAATAAATTTTAATGTAACAATACAGCATAAGAGAAGATCCAAAATTACTAATTGAAATTTGGAAAATAGGTACAACTGATACACTAAAGAACTGTTTACAATGATATCAAAAGTAGCTTTTTCAATATTTTTATAGAAGAAACTATTTTGACTCAGTTGATAAGTTCCCTGAGCCTTGAAAATGACTACAACGTGATTTTTTGTATGATATATATGGTGGTAATTATATTAAATATTCTATTTTCCTGGTGAGGTGTAATGGTGATCAAAATATACTATAACTAATAATATATTACTATACATAAAGGTGAAAAGTCTGAAGAAATATCAATCCAACTCGTAATATAGAAAAGAAAATTAATATCATGTTTCCACTGACCGTAAATATGATGAATATCTTCTGTATTCTTGCATTGTCGTTCAATCAACGTAAAAATTAATTGAAAACAGATATATTGAAATAAATTTTTCAATCAGAACACATTTGAATTCGTTTAAAACTATTACAAATAAAAGTGACGCTATTATGAAAAATATGAAAAGGACTTGGAAAAAAATGAGAGCTATGATTGGTTGAAATGATCATACGATAGAAAAGACATGCGCATTATGTGTAACGTTGGCGGGAAATGAAGGTACTAACCATATTCTGGCTGGATAATAATTATTTATACACTAACTGGACACCTATGAACCTAAATTGAATTCCATTCAACGTTTTAAAAATCATTTCTAATCCGTTTTAACTTTGATAAAATAACTTTGTTTTACTACCTTTATTGAACATATAAACTCCATATTATAAGATTTCTTTTTTTTTATTAAAAGTGATGACAATAATGTCAAATATAAAGAAGTTACTACAGGTGTTGAATTTCATATTATTATAACAACTAAAAGTAACTTTGTTTTACTGGCATTATTTAATTTAATAAACTCTGTATTATTTACATTATAATGTACGAATTATTTAAAACTTGCATTTCAACCTTCCAGATACCTTTACCAAAAGAAATTAGAAACCTGGAGTACCTTAGCAATTGCATCAATATAGCATAGCTAGAATATTGAATGACTGTATACATCATTTTCTGTTTATAAATTAGATTTATAAATGATAAATAAAGAAAGTCAATTATCATAAATGAAAAGTTATGTTTCCTTTTATCATAAATGAAAAGAAAAATAAAATTTTCGTAAAATAAATATAGGGCTATTAAAATAATAAATTTATAAAATGATATTGAATTATAAAAAGTGACTTAACAGCTATACTGAGTACATAAATATATCAAATGAAGGTACTATTTGTGCTGAGAGGTTATGTATACGTACACTGCGATATAATGAATTATGTATACTTATAATTTGATAATGCATCATGCAATATAATGTTATAGTTTTAGTAATATTATAGTTATTATAAGAGCTGTATTGCTATCAAAATTAGCATAAACTTATAAATTTCACATCTTTACATATTAATTTTCATTCTCTATCCAAATATAATAATACTGTAAAAACTAATCAGTAAAAGTAAGGTGCTTCTGGAATTTCATCATATAGTTTGTATCAAGCGGCTACAATTATAAACGTCTACCTTCAGGACTTCCTGTTTTGGAGGATGTGGAGAAGGCTGAGAGTAAATGTGATTTAGTTCAGAATGGAGTGATATGTAATTGTAGTCAGCTTCATTGCCGGGTTGAATTTTTCATTAAAAGTATAAAATTTAAAAAAAAATTTCACAAAAAGAGCGTTGTTACTTTTCTAATATGACTGATAGCTACACTTTCCCAACTCATGTTTCTTAGTTCCTCTAAAAATAAAGAAATCATGGTAATATAATATCTCTTATGGAGGGCTGGAGTTCGGTGAAGAAATGGAATGAAATATATTTGCTCAATCTTTTTCTTTTCTCTTCTGTTCCTAATAAAGTTCTCACTTATCTCATAAAAGAGTTTCCTTGACATTGGAAACTTATTCACTAAATTTGTTGCTAAAGCCTCTCCATTAAATGTAAAATATATAGATCTGGAACCATGTGGACACCATGGTTGTCATATGTGCCTCGTCATTAAGTTGGCTACATTTTGTATATCATATTTTAATTCTATCAGTCCTTTATTAAAAGTTCCTCTTTCTGCACATAAGCTATTAGTTTACTTCCTTCTATACTGTACTCAGTATCTTGCATTCTAGTTATGTTTTGCAATCCCCAATTCACTTTCGCGTCAATAATAATAGTGCCTCGGTCAGCTGAGGTAGTACACTTCCGTTAACTATTCACGCCAAGTCCCACAGTCTCAGTTTCAATGAATTTTTCATATTAAAAAATATTACAAAGTACCCCAATCAAAATAAATGTAACACTTGGACAATTTTTTAATGACCTCATATTTGAATCTCAGAACTCCCTAACAGTTAATTAACTGCTAATGTATATCTTATTTATAAACAATTATATACTTCATTTTTATTTATTAGTATTTTATTACTATATATGAAAACATATCTTAATTAGAGATAATGTTTTACTGTTTTATTATTTCTTTATTTATTTGTTTTGCATATTGAAATTTTTATATTATTTATTATTTTATAATAATAAAGCAAATTATGCTTCTATTCAATTCATTTTCGGGTGCTTTGTTTCTTTATTTGTGGCCAACCTATACCAATATACATTCAGGAAAACTTTTCAGTTTTCTGTCATCTTACTACGGTACAGTTTCTCTACTGAAGGTGAAGACCAACAGGATTAAATGAGACTGAACCATAGGATATTGTTTTCATTCGTACTCCTTTTTGGTTTTTATATACGTACTTTTGAAAATACCAAGTGAGTATAGTTTGTTTAATAACAAATATAACATAAAGAATCAACAATACAAATTAATAAACAGTTAATGTCAATATAAAGTTTTAATAGAGTATTCGAACCATCAGAAAATGGTGATGACATTACAAGACAAAAGTATTATTTTCAGTTGTATAATAGTTGCCATAAGCCTAAATCAGTTTTAGAAGTAGGTCGAGCTATACTAGGGTGCCTCAAGCAAGAGTGAGAAATGTTGAGAAATAAGTTGAGAGAATTATGGAATTCAATTGGTTAGAAAAGGACGAATAGAAACTTTAGAAACGGAATTTACTCTGATTTTGACCAATAAAAACTTAAAGATAGACATCCTAAAGTTTTATATTCATTTTAATATTAGCTTGATATTTCAGCAATGAATTCTTTCAAATATAATAATGGATAAGTTTTGATTTCTGTAGGCATACAAATTATTATTGCTCTTGAATATTATATATATATTGTAGCTATGTCTTTTCATACTGCAAAACGATATTACTAAAGAAATGTTCTACAAGTCCAGTGGGTATTATTAGAATAATTATTACCGCTTTTTAGGATTTAGGATATTTTCTTATTTTTTCTCCCTTAATAATATAAAAAGTTAGAATAAGTTCTCACGAAGTTAATAGTTATAATATTTCAAATTAATTATCTCAGCAATCTTTTATTGAAGTAATCATTTTCTAAAGTAATTATACAAAATGAAGTAACTTTATTTCCAAACATTTGAATTTCAATATTTTCAATTAATATTTGTTTATGTATTTACGAAAATCTTTAATAGGACTTCAGAAAAGAAATTTTGATGATACATACTGACATGAAACTATATTGATACGAATATGTTAACTCTCAGCTATTATCACAAATTGATTTTCCTATTTAGTACCATTGAGTCTATAAAGAAAACTTTGCTTCAACTTTGGTTTAAAACTAACTAATGAAGTAGATATGAAATGCCTTATTTTTGTTTCACATACAGCTGTGAAAACAGCTGAAATATTATTTGTTGAAATTTCTAAGCGTATTTCTTGTAACATTTAGTCCTGCAGAGTAATACCTGGCTTCCTACAAGAAAACCTGCGACTTTTACCAATACTTTCTGAAACAGGAGATAAGGAAAATACTGATGCAATAACGTCGAGGAATGAAATTGATCTCCTCTAGTGGCCACCACCCACAGCTCTGTTATTGGAATTGAAAAACGACAAGCGAAAAGGCCAAACTGACTTGATCAATAAACCTAACGGGATCGAAAGGTCTTCGTTCTTTTTCATTTCAGAACAGTGAAAAGGTTTTCTGAATAATTGGATGAAGTGTTGGTCACAGGTATCACTGGTTGAATTCTACAGAAAATACAAACAAAACCACCCAAGGGCGTTCTAATACTTATTTTTTAAGGTAAATATAAATTTATAAAATTTTGAACAATCCTACCAACCTTCATTCTACCTAAGTAGGACATGTTTAAATGTGCAGTTATGAAAATGCTAATGATAACAAGCAGCAATACTGTAATCCTGCAATCCAGTAATTCTTTCATCCAAGCCAAGATCATTCGTAGAGAAGAAATAGATGAAATGATAACATAAATAAACCATTGGCAGCCATCACTGACTACTGCCTTCGGCTATATATAAAACATAACGCTAAAAGAGGAGGAAATTGAGAAAACAAGACTGACTGCTCTAGGAAACGTGAAATAAGAAACAAAACAAAAGATGTGTATATTAACATGACTAAACTTAAGCTATACTCTATTTTTTTAATAATCACTGGTTGGGATTAATAAAAGTAAACTGAAAGAACTATGCCACATTGAAACTAAATGCCATACAATATTACTCTGTACCATCATAACATATTGTCGTTGATGACAAAGTTATCTAAAGAATACAATCTTGTAAATTTACAATACTCAGTATTATTTATTTATTGCTATTATATTAAATATTTACCTTGTTACTTATGGATTAACCAATAAGTCGATTAAATAGAATGGACGTATTGGAATAGGATGCTTACACAATTAATTTGATTTAAAAATATAAATAAATAATTATTACTCTTGTTGTCAAACTTCTACAATATTTAAGACTTGATTACCGTTTTTCGGACGTATATCGATTGAGTTCTCAAAATACGTGCATATACATTTTTTTTTAAATGTCAAAAGTGATAAAATTATATGGTCTTATGCAGCACAGGTATGATATGACTCTATTAAATGTCTAGTACTTTTAAAAAGAATTTCGTGAGAATATATTTCGTAAATATATTTTTCTTTATATATAACGGTACATTTTTCACATAATTCTGTTAATGGTTGTGTAAAAGTTAAGAAGATAATTAAGTCAGAAGGATATCATGGATTCATGGATTGACTCTAAAAAGGCAGAGGGAAACAAATCAGTGAGAGCGGCGAAGGTCCGAAGGCTGAAGAAATTCAAGGACCATCAATCTAGCTGAGGTGAGTCATAAGTCAACGCACACCTCCCCGACTACTCCTTTCCACCCTCGGGGACTTCTAATTTCCCAGGGTGCCTTGTGGTTTGATTATCGCCCTAACCAATTTCAACACTATGCTCCATTGTTTGGAATTCACTGGGGCTCTGGTATAATGTAAAACATTTCTCTCTAGTTAACATTGCTAAATAATAACGTTACTGTTAATTAAACCAAAATAGCCCATAAATTTTATATTCTACTAACAAACCCATAGCACGGGTATTCAAATATTTATAACAAAACGCAAATAATACAAAATCACAACTACATTTCTTAAACTGTAATTTAATAATATATAGAGAATATGAACTTTATTTAATCAAAGCTTCACAGTAATTATAGTAATACTGAAATAAAGTCTCAATTTATTGAACAATAAACTATAACATAGTTTTCACTAATCCATCTTATTGTTTTTTTACGTTGCCTATCTGTAATGAGTTCCTTCCAATTCCTAACCAAAATACTCACAATGAAGAACATTGCAAACTGTATTCACGATCAGTTTGCGAACAGTATATATCATTGATAAAAAGATTTCACATAAACACGTGAAATAACAATCAATGATTTTGATGAAATAGAAATAATAGCCAAAGAAATGGATGAACAGAGAAGGAAAACTCTGGAGATGTTATATATTAGAAAGGACCAGTCATCCATTAATTATAGAAGTGACATTTCAAATTTAAATAGTATTTATTCGGGTGTGTTAAGTTAAACATTGTTGATAGATGAAAAATTGTGTTAGTGACTTTTTGGTTGTCTGGTGAAATTTGGTTACCTTGCTTGGTTATTTCAGTTCAGTGTCACCTGTTCATTCAGACTACAGTTGTTGTTAAAATCCACATACTATTTTTCTTTGAAAATAATTTGTAATGTAATACCTAATTTTTCTGTTTCAAAATTTATTCTTCTATAAGTTTTCTTACTAACGTATAGTCAAAATTTTTATTGTCATTTCTTAATGGTAACTATTTGCACTTTTATGTACCATATGTTTGATTTTTGAATGATTGTATTATTTCTTATATCTCCTCTGTATTTGTAGGCCTATGAAAAAGGTTTTAAATAAAGACTGAAACTTTGGTAATGAGAGTTTAATTTGAACCTGAAGAACTGTCCGACTCCGTATAAATTTTGTTTTGTATATATAATATATATATATAGTTGGGTTTTTGACTCTGACGAAGATCGCTTGTTACGGTTGAAAGATCTTAGTCTTGTTTTCCCATTTCTTATTGTGGTTTGATTATATATATATATATATATATATATATATATATATATATATATATATATATATATTCGTAAATTTTGGTAGCAGTCCTTCCTTGATTCACACATTATTGAAAATGACACCAAATTTAGCTGATACCTGTTTCTTAACAAGTTTCTCAATTTTTCTAAATAACACTCTCGTTATTTCGTCTACACAATAACAAATCAAAAATGATTTGAATCAAATATTCAAGTCACTCCTTAATATTCAGGTGGAAAATAGTAGCTGTATTTTGAAGCTGTTTAGTTCACATCGAGGGCAGCCAGAAACCCTTGCAGGTAGCGACGCAGGCCGGGAGGCCACTCACCCCACAGATTAACGCCCAACTATTCTTAAACTTTATGAAAAACAACCCCCCCCCCCCTTCTACCTTCTCTGTGTATATAATAAACCTGGTTTTCACATTAGATCTTATTCACGTCCTGGTGATGAATGTTGATCATTCGAAACATGTCGACCATAGGAGATGTACTTTATTGTGTAGACGAAATAACGAGAGTGTTATTTAGAAAAATTGAGAAACTTGTTAAGAAACAGGTATCAGCTAAATTTGGTGTCATTTTCAATAATGTATATATATATATATATATATAAAGATTTCACATAAACACGTGAAACAACAATCAATGATTAAACCACAATAAGAATGGGAAAACAAGACTAAGATCTTTCAACCGTAACAAGCGGTCTTCTTCAGAGTCAAAAACCCAACAGTTGGGTTTTTGACTCTGACGAAGACCGCTTGTTACGGTTGAAAGATTTTAGTCTTGTTTTCCCATTCTTATTGTGGTTTAATCATTGATTATATATATATATATATGAACGTATAAGCCACAAGGAAAAGTAAAAAAACACAGAAAATATGCTCTAAGGCCTTTCAATTATATGTCATCAGAGAGCAACTAGATATTGATAACAACAGAGGTTACAGGTTTCTTACAAAAACAAAATATGGGGAGACAAAACAAAACACATGTTAAATTATAAAAACATATAAAATACAAGCAAAAAAAAAAAAGATAAAACAACAAAGAGAAACAAAACATACAATTTAACAAAAAGGAAACAAAATACTAGGTACCAAAAGGAGAAACATCAGTTCGATTAGAGCCTACACTGCAGGACTTCAAACCATCACTAAGTCCAATTTGCCTGACAATACCTTCAACCAAAACATTATCCAATTTAAAAAGTCCCGAGCTGCTGTTCATGAGGTTTACACACCAATGTTTGATCAAGGCACTTTCCACAAGATTCCTTTCAATATTGGAAGCTAGAAACAACAGTTCCTTTGCATTTTCCCAATTCATTGAATGTTTCTTGTTTTTTATATGTAGAAACACGGCACTGGACTCTTCCTGTCTTCGAATGGCATATTTATGCTGCTTCACCTAGTAAGCAGGCTTTTTCCTGTTTGGCCAACATACCTTGAGTTACAATCACCACAAGGGATATTGTACACACAACCTTCTTTCTCCCTATTATGATTGCTCACCAATCTGTTAAATAGGTTTCCTCCACAACTAAAAATAACGGAAATGCCGATTTTTTTCAAAAGAGAGGGAACATCTTTTAATGTACTGTTATAAGGAATAACCAATAAATTTTCCTTATTAAAAGGTTCTTTTTCATTTTCACTACTTAATGACTGTTTAGTTTTAGCTAAGACGTTATTAATGAAAGTTGGAGGATATTTCAGTTCTGAGGCTATTTTAAAGATATGGTCAATTTCCCCCTGAAGGTACTCATTACTACACAGTTTAAAAGCTCTGAGAAACATGCTTCTAAACACAGCCTTTTTAACATTAGTTGGGTGGGCGGAGAAGAAATGTATATAGGAAGAAATATGTGTAGGCTTTCTGTAAATACTAAATTTTAGTTCTGAGTTAGTCCGATGTAAACAAAGATCCAGAAAAGGTAACATGTTATGCGATTCAACTTCTAGGGTGAATTTAATGGATGGAACACAGCAGTTCAGTTTGTCCAGAAAAGTGGAAACGTCTTCATTATTAGGCCAAACACATAGTACATCATCGACATAGCGATACCACTTTGCTCCAGTTGGTAATATTCCAGGCAGAAACATAACTTCAAAAAATTCCATGAACAAATTGCTGAGAACAGGGGAAAGGCAGTTTCCCATTGCCAATCCAAACTTTTGTCTATAAAATTTATTATCAAAAGAAAAACAGCAATCTTCCACACATAGACGAATTAATTCCATAATATTTGGTACTGAAACCGGTAGGTTCAAATTTCTTTCTTGGAGTTCTGTTTTTAGGTAGTCTAAGAGATCATTAACTGGAACATTTGTAAACAATGATTTGACATCAAAGTTTGGATTGGCAATGGGAAACTGCCTTTCCCCTGTTTAGTCCCTCTTTAGGAGAAAAAGAGATGATGACCAAGCAGCTCGGATATAAATCGGATGGTAACAGAGAGTCTACAAGGCGCTCCTTGTCATGGGGTAGAATGATTTTAAAAAGGATTTAATTTAAAACATACAACTTAAGCAACATTCATAGATTAAAAGGAATGAGAGGAAAATGGAATATATAAAAAAATTAACAATTATTAGGAATAAATTATTATAAAGTATATATAAATAATAAATATAATATTTAAATATAAATGAAAGTGAAAGAGTGATGGGAAAGGAAATGCTAATACAATATTGGAACAAAAAATGGGACAGGAGAAAACAATTGTCTTTTATATAATTACATTTTAATTAAAAGGAGATAAATAGCGACAGCAATAAAAATATCTTCTAAGGTTAAATCCTGCAGTTAACGCCCTAAGCAACCAGATGATGTTTGACTTGTTAGAAGTCTAAATATCACTTATAGCTCTGAGAAGAAATATGCTTGATAGTACCGCCTTTGAGATTTTGCAGTATGCTGCTCCAAATTCTTCAACGAGGATAATGTTTGAAAGTTTGGATATAATTCCAGCAAAAAACCATCATTAAATCTTTATAGAAAAGGAAGAGTTAGTCTGAAAGACCTTTTCATTAAAGATACTAAGCTTAATCCCTTAGAGGTATGCAAAAGCGTAGGTATAAAATGTTCAAGTTATATGAAAGACTTAAGTAGAAGAGCAATGCCTGCTCTGCTCTGTTAATGATTCTATGATGAACTCTGAGGTCATGACCACAAACCTGCACTTTCGATATACAAATTTATTATTAGCGCGGTGATAAAACTGATGCTAATACGAATACAAAATTTGTGTTCTAAATGTAAATGAAAAAAAAAAGTACATTAATCATCCTTATTAGCCTACACATAGAAGCCTGTTCTTTGATAAGACGATGAATTAACAACTGACTTACCTCAAGCAAGGAAAACTTATTAACCATTTTCTATCTTTAGTATGTTTATCACTAATGAGACAGTATTGAGTTTATTGGTATATGCATGAAGAAATCCTTTTATGTGTGATGGAATGAACAACAAAATATTAGATGCAAACATTAATAGTTTGGCCTGTATGTTGCCAGATGCTACAACTCTCCTGTTATAGTGAATTCTACTGGCAGATAGAAGTGACCACAAACTGATCTTCAGATTAGAATGATTCCACCTTTGTTGTCTGAACTATTTTGCAAAACCAACAGCATTTTGAACAAACAAAGTAATAAGCGGATAAGAAGGAAGGAAATAAAACTTCCCTTCAATTCGGACTAAGAATCTCATTCAAATATGTAAACTAATTAACAAAGAGAGAATTAAAAATTATATAAAATATGTTCACCAACAATGTTTTTTTAACTATCACTTATGCAAACTGCATTCATCATTCCACTAAGAATACACTCTCTTCTTTGAAAAGAGAGAAATTATAAAGATATTTTACCTAAATTCTGAGCAATTGGTTTTAATGTATACAAGATGATTTTTAGTATCTCATACCTAAAGTCAGCATTAGTAAAAGATATGTTCTCAGGAGATAAAACAATCATCAGATTAATGCTAAGTTCTCAATTTATTATTAATAATAATAACTGTCAGTTAATCCTAGTTCAACCATTTTATGGCTTTATTATTTTCGAAATAGATACTGCCTCGATAAGACCAATGCCGTTATTGAATTCATTGACTATGAATATGATTCATAACTAAAACCTTCAACTATAGTCATTCACATTACTATGACGTCCATAAGGATGCGATGTACTTGACAAAAGAATGGATGCAAGTAAGACGAGTCATCAGAAATGTCTTGGTTCTGAGCACGTTTACTAAAATTGATTTAAATTGATTCAACCTTTTATATTTTACTTTTTTTTTGATATTTGTTAAATCCTTAAATATGTTGGAAAATGTTTATTAAAACTTTCAACACCTTTTAAATATACTTTGTACAATTTTATAATTTTCTGTTAACATATTTAACATTTAAGAGTATTCAAGTTACTCATCACCCGTATAGGGTTATATGTTCAAAGATTATTGTATGAATTATTGTGTTACACCAAAGAATTCATTCATTTTTATAAATTCTTATCTTTTAAGAACTGATTTGTTTTAAGTAAATTATTCTATAGAAAATTACTGAAACATGTTATAAATATATTTTTTGTAGTACATAAAAGATTAATCAGTGTAGTAAACTACATGAAAGTGAGCTACACATCGGAGAAACCATGGTAGCAGAAATGTTTGTGTGCTTGCCTCTGAACTAGAGTCAACAATTATTTCACGTGGGAGTTGAAAAAAAACTAAGCACTTTGTAAGAACTGATGTACTCGTAATCGATCATCATCATCGGTCTGGCTCCTGTAAAAAATCAGATACTCGTCAAAGATCCTTACACCAATCTTGAGCTAGGCAAAGTTTAGTACTCCAAATATATAATCATTAGGAAGGTGTAATATCTTTTCACGAATCAACATCAGAGGTTTAGTTTTCTAGCAAATCTTCGATCCCCTCTTCGAAAATAAAACCAAACAAATGATAAGAACCATTCACAATCTAGTGTATATCTTATACAAAACTAACATTATTAAACTTGTTATTTTTTTTATTGTACAAATAATATTATATATATATTGATATATTGGTAATATCAATTCGTAGAAAAGATTTCATTTAAAGAAAATGTTTTTTATTCTTTTTATTTAAATCAAGAATTTTCTTAGAAAAGGTTTGCAATGAAAAAAATTAAAAGGAGAATTTCTTTTTATATTAAAAGGAAACATGCCAATATTGAAATGAATTGGGTAGAGCAATTTGATAATGAATGGGAAATGATCTGTTTGGGTAGAAGAAAACGACGGCCTTTTTAATAATGCCGAGTGTTCCCTGGGCATTAGACCGGAGAGAACTGTCTTAAAGCCGCATTGTTATCTTAACCAAATACGACGTATAATACACAACTTTCTCAATTACAATCCTTTAAACAAATTATGTTTAGTTAAAAATGCTTTTCCTGTAGTAATTCTTGTCAAAATATATTTATCTTCAGGCAGAGCACTTCATTAAGTTTACTATAATCTGTATAAATGATTTAGTGGTCATTTCCATATAAATGTTTGACAGTCTTGAGAATGTATGTAACCACTGGTAACACATATGAACCAAGAATATGTTTAAGATTTATTAATTCCTAAACAATGAGTTATTGTTAACTACATGAAAATAACCATCCCTGCCATTCGATTAACTACTTTCTTACCAAAGATACATTTACAATGCTATTATCATAAAAAAACAAGTTAGTCTCCGGTGGAATGTTCTTATTTATACTCTACAATCTGAAAACTTTTTTTTCATATTCTAAGTAAATAGAATTTCATATTTACAATTTAGGCTGTTATGTGTCCGTAATTTAATGATAGAAAAATGTCAAGTTGGGTGACAAGAAACCTGTTAAATAAGTGACTTAAATATTTACGTAAATTGAAGTGAACTGAAGAACTTAGAAGATTTAGAATTGGTTGAATGTTATTTCAAAAAAAATTGTTGTAACTATTCACTCCTAATGTAGTCAACGATACAACGGTGAACATTTTATTCCATGTCTTCACTCTGGTTTACGCAGATATGATAGCTGACCTTTTTGATTATAGAATCTGACGACATGTCTATGCCTCTCAATATTAACTATCTCAAGGTATTTTCTCAAGTTCTCTACTTCTCTAAGTCTGGAGTATAAATACATTCTCACTCCACCAGAATAAATAATATTTAAAAGAATTCAATTTTTGAAAGAAAAATATAAAATGAATGATAGGAATATATTCCGAGCAAAAATATATTTAATTTAAATTTTAATCCTTACAAGTAGATAGGTATTATTCAAAACTTTTCTCTTATTTATATATTTTATTATATATACATATCTTTTTTCAAGTCTTTATTCAAACTAGGCTGTTGTTTCTTGAATTGCAAAGTATTTTATTTTAAATAAAACCTCTAATGTAATATGTAAGATTTTTCTTTCAAAATTGTACACATCTGCCTATGAAAAAGGTTTTGAATAAAAACGAAAACGCTTGCAATGGGAGCTTAATTTGAACCTGAAGAACTGACCAAGTCATAATAAAATTTTAGTTTGTTTCTATTTCACGGGCGATATATATATATGGATTAATTTACCATAATGAAACCTAATTTGGAAACAATGCTCTAAGGCCTTTCGTCAACACATCGTCAGAGAGCAAGTGAACTAAAAATTAATAAATACTTGTTAACCTGGTTGATTGAAGTTTATAGAATTGTTGGTAACCCTGAATGTGTTTAATGATGAAGAAGTCTTCATCAGTTTAATTATTCCGCTAATCAAAACTTCATCCAATTTATAGAGTCCTAGGCTATTGTTCATTAATTTCTCATAAAAGTTCTTTATGAGTGCACTTTCCACAATATTTCTTCTTCTTTCCAAAGACACAAATAGTAATTCTTTTTCTTCATTCCAGTTAATCACATGATTACTGTTTCTTATGTGCATGAACAATATATATATAACAGATTCAATAATATATATATATTATTCGACTAGATTCGACTAGACAGTCTAGTCGAAGGTTTTGTCCGGTTAACATTGTTGTTCCTTTAAATAATGTAAATTCTATTTCTTAGTTAAAAAATTCTTACTTCTGCCTATGAAATAGGTTTTAAATAAAACCGAAACGTTGGCAACGAGAGTTTAATTTTTTATCCCGGAAAATTGACCGAACCCCGATTAGAGAACACACCTACATATATATATATATATATATAATAATCAGCTCAAAAGCAAACAAAAAAGACAACTTAACACATAGAAAGAAACACACTTACAAACTCAAATTTTCGGATGTCAGTCTTCATGAGAAAATATAGCAAAACTTAAGTGGGTCTAAATTCGATCCATAATTCAAATATTATTAATCATCTCTTGACGGACCAATAAACTAAAAGAAAAAAATAGCAGCCGTTAACTTGAGAAGAAATTTGATTTACTTGATAACAGTAAAAAAATCAGAGAAGCCTCGTTCATCATGCTAAAAAGTGTTTAATGACGGTAAAGTTTTCGGAGTATTTCTGTATCTTATAGAGATTTATCAGGCTATAAGTAAGAAGTTAGCAAAATCATTCATTACAACTGTCAATGAATATAAAAATGTTATACATTTCTTCATAATGGATTAGTTTACAAACATAACTCTCTATTTTTTTTTACTTTTCGCAAACATATAACTAATCAATGGCTACTAATGGCATTACTGGTAATAGTATTACTGTATTTTTAATACAGTAATACAGTTGTTATGTACAGTAGGTTTAGGAATGGTTTATTTTCAATGTGCAGACGCACATTGTTTATATGCAGATGCACTTTATTTATAAATAAATAAAGAGAAGAATAAATTAACTTGATGCTGGAAGTTCATAGATATATATTAAATTCATGGAAATAACAAACATAAATTAGATTATTAAAATACACTATTTCGACTGTACTGTCATTAGTTAGAGAAACAAACAAGTCAGTTACGCCGGAAAAGGTGGTGACTCATAACATATATAACTTAAAATAAACTTTGACACACAGAAAGAAACGTAACAAATAGGACTTATTTTTCAATATTTCGACCGTTATGGCGGTCTTCTTCAGGAGAAGAAATTAATTGACAGTGGGACGACAGTCCGCTGAAGAACCCTCTGGTTTGAGAACTAAAGCAGTGCTGCCGCGAAGGAGAAAATAAAAACGAAGAACCAAGGAGTTGAGATTGAATGAAATATAAAGAAGAATACAAGGAAGCGGAAAATATAAAAAAAATGTATAAAACATTATTTAAAAATTAAATTAAAAAACTGATAAATACAAACTGTTAGATTTTAAAGTAGTATAATTATAAAACATGTTTAATATAATAAAATTATATATAACAAGATTTTACAATAAATACAAGAAACAAAATAATTACATTATAATAGCTTTTCTATAGTAGTCATGTATACTTATAAGGAATATTTCAAAATTAATGTTAAAATAACTTTAAGGGAAATTGAGCACACGCACATTCATCTAATCCACAGTGACAGAAACAGTATCATTTAATCAGGCAATACACGGTACGTAAATACAACAAAGGACATACGCACTCACACACAGATAAACGCACACAATTAGCATAAATATTGCTTTAGGTGGAGGTAAACCACAAACTGATATGTGACTGCACTCATACATGGGACATAGTCAAACAGCGAATATTGTAATAAAAAATATAATGAGTTCTGAAGTTCTTGATATGAAATATCAAGGTTTCAAAAATTGAAATAATTTGTGCTATTCAATACATGAGAACATTAGTAAAGTAATATAATATGGTAAGAATCAACGATTTAATAGGTCAGATGTAACAAATTAAATATTGTGGTTTACGATTTTTTTTTTTTATTAAACACTCTTTAGTTGTTAAAGTGTATCTTCAATTTTCGTTTGTTGATAATTGTTAAACGAAGCAATGAAATATTAGCAGATGTCTAATGAAAAGTGAATAATTAGAACGTTGGGTTTGTTTTATTGGGGAGGGACGCAAGTTGTTGATGAACAAGATACCGAGATGCACGTGTTGGGGCAGGGCACAAGAAGAGATTAGTTACTGGGACAGAGATAGTTCAACTCCCAACTACAAGACTGTTTGCCTGAGGCCAACGTAGATTATCACCCAACACAACAACCCCACTAATCCTACCTCCGAGACCAGTAGTCCATTAAACAATAATTTAACGTTTCCTCTCACTCTTTAACAAGTTGATTTATTCAGTCTGTCGTATTTGTTGTATTAATAATATACAAAAAACGATTGTACCAATTAAATTTTAAAAAAAAAATTAACGTTTCCATCAATCAGCAGCACTCTATTTAAGTGCTTTGATTTAAATAACATCTCTTCATTGAAAGAAATGGAAATTTGTTCTTTGAAATACACAATTTCTAGTTTAGTTATTTTTATAAACACATATTTAACCTAATTACTCGTATATATGCCAGAATGAGGAATACTAAATGTTTTTGGGAGCTGTGAGTCGTGGTACAAAGACTGCTCTCTTTGAAAGCTCCAACCTTGAGGGTCTGCTTCATTAAAACAAAAATTTAATTTATTCATCACAGCAAATACATTAAATAAACTAACCTATTTTTATACCTCCTTTGTTAAATTTTAATACCTTCTAACTATTATAAACTATACTATTCCATTATTTCAACATTTCTAAAAAAAATACAAAACAGAAATTACCTTTGAATTTCTATTCACTTAATATAATTATATTTATTTATTTTTAACTATGTTTAACTTGTTAATTTTTACAAATAGTACTCCATTCAGTATTTTAATGTAAACATTTAATTAAAGACACATTAAATAAATTACTTAGCAACTCTATATATATATTTTTAAATTATAACTCAGTCTAAACTCTCTAACTCTACAATAAAACTCATACAATTACCAACAATTTCATTGAAAAAATGTGAAAAAAATAATTTAGAGGATCCCAAAACATGTAAATCCGTCAACATTTTGAGAGTATTTTTTTTTTAATTATACTATATTTTACCTATAATAAAGTAAACATTAACAGTGAGAAAGAAAAGGGGTAAGCATCATGTTATCATGGGAGGTTACCAGTCAACTAGGCTCATAGATTCCGGACGAAAATGCAGTTAGGAGTTCAGTCCTATTGTTATCTACAGTGAATTACATTTATATCTAAGTCCTCAAGTTTACTATTTTTCAATGCTCCTATAAATTAACTAATATAATTGAAAAATATATGTTCGTTTATAAACAATACCTGTTGAAGGTTTTGATGATCAATTTGATCTGTTGATCTAAATCATATGTTTAACCATCTCTACATCTTTTCTTCTCAAATTGACATACTACAAAGTTATATCGTAGATTTTAAGTCGACACAAGAAAAATAATAAATATACTTATAATTACTTTAATTTTTCAAAAAAAAATTAACAATTGTGGGATGATAATTTCTATTGTTATTAATACTTTTATGACTGTTTAATGGCCATTTTCTAGTCTAAGCATTGCAATAACCTCATGGGCTGCATGTAACAACTCAAGTACGTATGTGTTACTCATATTGCTGTAGGCAGCAGAGTATGCCATAAACATTTCTGAACCAATATTGGTGACTGTAACACACTGACAAAGTAACTCATCCGAGTCTAGATAAACTCTTGATTCTTCTCCTTTTTTTAAAACTTTTATACAGACGATGTCTCTAAAAACATTAATTGAATTTTTATAAATATTTTTCTTTAAATAACATTACTTTTTTAGATGTACGTAAGATAAGGCTCATTCGTTTATGTTTCAAGACACAAAAATTCTAGAATATGATAAACACACAAAAAAAGATGCATTTCAAAGAAATGATAAATATGATGAAAACACCAACGGTAAGAAGAGATCAGTTATATCTAGTATTAGTCTCATTTTTTCCAATCTCCTTCAATAGTTCAATAACTAGTTGATGTTGACATTGGAGGGGTAGCTTGTTTTTGTTTTCATGTTATTTAACCTTCCTTTGTCTTCGTATCTAATATGGTACTGGTAGTATGGTATGGAACGTAAATAGTTTCTTCCTCAAAAACAGGGTAATAAGTTTGTAGTTTCATTCCTCTTAATTTCGTTTATTTTGTCTATCAGTATTGTTTTGTAATTTTCATGTTTGCTATGTTTGTTCCATGAATGCTCTGTTAGAGGTATCCTTGCAGAATTACTTTATAGTATTGATATTAAGTTTAAAATTGTGTTTGTCCTTAATAGTTAATAATACGTAATTATGTTTGAACAACAAATTGCTTCTTTAAAAAAACCATAACTGGCTACTGTGCGGTTCTTTTGAGGTTTGCTTTTTACTTTATTTGGTGTTTTATTGGTTCGTTTATTGTGTTTTTATTTTATGTTGGTTGTTATTCCGTGAATGTATTTGTTTTCATTACTTATGTTGTTAATACATTGTTTTTAGCCTTGAAAATGCAAAAAAAAATGTTGGCGAGACGTCGACATATAAATTTCTTTAAACCAAAAATCTTCACGAAAAGCAACCTTGGAAAAACCAGTGGTCGAGAGGCTATGTCAATAATAATATGAAATATTGTATTTTAGTCCATTTATTATTTAATAGTCGTTTAATAAATCTCCGTCGTTAGGATTAATCTACGACTTAATTTTGTTTGTAGTACAAATGTGTTTCATCTTGAGACATCCTGCTTGTACCCCTTCTTTTCTTACTGCTCATTCTATAGACTTCACACATTCTGCTATTTAAGTAAACAATATCATGAATAACTAGTAATTCAAATTATGTATGTACATTAACCAATTGATAATTGACTAGCAATACCGACTACGTATAATGAGAAGACTTATTGAGATAGCAAAGATGTGCTTCAAATCCATCCATGCAAGCTTGGAGACATGTCAGGCGTGGGTGTTTCTATTTTAATAGCATATAAAATAGACCATGGGAAAAATTTGTAGCAGAAACTTTAATTCAATTTTCTAGGATATAAAGGCAATGAGATTACTTCTTCAAACCTTTGTTCTTTTCAGACTCAATTTTTTTTTTTTTTTTACAATCGAGTCGTTAATATGTTCAGTTTTTAAAGTATCTCTTACAAAGAAATATATGAGTTCAAGATTGACTTTTCTTGTAGATATTTATTAAATAAATCAAAACTAAAAAGAAATACAACTAGGAAAATATTGAAATCTTTATATTTATTACATTATTGATATCAGGAAGTTATATCATTTATACAATTTTATAGTTTGTATAATTTACAGTTCACTTGGTTAAATTTATGTCTGGTTATAACCAATAACATATAAAGTTGAGTTCATATTTATGTACAAATTTTGAAAATAAGTGAAATATTGTTATTGGTTCATCTTGTGCCAATATCGTGTACAAGTATAAAGTCGTTCAGATAACCTGATACTCGTTCAGAAGACTAATTAATAGCTTTAATTATGGGCATTAGCGTTTCCAGTTTCAGAGAGTTATTTAAAAAGTTGTTTAACAATGCGATTCAGTGAGAGAAGCCATATATTAGGCTGGTTTCCTCTGTTTGTAGGTAAAATTGAGTAGAGATAAAACTTGTCCATTCAATAATGGTATTATGATTTTATCTGGGCTCTGCACACGCCTATTGCACTAACTCGCCCCCAAACCAACTGATTTATAGAAGCTATTTAGGTCGATCTGTTTGTTTTTCTAAAAATGATTTATTCTTTCCAACTATGTACAAGGGAAAGAGGACCCAACTGTTTGAACTAAATTCATCCTAATTTTACTGTGAGCAAATTCATGTCAGTACATTATAACAAAAAAAAAATTTTATTTTTCAAAAATTCTATTTTTGAAAACAATTCTATTTTTTTAAAAAAAAAACTTAAAAATCTTGAAAATGTTTATTTTTTAAGCAACAGCCGAGAAAGCTCTCCAACTAACTTGATTTCCAGTGTCATAGGAAATTATAATATCATTAAAATATTATCATATTTTTATTGTATTTAAATGGACGTTTCATTTGTACAAACACTACTAAAAGTTATATTAATAACTTAGTCATACTAATAAATATTTAGTATATTATATATACGAAAATAAGTTAAATTCTTATATACATTGCACGATTGATCAAAAAAGAAATGAAATAAAAATGAACAATTAAACCACAGTAAAAAATCCAGAAAAAAAGGATTAAAATCATTTAACCAAACAACTAGGTTCTCGTCAAATTCAAATTGATGGCTTACCTCTTGATCCATGAATTCTCATTCGGATGAGACTTATGTCGGCGTTTGAAATCATTTTCCATTTTTTATTATCTTTTTTTGTGTGTTTAAGCTTAATAATTTATATAAAATTACATTATTATTTATGTTTCTAATTCTTAACGTTTTTTGAAGTATTAATATTTCTTATACACAGTTTGCCGAAATTTCACCTCTATTTTTTGACACTATTTCCACGGGCAGCATTCAATGCTCAAATCAAATTTTCAATTGTCAACGTTTCGGTTTTTTATGTAAAAGCTTTGAAATTGTAGGTTTTATGGATTAGAAAAACCGTTAACACCGTTTCTCTTAAAATTTTTTAGATACTTGCATCTTCACTAGTAGTTCCAGGTTTCAATACCCAGTCTAGTTCTCGAATTTTTCACGCCAGAGGTGAACATCAGAGGACATCGTCCCTCGGAGAGGACGTTAAATCGTCGGTACTGAGTTTAACGGGACTTGTTTACTGATTGCGCTGAAGCAGTCGTATAAACCTCATTATACCTGTTTAAAAACTTTGTATGCTAAGAGATGCAATTATTTTACACACAAAAAATTAATTTATTGATAATTTTTTGTTTACTGCATCATTTGCCTCTTCTTTTACATTATTATTGTGAATAAATTTTGCTTTCATAGCAGATTAGAAAAACAGGTCTCTTTATAGAAAAGGATAACAAAAGAATAATTTCATTGAAACAAATTCTTGATGTTAAAATAATAGTAAAAATAATATACTTTGTCAAATAAGGCTACAATACTCTGAGAATGGAAGCAACAGTAAGTATTTCATTAACTGGATATATAGTCGAAAGTTGACTTACAAGGCTCCATCTCTGGTACTTTCCTTTTTGTTTATTTCTGTTATAAAAACAAACTTCTTCAAAGTAAAAGAACACAATAAAAACTTCCAACTCTTTTATTCTGTTATCCTTTTTTTATTCCGTTATGTTACTGTCTGAGTATGTCCGAGATGTCTCAAGACGAAACAATCTGACCTTGATAAAACTGAACGTTAAGACAAAATATGACGTTTTATATAAATAGCTTTTGTAATAAATACCATGAAAACCCAATTTTAATCTCCAACTTAGGTAATATTGATTTTCTTTAGATAGTAAGATAGCATGTAAAAAGCAACATACATGTAATGATATTTTTAAAGGTCACTACACAAAAATCTATCTATCATGCGCATCTTTAGGTTCCGTTTTCAAATTATGTTTCCCTCAACCTGTAGTAACGTAAACTGCAACAATTATACAGTTTGATGCCGTTACTGTATTATCAAAAATTAAACAACACAGTAATTAATAACACATATGAATCCCTATTATAAAGATCTGAAATCCATATTTTTTTAATCTGAACGTAGACGAAAACTATTTTTAATTTACTGTTTACCTTACCTTATCATTTTATTTTTTCTTGCTCTTCAGAGTTAGGTTAGGTTAGGTTAGGTTGCAGTGGCAGTCCCACAAGCAAACGTAGGCCGAGCATTGGCCCTTTGTGATACAACACAATGAAGATTGATTCTACAGTGGGAGTCCTAAATTTTACCTAACTCAAGTATATGTAGAGAAGGGATCTTTAACGAATCTCTGACATCGTACAGGTTCAGGACCGACTGTTTAACATCCTTTTCCGAGGGACGACGTACTCAGATTTATTCACCTCCTGTATGTATATACAGGTGGGGATCGAACCCCGGTCCTATATATCGACCCTGACCCCCCATATTCAGAGTAAAAGTCTCTCTCATTGACTTCAAAAAATTAACTACCTATTTCTCTTCTAAACTGCACGCAGGTTTAAGGTTAACTAGCCTGGCTGTAAGCCTTTCTGTAAACACTTTGTAAGTGTTTCAAGAAAATCTAAAACTTATTTTTAAATAAATTTAGTTTTTAAAAACACGTTTTCACGGATAACAGGTATGATTTGTTACGTGTTTGTTGATGGGTCGAACATCAATCCAGAATATGAGCACCAGCCTCAGAGTAGCCTGAAGGAAAGAATTATCCTTTTTAAAACCTTCTTTCCACAAGGATGCTTCCATGATTGAATCCGCAATAAAGTTCTCAACATAGGTGTAACATAAGTATTTTTATAATTCTGTTCTACCTATATTATGGCAAGAAAATAACTAATAATGATTATGGTTTCTTAACAGAACAAAGTAACATAGCTTGGTAAGAATGTGATATCTGATTTCATTTGAGTCATACGGATTGGAAAAGCAAATCCTCTCCGGTAATTCTTTGCAAAAAAAATTACTTAATATGCTCATCACATCATCCATTTGAAAGAAGGGATTGAAGTTAATCCACTGTAGGCTGATCTGGTTCGTTAAGTCATTCAGAATGTAAAAAGACATTACAAATATCAGAACTTATTTTTATTTTTAATCAACCCATCCTTTTAAACAACTTTTATTTTATTAATGAGGTGAAACCGATTAATATCTCACTATTCAGTAACTGAAAGCAACAATTATGACTACCCTCATAAACATTGTTTCTTCGAGAACGTAAATATTTTACATTACTATTGTAAATAATCAGTGAATGATCTGTATTTAAATAACATGTAGCAAAATATATTACTATTTATCGTTAAAAAAATTGTTATTTAAACCACATAGGCAACAATCAGAAATGAAAAATTGTTTATATTTTCTACGCACTACCAGTTTGAACATATCCCTGATATTTTCCACGCACTACCAGTTTGAACATATCCCTGATATTTTCCACGCACTACCAGTTTGAACATATCCCTGGTGTTATTAAGTTTGACCTGGCTTATTCAAGAATTAAATACATAGTATTTATATGTATTTAAGTTTTTTTTTAATTCCATTTCAAATAACTCAAAGACAATTTAAAATTTGTTTTCCTCACTGTTATACTCTTTGAAATGAATAATAAATTGGCAGTTTTCGAATTACTGGGTGCGTATTTATACTGCACAAGTTAATTCAGAGAAAGGATTACTCAGTGTGTGACAGTTTAACATTTTCGGCCTGTTGTATTTCAATCATTTCCAAACTACACTATTACCTCATTTTTTCATCTATGTGAATAAATAAAAAGCTAGGGTAAATGAAAGGCAAAATGTCTGGATATCAAATGCCAGTGATGGCAAATATGGTAGATTTGACTTACTTTACCATGTAAAAAATTTAACCATATCTACTTTTTCTTCATAGTATCTATATTTATTTATCTATATATACAAATAATCAAACCCCAATATGAAATAGAAAAAAAAAGACTAAGATCTTTGAACCATAACAAGTGATCTTCGTCAGAGTTAAAAAATTTTCACTTTGACGAATACCGTTTGTTACGGTTGAAAGATCTTAGTCTTTTTTTTCCCCCATTTCATATTGTGGTATGATCATTGATTGTTATTCCGCGTGTTTTGTGAAATATTATATCTATATATATAACTGTACAAGTCGATCCAAAAAATGTAGACAATCTTTAAATAATTGTAATTTACAATTTGTTTTATTTTAAACATATAATATAATTTACAAGCATAATTCTATTGTTTTGTCAACTCCTGTTCCCAAACTGTTGTACGTTCTGGTCCAGACGCTGCCAATAGCGTGGAGGGTGACCCAAAAAAATGTATACAACTTTTAGCAGCTGCAATTCATTTTTTTTTGTTTTTATTTGTAAAACAGTTGTAAGTAGAGAAGTTTAAAATTAGCCCATTCTCTTAATGACGACGATCTAGACCAAAGTTGTACTTGGAAAGTTGGAACGGAAATTCGCAGATTAAGGGAATGAATGTTTCGAGTGATGTGTTGACCACATTCAAATCAAATGGTTCGATTAACCATCACAATTTCAGATATGAGGGTTCTGTGAATCCATGGTTATGATCATCATTACGTTAATTCATCAGAAATTACAGTGTGGTGCGGATTATCACCAAGGTGATTAACTGGACAATTTTTCTGACTGGCTCTGTTTACTTGAACTAGTCGCAAGTTTCCAAGTATAACTTGGTTCTGAATCATTGCCATTAAGAGAAATGGACTAATCTGGTATGTAACAAGGATTTTACTACCATAAACAACAAAATGAGTTATCTCTCACCTACTAAGAGGTGCACACATTTTTTTAAGACATTATCCACGCTATTGCCTGTGTCTGGACCAGTTTGACAAGCGTGTAAATTCTTTTATATGTTCCAAATAGTAAAAAAAAATATTTTAAATACCTAAAATACTATTATTTCAAGGGTGTGTACATCCTTATCTAGCACACCCTTTATATATACATATGCAGGACTAAAATGTAGCGAAGGAAAGATGATCACAAATAATATTCAGTAAAAATTTTTACATGAAAGAGTATTTCAAAAGAAACTATGCTTCACACTATTGTGAATATAAACTGCCACGTTCTTGGTTTCTGAAATTTTTTCACACACACACACTCACTCACGCACCCCCCCCCCCCCCCACCCACCACACACACACACACACACACACACACACACACATACATACACACACACATAGTCAGTTGGGTTTTTGACTCTGACGAAGACCGCTTGTGACAATTATTTTTGTCTTTTTTTTCCCTTTTCATATTGTAGTTTTATTATTGATTGTTATTTCACGTGTTTATGTGAAATCTTGTTATATATATATATATATATATATATATATAAATGATGAAACCACAATATGAAATGGGAAAACAAGACTAAGATCTTTCAACCGTAACAAGCGGACTTCGTCAGAGTCAAAAAACCCAAATGTTTATGTGAAATCTATATACATATAAATGCACTTTAAAAATAGAAATAAATACAAGAGAAAAAAAATTAGGGCTCTGTTTAGATGACCAAGAAATCATCAAAGTTTAGATTATTGAAAACCTGAATTGCGCCTAAATGGTATGTATATCTGTCTAATGTACGTATTAATACAAGATTCATGATTGAATTATAGATTTATGCATATTATGAATAATTTATGCATATTATTTATGAATTATGGATGTATGCATAGTAGTTTTCACTCAAAATAAAATACTGAATGTTGGTATACATTATAATAGGAAATTTACTTTGTTGTAAGGTGTTAACCAGAGTGTAAGCAATGTAAGAGGCTCATACTATTCGAATCCAGCACAAAATAAAAATTATCATTTTGATAAAAATCTGGCCGATATATACAGTTATGAGATGTACATGACATACTAAGACTAGAAATGAAAGTAAAGCAACACGTATCATTATAATAAGAAATTTGGCAAATAGATCATTTCTGTTCACATTAAGTATAATAATTTCAGAAAGTTCTCTACATTAAAGTTGACATTATTCCCAAAATAATAAAGTTACTTTGAAATCCCTGTTTATTTGTATAAATGAAATGAAATCTTTAAATACTAAAATGTAGGCTATTAAATTAGAAACATTCTAAATCTTTTGATCTTCAGTGATAAAAAATTTATGGTATGAGTCACATTTTTTTTAAACTTAATATGCCAGATTTTTTACAAAGAGATTATCTACATTGGTAATATTAAGAATAATCTCCAACGAATGTACTACTAATTATAAGATGTCTGAATTTAACTCACTAGAGTAGTAATTGTAATCCACCAATAACATTTCTGAGCCATTTTTATTATGACAGAATGTCAGAGTTTAAATAATTATCTGTACCAATATGTTTACCTCTATACAAACATGTCCATGAATTTTAAAGTGTTTGATAGCAGAACTCAACTCACAATATTGTTATTATCACATGTGATAATTAATATTAGGACTTAAGTCCCATTTCACATTTCAATATTATAATAACATAAATACCGTAGATCATAAATTCTTAATATGATTGAGATGAGTCATATTTTTATTTCTAATATAACTGTAATGAGCCGATTTGTGTTTTTAATTTAACAAAGCTAATATCTGTGTTTTAAATATAATCGAAATGAGATGAATTGTGTTTTTAATATAATAGATATGAGACATATATGTGTTCATAATATAACCGAAATGACACCTACTTGCGTTCTTAATTTAATGGAAATGAAACCTATCCATGCTTATAATAATCTAGATTCTTATCAATCTAGATTAGATATATTTGTGTTCAAAAAAGATAACTATCTTTTGTTCTTAATGTAGTCGAGATAAGACATACTCGTATCTGTGGTCATCATATAATGCCTTCTTAATGCAACCTATATGATACCTACATGAATTTTTAACGTAGTCAAGATCAGCTAGGCTCGTGATTTTATGTGAATTCTCTGAATCTATCAAAGTTAATGACTTACTTCTAATGAGTTAAATAATTATTTATTTAAAATAATCATTGTTTATTCTTCAAAAAAGGTTGTTGATTTTATGAGCAGCATTGTAATATTTGTAATTGACGTGCAATATGTACGAGTACTATGATATAAGGAGAAATAAGTTCGCTTACATGTCGCAGCAGCAGCTGATCGGTAAAAGTGATCACCATACCTGTAACAAGGAATCATATACTATATTAGTATGAATACATAAATGTAATTAATCAGAAATGTAGCATTTGTGATTTAATTACTCTATGAAATACTTAAAATGCAGGATATAATTAAAAGGTTCAAATTATTTAAAACATTTAAAGTAAGCAATATCATTTTAAAAGTCACCGCAAAGGGACATTCCAATATATAAATATTGAAAAGATGACTCTTAATTATGGCTTTGTGAATCAATTCATTATTCAGAAAATTTTGTAACAACTTCAAAATACTTAGGAATATAATATTTACTAAGTTTATGCTTGAAAAAAAAAATTAAGTCTAGAAGATTCAAGCAGCATAATTCAAGTTGATGGAGAGTATAAATTAAACATTTAAACACTTCAACCTAGTTTAGTTTTGAAAGTTCAGAGGAAGTTAGTGAATACATTAACGATTACTCTTTTATTGAAAAATCGAGATTGCAAAAAGTCAAATTAACCGCACTCTCGTCTCACGCATAATCAACTTTATTAATAAGAGCCTCCTGTAAATATTCAAACTGGAAGAGAGAAATTTTCAGTTATAAACACTGGATAGATTGTTGGTTCACGTGCGCTATGCGAAGTTCGCGTGAGCCACATCTCAATTCTGTTCACTCCACAAAACGCTCTCCTTACGTTGATGCTGACCTAATAGCACACCATACTGTTCACACACAAAAACGCTATATAACATTACATTAGCGGCAACCAAGCCAATCAATAGCCTCGACCATTTAAATAAAACCGAGCAAACTTTTAAAATGAATGTAATTTGAGAAAACTATTTTCAGTAGCTCCTTCTAGTTCCTCTTCCCTTTTAAAAGCTGACTGAAAGCTATATTTACCCTGTTTTGGTTTGAGGATAGCCTAAAACAGTTTAATTCAAACATTCAAGTTTAGTAATTTCCCAAGAAACAGGAACTTCCTGACAGTATAAAATATTATGAAGGTAACCAATTCTTTAACTTACAGAGAGATGCCTCAGATTCCATTAACCTTCATAATTTTTCTTTTGTGTTTGGTTAATACACTGAAGCAATACTCTCATATTTATTGAAAATGGAAGTCATAGAAAAATGTTGGCCCTGATTCTGCTACTTCAGGATTTCCTTGCATCTCAATAAAATCATTCATTCGAAGTAAGTTAGCTAAATTATAACTGTAAAAAGTAAATTGATATTGACTACTGAAAAATAAAACTCAACACTATTTCTTGAAGGAAATAATCTACTGAACTATATTCAATGCGTAAATAATAATGTATCCTCTACTGGAAACTAAATATTTGGTGTGTTCACACCCAGTATTATACTGTCACTAGTAGTAATTTGAATATTTATTTATGCCTTATTTTGGGTATATTCTTGCTTTCATTAATTTTAATCCGAATCACAAGCTTGTTACGATACTTTTAAAATTGAGTTGTACAAAGCAAAAAAATACTTAAATTTAACTGAAAAACACTAACATTACGGTTACTATTATACTGTTACTGTTACCTCAGTAACAGGAAGTAGGACTCCATAGATCAGTTCTTTTTGAAGATAGGTGACACTTGAAACTGGTCAGAGAGCTACAGCAGCAGTATACGAGGTAAGACGGTGTATTATAGTTCTAATATAATATAAGATCCAGCTCATATAATGAAGTATGGCCAATATAATTAAGTATATCATACTGATGAACAGTTTTGAAAGAATATTGTACAAAGAAAGCAAAATGATTTCACCCAAAAGATCAGGTGTTAATATCTTACAATAAAACCTGAACAAACAGTAAAACAATAATGAAGAATAATGCCCGCGGCAATGATTCTAAACTGAAAAAAGGTAACCTGGCGTATCAGGTAGATACAATGCCCACAAGAACAAATTCAATGGAATGATAACCACTTGTTCATCCAGGAGAATCACAGTGCATCTTTTAGTTGTTGCTTTAAAGAATTCATGCCGTACAAGTCAATTAATGAGAACTGACAACCGAAATGATGGTCAACGGAACAATGAAATATTTAAAAGAAAAGATTTAGATTTTTAACGGAATTAGAGGTGCAGTAATAATTTTCGAAAAGAAGACAAAAATAAATATTCCAGTAGATAGGACAAGCAGGGCCTGCAAATTATTTCCAAGTAGGTCCACCCAGATTAACCAGGTAGATGGGAAGGACAAACACCGAGCCTTAATCTCCGAACTGTGCTTACCTGACACCCCAAAAGCAAACAATTAAAACTTCAACCACCACAGTATTATAGAATAAACATCAAGCATCACCAACACACATACCATAGAATGAAGTGGTAAAGTGCCATGGTGCCGGCCAACTATTTTGGCATGCATCTTGTTGTACACGGCTGGCTGACTCTTGACCTTTGACCTACACATACCATTAGTGACCTGATTATGAGTAAAGTATTGCTTGAAGTATGTCGACCGATAAGATAGATTTAACGAATTCTACTTGGAATTCAAAATCTTTACATAGTCTTAACAAATATATGTGACAAGGCTTTCAAAAATTAGAAAAATTTTTTAAGCACAAAAAGCAAGCTAAATAAGGCGTACTATCTAAGAATATATATTTAAAAGAATAACTGCTACCAATTTGTACACATACATATGAATTCATTCATTGATGTTGGATTATAATGCACAATTATCATACACCCTTCTCTTTTTGTTATACTTAATTGATAAATTTAATAAATGCTATTATTTTTTTTTGATGAGTTCCTCCTCAGTCAGTGAACTCATAAAGATACACACTTTTTCGCTTCAAGACGTACATTGAGCAATTGATTCTATTTTATAGAAATACGTATAACCTGAAAATTACCAATTTACAAAACGAATATAATTTAACATATCTTCTTAAATTATAACCAACAAAAGTTTTATTATCACGAAGAAAATAAGTTAAGGAAACGGTATATCAATGTTCTACAACTTTTCCTTTTTTTTAGGGGCCAGGGTAGTTCAGTTGCTTACGTGTTTGCTTCTAGTATGGTGGATCCAGGGTTTGGTAAAAAAAATCTGAGCATGTCATCTCAGATGACATGACATCTCAAATAACAGGATGGTAATTTGTCAGTTACAAGCTTGAATAATGTCAGGTACTTTTTAAAGATCCCTTCTTAAAAACTATTTGAGTAGGCAATATTTAGGACTGCAAAAGTAGAATGTTCATTGTGTGGCATTATGAAGAGCCAAACATTGACTTATGTGTGTTCCCTGGTTGGTAGACCACTGTAACCAAGCCTCACTTACTATATTTGTTATGACATAAGTAGAAACATAAGATATATTACTAGGTTGAAAAACCTAGATTGGAAAAAATGGTTTCACAGTTTAGAGAAATATTCGGCAATAAGGTGAAATCTGACATACAATTTTTAAATATATATATAAAGATTTCACATAAACACGTGAAATAACAATCAATGATCAAACCACAATAAGAAAATGGGAAAACAAGACTAAGATCTTTCAAAGATCTTAGTCTTGTTTTCCCATTTGTTATTGTGGTTTGATCATATATATATTGGAAAGTATAAAACTTAACGTATAACTTCATTCAAACAATAGGTGTTCTTTGGTTAAAATGAAACTTTATATTAGGAGCATTTTATTTCTAGTTCAGAATTCACCATATTATTATTTACTATTAGAATTAATATGATAATTTCTATGATATTAAAAGACGTTTATACATATTTTCAGAAAATTGTTTTCTTTTTGTAACCTCAAAGCTGTTATAGATAAAGTGCATGGTAAGAATCAATAACAACTGCATGTAGTAAACAAGTTCGTTTACATTTTTTGGTAATAACTTATGATGTTATCTTATATAATCTTTTAAAATCATGGAGTAATCTGTTAGGAAAGATAAAATAAAATAAATCGGTAGGGGTTGACAAATTTCTAAATCTAGTTTAAGTCACGCAGCTGTTTTTAGTAGGTGGAGCAAATTAGTCTTGAAATATATCATAGTTACTGATTGTGAAAGAGTTATCTGAAAGATATCAGAAATCTTATTCAGTAGTTATGATGGCATCAAAGTAGTTCCATTTCTTTTCTGTAAAACTAAATATTAAACGAATATTTTATATGAATTATTCATAGAATATGTGAGTCCCAAGTGGATTATGTAAATAGAACTGTTACCCTATTCTGAAATGCTTTTGAGAAAAGGTTTAGAACACAAATAGCCACTTTTATGTCAGATCCTGAACGATAACATCATTTTGGTTATTTAATATACATATAGTAAAATCTGCCAAGTAGTGAAATCAGTGACTCAATGATTACGATAACTAATTTTGTTTTAACTTGTTCGGAATATTCTAAGTGAATAGAGACGCTTGGCATACTACTCGTATATGCAAGAGATCAACAGATTGTGGCAATCCGTGTAAATAGGATGTTCTCGTTACGATGTTACCTTATTTACTGCTTTCACTTAGGTTTTACAGAAAATCTGTAGCTAAAAATGTTTATACATATAGTCTCAAACGAACATATTTATTAAAAGTTAACAACCATAATTACAAAATGCTGTAAAATCCTGTTTTGCCCTTTTATATTTGGCAATAGTGATCTACTTCCAGTTACTTAAAATTAGAATATATATAACAAGATTTCACACGGAATACTTGAAATAACAATCAATATTCAAACGACAAGAAGAAATTGCAGAAAACTAAGATCTTTCAACCGTAACAGCGGTCTTCGAGAGAGTCCAAATCCAACTGACTTATATACATATATATTGTTAAAAACATAACCATAGATGGCAGAAACTTGTTTCTTTATAAGTTTCTCTATCTTCCTAAATAAGGATTTCGTTGTTATATCTAAAATATATAAAAACTTCCTACATAGTTGACAGTCGACATGTTTGAACTCTTTCATAAAGTTGTTGACTGTTCTATTTAAACAATGATGTTTCTATTGTTTAAACCGATTCCCTAGCAGATAATAACGTCAGCTGTTTACCGGATTTCTGTTTGGTCGGTGATTCTACGGATTCTATATTGGGAGTCCTAAATTTTACCTAACTCAAGTGCATTTCCAGTAGGGATCTTTAACGAGTACATGGCATAATATAGGCTCGGGACCGATGACTTAACGTCTTCTCCGAGGGACGACGTACTCAGATTTATTCACCTCCCGCGTTAATAAATCGATGGCCAGGTGAGGATCGAACCCCGGACTACCAGCCCAGAGGCGAGTACATAACCACTGAGCTAACCTGGCCGCATTCCATTGAATTAGGTTATTTTACATTTAAATTTTACCATGATGGAATACATAATGAATAAATTTGTGAAAAATCCTAGTTTAAAGATATGATAAATAATCAAATATAAAACTTTAATTATAGAATCACTGCAGATATTTGAAGCACAAAGTTTCAAACTGAGAGAGTGAGTAAATCAGGCGGGGTGTTTTATTTGTCTATGGAGTTTGACAGAGTTGTGAGGGTTGGGCAAAAATATTGATTGAGAATCATTGGGTAAAATGAGTGAAGTTTTCTTGATTATGAGATAAGTTGAAATCTGCTGAGTAAGAGTGTTAAGGCGTCTTCCATATTGGAATCTATTCCAACTTGATGCTCTCAACTTTCTCACAATGATGGAGACGAAAAGATGTCAGAGCTTCCAACTTGGGCTTCTTCGAAGGAAAAAGAAATATTTGCTGGCTTGGATAAAGTTTTCATCTTAAGCCAGTATTGCTGGGCGATTTATAGTGGCTTGTAATCACGTTATGATATCCCAGAGGTGTTTAATTTTTTACCGACCTTTAAATTTCTTTCCTTCCTTGTTTTATGACCTAAATTTTATGTAGCTATTCCATTTTATGCCACATTAAATGTCTCCATTAAATACTAAACATCACCTATTAACCATAACCTCAAATGCTCGGTAAACTCAAATGTATTAGCAACTAAACTCATATAAATCGTTAATCACGATAATGTATTTCAAAACACATAACCTAATAATGATATATATATATATGATACACAATTGTAATTGTAAAATACTTGTAAATCTAAATGTAAAATATATATAGTTCAAAGTAGGAAAAGAAACATAGATAAATTAAAAGCACACACTTACAGTCTCTAATTTTCTGTTTGAACCATCTTCAGGAGAGATAAGAGAGGGAAACCAAGCGCAATGGACCAGATATAGTTGGAAACCTACAATGTTGCCACATGCACGCCCGGTCACATCGAATAAGGTACACAGGAATCAATTTATAATTAAAGTAAATTAGAAAATACGATAAAATAATAAAAGAAAAATTACATACATGCCAATAGTCACGGTTTTCCCTTTAATTAGTGCTGCAAGTTGCAGATTCTGTGACAAGTTCCCCCTGACTGCAAAGATCTCACTCTACAAGCCTCCAAAAAAGACCATATTTGATTATTAAGTGTGCGCAGTGCACCAGGTTAAAAACCTGGTCTTAATCAAAACAGACAATGCATCATTTAATTAGTCCTTGTCTTTGCATTTCATTTTTTATTTTCAAATGTCCTTTGTTATACTTTATTATTTAATTACTTCAGTTTTTATTATTTAATTATTTCATTTTTTATTATTAAACTACTTCCTTTATTTAATATTATTATTTGTATTCTCAGTTTTATTCTATTTTATCATTGCTTAGTCCGTACATTTATTCATGTATCAATTCCCCTCTTCACCCCTCAAATATTTCTTTTATTTTTTTTCATATTTCCTAATTTAATTTTATTAAAAATTGACTCCTGTTTACGCTATTCTCTGTGACCGTGCGCGCATGTAGCAACATTGTTGGTCTCCAACCCTCTTTGGAACAGTGCACTTGGTTCCTTCTCTAGTCTCTCCTGAAACACTTCAAACCGATAGTTAGAAACTGTAAGTGTGCACTTTTTAATTTCTTCATGTACATTGAACTGTATATATTGCGAAATTCACCTTGGAAAAAAACACAAAACAAGTTACGTTTCCAATTATTTACTTTCTTTAAGAAAGTAAGAATAAATATACAAATATTAATAAATACTATGAAGAACATAGAAAATTCACTTACACTTGTCAATGAACATCCAACCCTCTGGAATAATACATGAATGTTATTCTTTCTTAAGAAAAAATCGAATTAACTTCCTTGTTCCTTTCTCCTCCTTATAACATTAACTTTTTTAAATGTAAGGCTATATAGAGTTTCATCAGTAACCAAAATCTTGTGTTTATGACTGTCAACATTTGTTTCACGAAAACGTTCAAACTACAACAACGGAGCGTCGTTGTGACAACTAATTGACCAAATGTTTTCTTATTTCTAATCTCGCCAGTTGTGTTTAGATACTCCTTGCGTGAAAGATATTTCCAATAAGATATTTCTCTACCATAGATATTATCAAAACTTTAGACGTTGCCCTGTTTCCTGTCAACTGTTTGAAATATATAAGAAGTTTAGCATGCATGAACATTTCTCTCCAAAAACAAAGAGAAAACCAGTAAATCAGTGCTATCAAATACCGTACTAATTCAAAGTAAATTACATAACCTATATTTCACTGTTTACTATTTGATTTCACTTGACCTATGATGAATTCTAATACCAAAGACCTAAGAGTGTTAATCCCTCTTTCCTTACATTCAGTTTCTTGAATATATATATATATATATATATATATGATCAAACCACAATAAGAAATGAGAAAACAAGATTAAGATCTTTCAACCGTACTAGCGGTCTTCGTCAGAGTCAAAACCCAACAGTTGGGTTATTGACTCTGACGAAGACCGCTTGTTACTGTTGAAAGATCTTATCCTTGTTTTCCCATTTCTTATTGTGGTTTGATCATTGATTGTTATTTCACATGTTTATGTGAAATCTTTTTATATATATGTATTATATATATATATATATTATGATCATAAATAATTTATGAACTACCAGTAGATTATAAGACAAAAAGAACATCTTTCCAAGGAGATAATTAATTCCGAAGCCGCAGTACTTTTAAATAATATTTGTTTAAAAGAAGACTTGCTGCCAGTATACAGCAATATATATATATAAACAGAGTAATATATATATAATTTCGGTTTAAAATTGTATTAGTTTTAAGTAAATTGTAAAACTGCGTTTGTAAATAACATCCTTGAGAATGGTTGATGAAGACCGAAACATGTCGGTATACACGAATAAAAATTTTGGAGAACTGTTGTATCTTGTCCCAAACTTATGGAAGCCAGAGGTCAGGAAATTTGAAAAATTAATTCGAAAATGTGTTAAAATGGAAATAGGCATAGGTTATAATAGAACTTGTATCAATGAAGGACTGCTTCCCAAATATATTATATATATAATATATATATATATATTATATATAGTGGTATTTGTATAGTATACATATATATATATATATATATATATATATAATATATATATGAGTAGCAGTTTGTTTCTCAACGCGAGTTCTTCGAACTTCTTCCTGATGACGACGGATGTCGTCGATATTTCGATATTTCACTTCGAAATATGGAAGTGAGTTCTGTAGTGACTTTTTGTGTTCTTTCCTATGCGTTAAAGTTTAATATTATATATATATTATGTGTGTGTGTGTGTGTGTGTGTGTGTGTGTGTGTGTGTGTGTGTGTGTGTGTGTTGTGTGTGTGTAAGTTTGTCAATTACGCACAAACAGAGAGTCCTTTTTGGAACTATTAGGAGAACAAGAATCCTATTTAACAGTTAATATTCTGTTAAATTAAATACTTCATTAATATTCTGTCTATATATAGACAGTAATGAAGAATTACTGTGATGATATTTAATTGTTACGTTTCATTAGAAAGGAATTATTTAAGTGACACGAGTTTTTTAATAAAAAATCCTAAGATAAGAGAAGTTTTTTTTTGTTTTCTTGAGCAGATTTTATGAGAGGCTAGTTGAGTAGGAGATAAAGAAAGCGATATTGCTAAACGTGGAAATATCTCGCAAGGTTTAGTTAGTTATGGGGCTGTTAGAGAAGTTGGCTATGGCAACTGCCTTGCTTGGATCTGTTTGAATGATTCATTTCACCAAGTTCTTCCCTCCAAATCTCTCCCGAGAGCCCCAAAACACAGCTGATTTACGACCAAAACTTTGTTCACAAAAAGTGATACACTTGTTTACAAATATTACTTTTACTTTGGAAACAAAAAAAAAACACGAAAATTAAATTTTATAAAATCTGCTCATAATGTGTTTCGGCTTACCTTAATGCTACTATAAACGGACGATTTCCATAAAGACCCTTGCATTTCAACTCTTATTTCAATGACCATCAGAACTAAAATTTAGATACAAATAAAATGTATTCAACTTTTCGAGATTAAATATTGTATATTATTGGTGTAACATGATTTCAATAAAGTTAGAAATAAACAAAAAGTATAAAGATTTATGAAGTACATATGAACATATGTATAATAATCAATATGTTATCTATCTCTGGAGATAAAAAAGTCACTGCCTGGATAAAAGTCAAGTGTTTATATATTCAAAAATTTCCGAGGAAGAAAGCAGAAATAGTTAAAATGTTGAACATGTCCTAACATAGCTATGAGGAACAGAATATTTTTTTTTAATTTGAATAAAAATGTTATCAATTATTCACCATATAGAACTAAGTTTCTACCGAATCAAAGAATTGTTTTTCAATGCGCAATTTGTTTTTTATAAAAATCTTATGCTTACTGTCCCTGGTAGGGATGTAGATCATTGGTGTTTTTCTTTTATGGTGTCAGCCAAGACTTAAAAATTCCTTCATTAAGTACAAGAAATACAGTTGAGTATGATAAGTTTTAGTGCTATATTTCTTTATGTAGAATTAACTCGGTAATGCGACTCAAATAATTAATGGCTTGCATTTCCCATTCCTCAAAGAGCATAAATAGCGTAGTGCTTATATGTTTGAACATTGGTGAAGTATCAATGAATGAATATAACTAAAGAACTGAATTTATTCACTGTTTACAAGTTTTTGAATATTGTTCGGTTTTTGTGTTAA
This sequence comes from Hermatobates lingyangjiaoensis, assembly GCA_026182355.1. Classification (NCBI taxonomy): domain Eukaryota; kingdom Metazoa; phylum Arthropoda; class Insecta; order Hemiptera; family Hermatobatidae; genus Hermatobates; species Hermatobates lingyangjiaoensis. The sequence goes on from JAPFBL010000081.1 coordinate 687,992, forward strand.
AGTTTTAAAATTTGATTTCAATAGTCTCGGGGGCCAAGTTATATCAGTGGCAACGTGCAACCTCTGGACTGGTTGCCCCGGGGTTCATTACCCGCTCTGGGCCTGGATTTATTTACGAATCTATACAAGATCAGCTACTAGTTAACGAGTTTTTTACTTGTTAAAAATGAGGACTTCCAATGCAGGATGCTTCATGCTATGGTATTACAAAGGGCCAATGTTTGGACTATGTGTGATCCCTTGTGAGAATGCCACTACAAGCAAACAGCTGAGTGATAAACCATTGCAGAATACAAACTACTGAAGCCAAGGTGATAGTATTTAAACCATTGGTCCTCGGAATAAGAAAAAAAAAACAAAAATCACTCACAAAATGTGTCAACTACTTATTGGAGTTGTAGGAAAGCAAAAATATTTGAAAAACTAAATTGATAAAAGTAAATGAGTTCTGCAAGTAATATTTCTATAAGATTGTTAGTACCACTGCACTATGTACGTCACCTAACATGTTATGAAAACATAAAACTGTGCATAAAGAAATAATAAGAAAATATTAATCAGCTTGCAAGAATTTGGTTTAATGGATGTCGATACACATAGGCTGATGCAGTACTTTCTGGATTACTGAACATTTTGAGAGCACGTTTTCTGACCAATCCGATTCTTTGATAATTATTGGAGTCTTCAATATTATTAGCAACATTTTACAATGTTAATTTCGTAATACTGCAAAGCATTGTAAAATATCTCTTTGTCTGGAGATACACCTTAAAAATAAGAAACAAACAAAGTAATATGTCCACGATATTCTCTGATATTATTATAAATGAAAGTGCTATAAAAACTGAAAGTAAAGTATGTGAATGAAACTTCATTCAATTTTGATTTGCCTTCACCGGTAAAAGATTGCTCATCATCCTACTGAATCATTCCAAGCATTTATAACAATGATCAAACCATATTGAAATCAATAGCATACCTTTTAATAGTTTTCCATATTTAGCCCTAAATTAGTCGATAGCTTATGATGATATAACTGATTGTGTAATAAACACTAGAAAAAGTAAAAAAAAAAATGAAAAATGTACCACAAAAACTGGATCGTTAATAATACGTTATGAGTTATGTTATGGCATTTTGAAGCAATAGAAAGAACTGTATCAAAAGGAAGTATCTAGAATTCAGAGACGACAATCTGTCCTCTCTGTCAGCCTTGTCGTTGACTGCCGCCAGACCCTACCTATAATTCCCTGAGTAACAAGACTGGCCATCTTAGTGCCTCCTCAACATTGTCTATTCCATAGAATCATCCGATTTAATAGTAAACTGTTGAGATCATTCAAGATGTGGTGACCCTAAGTTTCCATATGACAGTGGAAGAATATAGAAGCAAAATAAAGCAATGGTACTATATCATAAATTAAGATAATAAGGTAGATATTTTGCACCAAATAATTAAAAACTATAATGAAAGATCAATTATATCAGCTAAAAATATAGTCATACTTAATTTTATTAAATGAATGAATTATTCTTGAAATGTCTACATGAGACTAAATCAGTAGATGATACTGTTAAAAATAAAGATTACACTACAATTTATTACATAAAATAGTTTCTGAAACATCACTTCATTTCTCAGGTCTTCCAAATCAGGCCTTGAAAATAAACATCTTATAATTCTCTCATATATTCTGTAACTTAAATCTTCAGAATCTTTAAAAAGGAAAAAGGGTGAGGGGTTAAGACACAAGAAATAAAACTGTTGAGACCGTCATCTTCACGGGGTGAGGAAAGAGCCAATTTCACGCAGTCTTCTCATTCCTAAGATACCAACCAAATTATATTTTCATTTTTTTTTTCACCATAAAATGATATGAACGTCAACTTTGTAAGATAATAACATTTGGTTGACTTCAGAAGAGAATTCTTCTTCCATTGGCTACTATGCCTATATATGTATTTCTAGATACAAAAATTTAGAAAATCAATACATTCTCTATACCCACTAAAACCTAGAAAACAAAAAAATTAAAAATTTAAAGGATATTAAGAGAAAAAGGTGTAAAACATGAAAATGTGCAAGTGCAAAATAAATGGCAAGAAATCTGTATAATTCCTTACATATTAAAGAGGTGCAAACCTGCTTTTTTCACTCGTTCAATGAGGGCAAGCAGATAGTAAAAAATAAAATATATATTCCACCCATAACTACTATATTTTCATTGAAAAATTTTGTTTTACTGTTTGTAATTATCCCTCTTGGGACAGTAGGTGTTAAAGAAAACCACCATCTATACATAAGAAATGTATACATAGGGATATTCGTTGTTTATTAACTATAGTAATATAAAATTTAAATGTATCATTTAAAAGATGTAACTTACTTTCAAAAATTTAATTATAGTACAAGTATATTTTCTGTTCTGACATCTGCAGACAGAAGGATGTAGATAAGAATTGCAAAAACTCGAATAAAGTTTCAACGTTCGAGTTGAACATATAATCCAGAAGGACATAGAGTTCAATACCTTCAAGTATTGTTTTCAGCATTTTGGCTAATAATTGAGAATGTGCACGAATGCATAAAACTATAGTAATCTCTTATGATTTGTTATCTAATTATTTCTCTTCTAGCAAATATATTCTCAATATTTCCGAGATATTGACTGCAGTGAGTACCACTCGGTAACTTTTATGAGCTTATTGGCTCTTCCAATATTCTTCCCATTCCTTATGACACCATTCAATGACAATGACATAGCAAAATTTCTAAACTATTGGAAAACAACAGTATAGAGGTATATTCAATTTTTTCTTCCTTAGAATTAATTTCCAAAGATTTATAGAGATTTTAAGAACAAAACTTGAATTTACACAACCCTTCCTCGTTTAGATGGATTAGGGATGGCCTGTGTGTGTTGGTGTAACTCTATAAGGCATAAAATACAAACTTATTCCAAAAAGAAAAAAAGAATATTTCTACTTCAAATCAGACTTGTAGATCAACTTTAAACCAGGGCGTGGTTGAACAATCTTACCTCAAGAGAGGGAGGTTACTAGAATTAATAAAATACATGAGGGAGAAGACAGTTTAAAACTAAATGAAATCAGGAACTAATAAAGTTATAAAATTCAGCTAGATATTTCAAAGAAGTTCCCGATTTTGTTTTCAAAAATTTATATTTCTTCTTAATGGCCTCAACTTGAAAGAAATAAAAAAAAATATTAAATAAAAATTCAGGTTCTTAAGCCTAATTAATATCATTTATAACATAGTATTGCTTTTCTTGATAACGACTAACATTTATGTTCTATGGTTTTTTATATTGCTTCAGAATTGAAAACCACTAAAAAAAATTACATGAAATAATATATTCGATATTAATTGTTTTACTTGAACTTAATAACTGACCTATATTGACCTATTTTCTTTTTATATTTAGTATCACAAAATAATCCAACAATATTAAGAATAGAAGAATTGAATATTTTGACATCAGGCGTCATAAGGAAAACTCTGCTGCATACAATGTGAACTAGAACAAAATTACACAAAATGAAAATGATCAAATAATCGGGCACAGCTTACACGTCTAACTGCATATTTATATTAACCATGAAGACATGCTAGCAGAAAAAAGAAGTGATATACAAATGATGAAAAAGTCATCAGGATCAGTCTAAAATTCATTCCCCCAAATAAAGAAAGAGGAAGAAAAGTAAGATATATTTGTGTGTAAAGTAACATTAACTTTTTCGAATCTAATATTAGCTCTTGTTACTGTGAACAATTTTACAACATCCCCTCCTTACTATGAATATATTTCCCTCCATCTGCATTACTTTATCATCTAAACTCCTTTTAATATAATGTGGTAAACATAAAATTAATGAACAATGAAGAAAAAAAATGTTCTTATATTTTGTTTTTACTAATACAGTATTTTTATTTGGAATCATTTTTTGTTAATACAGTTACTAGTAGGATGACTTACTTAGTTTCTGTAAAATTCATGAATTATGTCTAATTTTTAATCAACAATATTGCTCATACATTTCAATTAGCTAGAAACATAATTCATGTAACAGAAATATAAAATAAGCAGTGGTATAAAAATAATTTAATTTCAAGGTTGAGAGATGCTAGGTCTACATGTTCTGCTGAAAATTACGTTTGCAAATTTTTAAACACAGATGTAAATAATCCGTCTAATACTTGGTAATTCAGGTTTCACTATAAAGCTTTCATTTAGTTTTATATTGGATTTATATTTATAAATTTTGATATAAATTTTAATAACTCCTAAAATGTAAAATCAAATTGTTTATTTAATAGACCAAATGAAGGAAAAATTTGTTTTAAAGAAAATCCGTGATTTTTTTTCTAAATTAATGAAGTAATAACGAAGCCTATGTCTAGAAGGTCCCCAAAGAAATGTTTCCTTAAGGGAAGGGATTAATAAAAAGAGTTGCTTACCAAGGTTTACATTGTAACAGCTCGGGGGGAAAAGTCGATGGTAAAATGTCGGCTATTTCCCTGAGGTACCACCGGATTTCCTTTCCAACAAGATCTCATTTTCTTCCGAATTCCTTTTCGAGAGAAGTTTACAATAAATATACAATAGAGCAAAAATTCACAACATACGTTTCAAATGGCAGATGGTTTATGATTTCCTATTATTAAGACCTATTGAAAAATACTCTACCATATTTTATTACGAATTGAATAGTCACCTTCACCCAATGGGCAACCGTAAACCCTATTGTGAAATAAAATTAATTTCAAAAACATTTAAAACATTGAATCTACCATCCAAGGATACAGATATGTAATTAAATATTAAACTAGAGAAATGTCAAAAATCATTATGGTCTAATTAATGTTAACGATTCCTTTTTGCATTCGTTAATTATATGTTATTTTTAATTTGTTGTTTCTGCATTGTTTACTTTTACTGCTTCGTATCCCAAGATCTAAAACTATCATTACCATTGAAGATAAATGCCATATCATATATATATATATTATATATATAATATATATATATATATATATATATTGACTTCCTATATTATATATATATATATATATATATATAATATATATATAACTATATACTAATATATATATACTATATATATAATATATATATACTAACTATAATATATATATATAGTTGACTTCCGTACATATAAAACCCACCAACTCCCAACAGTACCTCCATTACAATAGTTGCCATCCATCCCATGTTAAAAAGTCTATACCTCGATCCTTGTCCCTCCGTATTCACAATATCTGCAATAATCTCCAAGACCGCAGACATCACCTTAACCTCTTAAAGGACAAATTTTCTGAACGAGGCTATCCTCGCTCCTTCATTGATAGTCGTGTTTTACCGGCTGACATCTCCCACCAACCCAGACCCAAGAGGGATAGAAGTAACACTTCCTTCTTCCTGACAACCTACTTCCCTGGCGCTTATAAGCTTCGTGCTGTTATTAAGGAGTCTTTTCCGATTCTGTCTACTTCTACTTCTACTTCTTCCATCTTTAATCACCCCCCTTCTATTTCCTACCGTAAACCTGCCAATCTAAAAAGCATTTTCTCTCATATTTCCCCTCAGCCTTCCAATCCTGTTCCTGGAATGAAACAATGTGGACGCCGTGGCTGTCAAACTTGCCTGATTGTAAATCCTAATCCTTCCTTCGATTCCCCTCTCCACCATAGTTCCTACCCGGTTCAGGTCAATTCCTCCTGTACCTCGAGCAACTGTGTTTACCGAATGGATTGCACTCAGTGTGACTCCTTTTACGTTGGCTTAACTTCTAATAAGTTGAGCCTTCGTATGAATGGTCATAGGGCTTCAGTCGGTCAACGCAGTAACTATCCTGTAGCCATCCATGCGAACTCGCATGGACTCAGTTTCAATGACTGTTTCAGGGTTCAGATCCTGAAACAGATCCTCGAATCCAACAATAAAGTTACCCTAAGAGCTTCAGAGGAGGCATACATATGCTTACTTGATGCTCGCTCTTCCCCCGGACTCAACCTCAACCGATAATTTATTTATGATTTATTTATTTATTTATTATTTTTGTATTTATTTATTTATTATTTTTTATTTTACTTTTTATTTATTATTTTTATTAATTTTAATTTGATTTATCTACTTTTTTATAATTTTTTTATAGTTATAATTTTTACTCGTTCCTTTTACGTCTTAATTTGGCTCTTCATTTCCTTCCCTCCCTTCCCCCGCTTGGTGGTAAGTGGTGGGGTACTGGCTGCGGTTTCCGAGTTCAGTACCGCCCTGTCTTCCTGCGGGACTCTTCGCTCTTCGCTCTTCGCACCTCCTGATGACGACGATTGTCGAAATATCGATGTGAGTTATGTCTGTGTCTTTCTGTGTGTTTCCTTCGTTTTTTATTTTTATTGTAATAAAGTCCGCTGGACCGTTTCTTTTAATTGTTATATATATATATATACCTTTAATTTCACTAGTTTGATTCAATCCTTCAAACGGTACAAATAAGTTTTCAATGTAGAAAAAAATAACATAGAGATTTTTTTAATTAAAAACCCACACTTACAGTCTCTACTTTTATCAGTCGAAAATTCAGAGATCTGCAAGTGTGTACTTTTAATTACTCTATGTTTATTTTTACAACATTGAACTATAAATATATATATATATATATAAATTCTTAAAACTAAGGAAAACACTACTAGAAATGACACAGTTGACATAATCTCACATCGATATTTCGACACATTCGTCGTCATCAGGAGGTGTGATTTTTTAGAGCGAAAGAGTCCATTCGACAGGAAGGCAGGGCAGTGCGGATAATATTATATAAATATCTATATATATATATACGTGTAAAGAAGATGTAAGAAATCAGAAAAAATGGCTAACATTTCTCCACCAGAACAAGAATTGGAATGATATTAGTCATTTTTCTTATTTTTTGCTGTAGATAATTTCTTAATTTCATATGTTCTTATTTTTGTCCTCAAAAATATATGAGTTAATAATTTCAATAAAAATAATATACATTTTAAAGGTATATGACATATCTTGCTATAAATGTTTTGTTTACATTTGGTTTATTCGGCTATAGACCATATATAAAGTTAAGTAATGAGACTAGTTTTTCGATATGATAAGTTTTTACTCTATTACTTGCTAAAAACCTATGATAGAATTATTTGTCAATTGTTTAATTGTTCTTTTTGATTTTGTTTTATTCTTGAAGGACATGTACGAAGGAAGCCCCATTTATTTCGTCTGATGGGCGCATATTCCTGACTGACAAAAAGATTTCACATAAACACGTGAAATAAAAATCAATGATCAAACCACAATATGAAATGGGAAAACAAGACTAAGATCTTGGTTTAAACAAGACTGATGGTGTAGCGATGGGCTCACCTCTTGGAGGAATATTCGCCAATTTCTACATAAGAATAATTGAAAAAGAGGTATTTTCTACCTTCTCTAAGCTAACCACGTATTGTCGATATATTGAGGATAACTTGGTCATTACTGATGCCAATGAGAAACTTTCGCGGCTACATCAACGCCTGCAAAAGATCTCTGGTCTAAAATTAACCATACAACATATCAATTACGGCCAAGTCGTCTTCTTGGATGTGCTTGTTAGAAATTTAATTGATTGTTTCCATACATAGGTCTACGCCAAACTCACTAACGCTGAATATTACCTGAATGGGCAAAGTGAGAGACCCACCAGGTATAAACTAGCTGACATCAGTGAATATGTCAGAAGATGCAAGATCGCAAATTTGATTTGCGAATATTGTTGAGTATCACGGCGTGGCTAAAGGGCGGCACGTAAAAAACATCGACCTGCTCTGTTTTGTTCCATATAATGGTCGAAAGGCTGAATGGTTTATGGGAAGAAATCAAAACAGGCTATGTCAGAAGAGTCATAACTCACTGCAGTGATTGAAGTAGCATACACAGAACCACCCAAGTGCTGGTCAATAATGGCTACTACAATAGAGATGTAGACAAGAAAATCTCTAAGCACATGGTCAGGCGGTATTCTCGAGGTGAGGAAGAAGAGCTGATCAATGGTGAAACGATACCACTACACTATGAGACCTTTGTTATATGTCCACCCAATACAAAGAAGACGAGCAAGTACTTCATCAAATCATAGCAGGTCATCTCAATACAACCAATGAAATGGACCATCTGCGTCTTAATATTTTCTATAATAATAAAAAGACGAGCAACCTACTAATAAGAAATAATTGCAGAAAGGAGACCCCCGAAGTTCAGCGGAGTCATGCCGTCTATAAATTTACTTGTAAATCAGGAGACTGCTCAACGCTACCATCCCGACACATCGGCATGACCAAAACTAAACTCTCAATGCGTCTCATTATTCACCTCGCTGCTGGAGCACCGAAAGAGCACGTAAAGGAGGAACACCGATCATCCCTCACACGGATATTGGTAGATGGACCTTCAATTTTATATTATAATAGAAATCTGCTACAATTGCAGATTTTGGAAGCCATATATATATATAGCAGAAATGCCAAGAGCTGAGTTTGCAAGCCACTGACATGTTCGTGATACCTACCACGAGAAACTTTAGCACTAAAATTAATCTAATAAGAAAGGAGTAACGAGTGGTAAACATTGAAGGTCAACATATATTACAAACATTTTATAATTTTAAGAACTCCGTCAATATATTTTATTAGTTACATTACTACGAATAATAAATTAGTTATTGCCTGCGAATGTTCCTGGGAAATTCGTTATTTGCATTGCCTTTACAACATAGAAGAGTAGTAGAAAAATTGCTTTAAAAAAGTCGTGAATGCAGAATCTGCTCTGCTTTTTAACAATATTTATGTTATTTCTTGTTAGTGTTCCAAGGGGCACAAATATATCAACCTCTTTATGACGTAAGTCGAAAAATAGTATTGAGTTTTGTAATGATTGGGATTGAGACCAGAGGCAAATCTACTTCAGAAAAGAAATGTATGAGTTTTTTACTAAGTAAAAGTCCATAGGTTATTTGTATTAATATATCGGCGACTATGTTTTGTGGCGTCAAAGGTCAGTAGTTTTTTGTAATTTTATCCCGTAAGAAACCTTACTGACTTTGCTATGATATATACAAAGGTTGTTGCTTCGAAATTTGTTCGAACTTGTACATTTAATAAGTAAATTGTTTTCTTTTCATGTATTCCTGTTTTTTTAGTTTAGTAACGTGAAAACAGGTATAGTTTTCATTCATAATCTGGACTCCTAGAGGAGATCTGTAGTAGACAGATGTCGAAGAAGCTTAAAGACTTTGACTTTGCAGCTTGCGGTTGTGTTAAGATCCTCTTATCTTGTTTATAGCTTGGTTTTGACTACCTTGTCACTTTGTGTGTTCGATTTAGCTCTCGGGCACTATCTAATAATAATTCAAGTCCCTATTGATAACTTTTCTGATCTGTGGTAGCCCTAGTATCATATTCTTACCAATTTGTCACTTTTCTATCAGAAAGTTCTGCACACAAAGATTAAGATAACAATGGACATGACAACTTGGAAGATAAAGGAAAGGGAACATCTCCTTCAGCAGAGATGGTCATACTGACTCAGCATGTATGTCCTTTTATTCTATCCCACTGTATAAATAGCAATTCCTTTCTCAATACAATTAATTTAATTGTAGTATTTTTACTCAAAAGGAATGGTTTCAACTATTTGAATAAGTCATTGATCAATATCTACCCATTACAATCTCTCCCTCTCTCTCTTCTAAGAACCTCATTCTTAGCAATTTATTTAATAGACTTCCATTACATTGTAAGCAACCTCAGCATTACTAGAAATTGATTTCTTTTATAAACAAACTGACTAAATGTTATTTTTTTTATTATGTTATTAAAGTAACAGGAAGAATAATCTATGAAATGTTAATGCATAGTTTAAAATGCTGGATTGAACGTAGCATTGAAGCTTTGATGTTTGATGTAGGCTCTACGCTTTTCATATGGGAGATTAAATATCTTCTGCCTCAACCCTCTAGTAGAATGCAAATCAATTGTTCCACAGGCTGTTTGATGTTGCTATTTACTACTCATCTCCTTTCTAATATGATGGATTAATGTGTAATCCCATTATATTTTACTAATTACAGTGGAGTAAAAATAATTAAAAATTCAGCTACCGGCGAGTAATACGGGTTTTATAGAAAAAGCAATCAAACATCTAGTAACCCACCCTTTCGCCAATGTAATGGAGAATTAATTTTCTGGGCATTGATCTTCTACAACACCAGATGAGATAATGAAATATTTATCTCACTTATTGTTTTCAACAAGTAGGATATTATTAGCAATATAAGTGGATGATAAAAGAAGATTCTATATCTTTAGAAGTGCACTGAACAAAAACTAACTAACAATATTTATTTCATGCATATTTTACTCTAACAGATTTCTTTACACCATTTTCATACGTACAGTTTCTGACCTTTTTAGTTCAGTCAGTCCGAATCATAAGTGGCTTGAGATTAAAATTACTGAAACCAATGAAAAAAAGACCTCCTTTTAACTCTCCTTTAAGCTCTCTCCCTCCTCTCTCATCTCTCTCATACTCTCCCTCCCTCTCTCTCTCATCTCTCATCTATCTCATTCTTTCCGCCCCTCTCTCTCTTCTCTCTCTCCTATCTCATTCTCCCCCTCCTGCTCTTTCTCTCTCTCTTCTTTCAACCATCTCTTTACTCCTATCTCATTCTCCCCCTCCCTCTTTCTCTCTCTCTTCTTTCAATCATCTCTCTCTATCTCCCCTTCTCCCTCTTCTCTCTCTCTCTCTCTCTCTCATACACACTGTAAATTTAGTTACTCTTCTAAAATGTTAGTTGCTTGGACAAATATATATAATTTTAAGGACATTTGTATGAGTTTGAGTGGGTGACAGTGCTAGTTTAAGGACATATATAAGGTAGCGTAGTAACATTGTGGAGGGGAGGTAGCTTGATGGTAAGATTAGCCTGAGTTAGGGACAGGCATTTAGAAGGGTTCCCGTTTGTTTTAATGAGGCCTGGAGTCACCTATTCTTTCCTATTCTTAGTTTACCTGATAGTTCCTACTGTTTATCGCCAAGCATAATACCTCCTCCGATAAATTTGAACGTTTTGAAGAATATTGACTAATTGTTGTTAAAAGGAAACTAAGTTGCTCTGAATTTGCCAGGTCTGAAACTAATTTCTAAAGAGCTCAAGAATTGAAATTAGAATCTCAAGATGAGTTAAAAATCTTACTATTTAGATGAAAATATTATTTCTTTAATGTCTAAATACTTGACTCTATATGTCATTATATTTCTTTGCTCCACAAATAATACTTTCCAGAACATGTGTTGATGTCATTATTGTTAAAAAAACCAATTATCGACTGTATTCAAATTAATGCACTAGGCAATTTAAAAAAGTTTGTTTACACAAATTATAAAAATATTAAACAAGAAATCAATTTTTTAGAAGAATATCTTTTTTGATCTACTCATTAAAGAAATAACCAGAGCAGTTCATAAGTCCTATACAGTTTCTATTAAGACATTAACAGCTCATCAGAAACTTTCATTCTGTCTGTAATCTGTAAAAAAATATTGTAATTTCAAGTAGAAGGAGAACAAGTGAAGTGTATATGATGGCTGAAAAAGATTTATCGGATTTTAACCCACTCGGAGCCCATCATATGCTCTCTGATTTTCTTTACCATCATTACTGTAGTGATGGTAACAAAAATAATTACTGCTTTTCTTAAATATTAATAAATTCATTTATTCAATAACCAGAAGAGGAAAACATAAACACAGGCATACAAGAGCGATTCCTATGTTTCGACAGGTATCATGTAAGATACTCCTCTTGAGCAGCAGCTGGCTGTCGCAAACATCGGTAAATAAAAGTATTAATATTCAAATAATAATTATAAATAACTTTCAAAATATAGTAATTGAATAATTTCAATAAATATTAATAAATAATAACGTTTTTTGTGATTTTAAAATGTAAGTATATAACATTTCTTATGCTTTTTATGTTATATGAAAAGTTAAGATTTTATATAAACAATAGATATAAACAATATTATAAAAATAAGGTTATAGAAGTAATATCTGAGTCATATTGCAACCAGCAGGTATCTCAAAAGGTACAGTACTCGTTCGCACACGTTGTTTATATATATATATAACTAGCAGAAGTACCCGACGTTGCTCGGGAATAAAGAGAAGAAATGATAGACAGAATAGTAATTTTTATTTCTAACATATATTTCTTCATAATTAGACAAAGATATACAATATCATATTTAAGACAACTGTATGAGACATTCATATTTTCAATTATCTTGAAAGCAAATCGTACATTTCACAATCCTTTACAATACTTTACAATACTTCTCTGTAAACTATATTCTTAGTTTTGCCTTGTGGTACATATATGAACAGATTTGATTTAATTCCAACTCTTGAGCAGCCAACATAAAGTTGACCATGTGAGAAACAATGTTCTTTCAAGTGTAAGCCTGCTACTTTCAGAGTCTGACCTTGAGACTTATTAATAGTCATGGCAAAACATAACTTTATTGGAAATTGCAGCCTCTTGAATTGAATTACAGAATCAGTTAGTGATATTGGTATCCTGGGTATGAAAACTGATTCTCCTGCTGCACATCCAGATAGAATTATTGCTTCAATAACATGAGGCATCATTTTTTTGATAACAAATCTAGTCCCATTACAAAGCTTAGGTGGATCTAAATTTCTAAGTAACATTATTGGGGCACCAATTTTAAGTTCTAATTTATGAGAAGGCAGACCAGACATCTCCAAAGAATTCAAAAATTCAACTGGATAATTCACTGCTTCATTTGGATCAATAACAGTGTCAATAGATTTGTAATTCATGGTGCCTCCCTCCAGGGAATTAATTAGCTGAGAATTGATTGAATTCACTGTAGAATTTTGAGGTGCTAGAATAGCCCTTTCACACAACCACTTCTCAGACTTGAAATTTTCTTGTAGATTTGGAAACACATTACAAATCAGATCAGTTTCTGTTTTCACTATTGTATTTATTCTTGATGGATCTAATAAACCATCATTATCCAATGGTGCAGTTCCTCCTCCAAGGGCCAATAAATCTTCTGCAAATTGCTTAGACAATCGGTCTCTTTGCAAATATTCTCTCATATTTGTTTGGAGTTTAAGATTCTTCACATTCCTCCACAATCTTGAAGACTTTAAGCAAGCTTTTATTTCATCTGCTTTTGTACCTTTTGGGATCACTGGGAGAGTTTGTCTAAAATCACCAGACAAAACTAAAGTTATTCTTCCCATTGGCAAGTCATTTTCTCTGATATCTTTCAAAGTTCTATCAACAGCTTCCAGAGCTTTCTTGTGTGCCATAGTACATTCATCCCAGATGATAAGACTACATTTTTTGAGAACTTGGGCAATATTTGAACTTTTAGTAATATTGCAAAAAGGATTTTCATTACTGGACAAATCTATGGGAAGCTTGAATGTAGAGTGGGCTGTTCTTCCATTAGGCAAAAGTGTAGCTGCTATTCCTGAAGATGTTTAGTCACAAAAGTTTTCCCAGTACCACCTGGAGGATCCAAGAAAAAAATGCCTCCATGATTCTTTTGAACTGAATCTAAAATTTCCACATAAACTCTATTTTGCTCTGGTAAGAGCTTTGGCTCATTTTCATTAATGAATCTGGTTAGAGCTTCTATGTCATAAGAGGTTTCTCTTAACATTTCTCTGCTTAATCCACTTTCATTGTTTCTGATGGGTTTAGGAAGACCATAAATTTGAAGTTCATTCCCTCCCATAGTGAGAACTTTATTTTCTATGTCAATCAATGACTTATTGTAGATTTGATCATTGTAAGTAATTTCAATTTCTGGAAATTGTAACTGCATTTGATAATGATAATCTTCTGTTAAATCATCCTTGTACTTTGTCCAAAGTCTGACAGGATCACTAACATTGCATGCATTGAGAAGCATTGCAAAAAGTGTTCTTAGTCCAGAAGGAGAAGTTGATACTGAGGCCTCTGAAAGTGTAGCATCCCATTGAGCATCATCTTCAAGCAATCCTCTCTGCAAGCAAGCTTCTCTGTAAGTTGGATACACAATCCCATTCACTGTTCTAAGGTCATTAAATGAGGTTGGACCTTTCACTTCAAATAATAACATTCTGAGGAAAAAGCATTGTAAAGTAGACTCTCTGTCCATTTTCTAGATGGACAGAGAGGTGAACAACTGTTGGATAATGATCATGCATAAGAAATCCAAATATTCTCCAGCATGCCTCAAAAATTAAATGGTTAACACAATAAAAAGGTTTAAAGATATTTGGAATGACGCGGAGAACTAAACTAGGAGTATAATTGGCGCCTTTTTAGAATGATTCAGCTCTACTGTTCCTCTAATCAATGCCATCTGAATTAATTCATTTTAAAATAGTCCCCTTCTCTCAGTGTTGCTAATATAAGCATTAATTTAAAGAAAGGGAACGTATTTAATTATTTACATTTTTCTGCTTAAATACAATGTGAAACTACTTATTGTGTGTGTGTGTGTGTGTTTTGTTAGCAAAACACACACACACTTTTCGTTTTAGGCTTGTACTAAGGGAATGTGGTTAGTGTAAGCCAGGGATGCGCAAAGGTTTTTGTCTATGGTTGATGTGGGATCCCCCACTGGGAGCCCTTAGTGTAAGCCAGGGATGCGCAAAGGTTTTTGTCTATGGTTGATGTGGGCTCCCAGTGGGGGGATGGTGCTTTGCAAAGTGGCCTAAAACCTTCCTTATTACCACATGTGGCCACATGTAAAATTTCAGAAAGATTCGTCAAGTCTGTGAGGAATGCATAGAGGACAAACGGACATACAAACATACAGACGAACAAAATTATTGGTGCTTTGCAAAGTGGCATAAAACCTTCCTTATTACCACATGTGGCCACATGTAAAATTTCAGAAAGATTCGTCAAGTCTGTGAGGAATGCATAGAGGACAAACGGACATACAAACATACAGACGAACAAAATTATTGGTGCTTTGCAAAGTGGCCTAAAACCTTCCTTATTACCACATGTGGCCACATGTAAAATTTCAGAAAGATTCGTCAAGTCTGTGAGGAATGCATAGAGGACAAACGGACATACAAACATACAGACGAACAAAATTATATATTAGATATATATAAAATAAAATAAATTCAAAACGAAGGAAACACACAGAAAGACACAGACATAACTCACATCGATATTTCGACCATCGTCGTCATCAGGAGGTGTAAAGAGCGAAGAGCGAAGAGTCCCGCAGGAAGACAGGGCGGTATATAGTTTACACAGGAAAGAGAAAAACAAATAAAGACACACACAAAAGACTCACAACGATATTTCGACAGTCGTCGTAATCGGGCAGAAGTAGTCCCTTTGAGTAGCTGAAGCTAACTCTTTATTTATATATATATATATATATATATATATATATATATATATATATATATATATATATATTTTAAATATATATATATTTTAAATATATATATATATATATATAAATAAATATACTTTTATATATATATATATATATATATATATATATATATATAAAAGAAAGGTTTTATCTGTACTTTGCTTAGCACTGACTCACTTTAGTTATCTTTACATATCATACATTAGGAAAATCGATCCCAAATTAGAGAAAAATTCCTCTCAGCCTGTAGGTTTGTCCGCAAAATTTTGTCACAAGTAAACTCAGCCAACATGAAACATAGCGAGCTGGAACATTGTCACAGGATATTTGTACGTCTAATTTAAAATCTAAGCATTGAATGGATTAAAAAATCGACGTAGAAAGGAATTTATGAACTTTTAAGTCCCGTTTGGCTAGCTACACAGAAATGTTTATTTTGAAAATATACATAAGATGTAGCAAGTAGGTATTGTTAGATGATTTCAATTTCATTTGCGTTTAAACTCTTAACAAGAACTTATTGACAAGTTGTTTCCCAGGTTTCAATATCTACTATCTACTATGTTCAGAATAAATGGCTTTGTGAACGAGCGATTTTCAACCCCTACTAAAAACAGGCAGGTTGAAAAATCTAAAAATTGAAAAAATCAACAAACAAGTTCTCACGCTATATTAAGCCAAAAAATCAACTTACAAGTCAGTAAACAGAGTGATTAGTGATGAGGAAGCAGTTCATTACCGAACTGAATTTCTTGACTCCGTAACTGTCTGCTCATGTGTAAAGACTTAAAGTAGGTGTACCAGTCATACTGGGATTTAGTAGTGGTAAAAAATTTACATTTTAAACAGATATATGCAAAAAAAAAAAAGATTTGTCTAAGGGAAGACTTCTATTCAAGTCATCTTGTCCTCTCCAAGATTATAATGTAAAATATTTTTGATTCCTCAGTTGCAATTATAAAATCATGTTCAAAATAAGAAAATCAGATCTTCAATAATAAGACCTAAGACACTGCTAGTAGTTATCACATGGCTTTAGAAAGACATGCGTCATCTCTTGTCCATGAAAATATACCAAGTTATATGAACTTCCACTTCATTAACTCCTAGTAAGTACAAAATTAAATCAATCATTATTAAAATAAAGTGGAATAAGAAGAAATAGAGCCATTAAACGGCACAAATAACAAATAGTCAAACGTTTAATCACACAATTATTGATAACTTGTTGTAAACTAAATAACAGGTGAGAAATATTATATATTAGTTAATCTGCCTTTCCAATGTTAACTGTATTTAGTGCTAATAAAATTGTAGTATCAAAAAAGTAACAAATTATTCTTACGAATACTTAACTTAGGATTAAAAAGAGGAAATTAAAACATTAATATTTTGGCTAATTAATAAGAATTAAATTAAGTTTCTTTTCAGTTTTCCTTTTTATTGAAAGATCTTAAAGAGACAAATTAATTAGTTTGCATTAAGATGAAAAAAAAAACGGTATTTCTTGGATTATTCCTCCTGCTTTTCTTTATTTCAATGTTATAATCATCTCCGTCACTGCCAGTAGAAATGATATCACCCTGATCGTACTTTTTTATATTTAAAAAAAATATTCACTAAATAATTACAAATAAAAAAATTGAAAAAAGAAAAAACGAATACGAGGTGTGTAAATAAAGTAGTGAGACTGATTTTTTTTTAAATTTTCTATTCAAATATAATATCAATGTGATATTGTCACCTTCAAAATAGTTCCCTTCGGAAGCCACACAGCGCTGGAGACGGTCCTTCCAATCATTGTAGCATTGCTGGAACTCGGATTCTGGAATGGCCTTCAGCTGGTCGGTTACAACAGTTTGTATGTTTTGTAGTGTCCCGAAATGAGTTCCCTTGAGGTGATTTTTCAATCTAGGGAAGAGGAAAAAGTGATAAAGACTCAAGTCTGGTGAATAAGGAGGCTGAGGAGCAACAGGAATGTTTTTACTGGCCAAAAACTCGTTTTCTTTTCGGAATTTTCGGAACCATTTTCGCACAAATTTTTCTCATCTCCAATTCATTGGTCAAAATGTGATGAACGGAGGTGTGATTCAAATTCAACTGTTCCCGATCATTCTGACTGTCAAGCGTCGATCTGAACGCACAAGGTTCCGTACTCTGTTGACATTTTCATCGGTGTTTGCACTTGAAGGCCTTCCGCTTCGTGGTTCATCTTCAATCGACTCTCTTCCTTCTGAAAATTCCTTAAACCACCGAAAAACATGTGCCCTTGATAAAACACGTTCTCCATAGGCCGGTTTCGGTTGCATTATGTCCAAGTCTGAAGCAAAATTTGATTGCACACCGCTGCTCAACTTTGAGGTCACTCATTTTTAAAACGCTCAAGAAAAAACCATTTCACGAAAACCAACGCTACGGACAAACAAATGACTGTGGCGAGTTCAGATTCATACTGGAGGCGCATCACACGTGCACCTGACGCTACTCAAGGCCACGCGTCTCCAGCGTTGCCAGATCGAAAGCGACGTTGTTGCCAGTCTCACTACTTTATTTATACACCTCGTATATATAAATAAACAATCGTTGAAACTCATAATACATGTATAACATTAAAATATATATTATTTAATAACAAGAAAAATATAAAAGTATCATTCGATTTAATATGAAGATGAAATTAAATAAATTAAAAAAAATAATATGTGCATTATGTACAAATTTTACATTCAATTAATGAGCGATAAATAAGATTTGGATGAAATACAGTAATGAATGAACTTAATAATATTGGTCTGTTAAAACGATAGCATTCAATGGTATATGGAATCACTTATCAATATCGAACACGAAACAAAGACCCTCATTTAGGGGTTTTGATGATTTCTGCATGCTTTCTTCAAACAAAAAAGTGTAAAAATAAAGATGTGAGAAAATTTGCTTATATTTAGAAAGTAATTCTTTTTATAACTAACGTTATAATCATGAAATTGGTACAAATTGTACCAATACCAATTATACAATGTAAATATACTTATGGTATTTTAATGAAATAGTTGAAGCCAATGAATTTTTGTTATTATGGCAATACCTGATACAAACTGTTGTTTCTTTAATAGTAGCTGCATTATTATCAGGAATGAACAATTACCTTCTACATGATCCAGTATTACCCAAAAACAATACTTACTAAAGAATATATCACTAATGATTAGTCAAAGGGTGCAACATGTAGATTTATTAAAACACTTTGATGGCACCCGTCCTTCATTCTGGTGAGCTTCTTAAATATATATCTGTGTGTCGTTGTTTTTACTATTATATACAGTTAATTGTTCTTACATATCATATGAACTATTCACGTGAACTACAATTACTTATTAAATAGGAATTATGATTGACTTGATTCTGTTAAGAAATATTAAGGTAAATGTAAACAAATTAGACAAATACAGCCAAATGCTTGCTTGCTCTCTTACAGCTTATGCAGCATGTTCTATGCATTGTTATGAGATGGCTCAAGGAGAAACGTCTGGTTAAAAATACAACTAAAACAGACCTTATTTCCTCAAAAAAAGTCTCAAGATCTCTCCACACTATGTGAAAGCAAGCCAATCACTTTTAAAAGATTAACAATTTCTGACACATCATTTCTAAAACTAATGAATGGGAGAGATACTGATGTAATAACTATAAAGTTCATTGAATAACATAAAAAATGAAAATTTGAAAATTGCAATGGCAAACAAACAGAAAAGAGAGATTTGGAGACATTGAATACGAGTCGATAAAACTAGAACAACCTGTTTAATCATAAGAATAACAATAATAACGTGAGAGATTGTTCTACATTTATAATATCTTATTTCTTTTAACTGACAACAAAGCTTCAAATTATTTTAACAATACAGTTATAAGTAATATCGTAGCATGATCCATTCAACAGTTACATAAGACCCACAGTTAAATAATATAAGAAAATAACTGATTATCAACAAGACTGATATTATGTTGACTTATTTGAAAGTTGAGTGTAGACCGCGCTAGACTTCTATCAGGACGAATTAGCTTGAATATTGGACAAAGTAGGAATTAATGTTGACTTGGATTAGTAGATTTAAATTGAGAGAAAGAGACGCGACTATTGAATCCTAGAGTAAAGCCTGAGTCATTCCAAGACTGAACACTGTATCTGATGGAAGAGAAATTGAAGGCTGTAGGAAGACGTTGATGAAATCACAATGCTCCATTGCTTGAGATCCTAGACGCTTTCAAAACCCATTTAACTGGCTTCAACTCATTGATAATGTTCACTCAAATAAATTTAATATTTTAAACACATATGAAATACTTCAAAAACACCAAACTTATTTACATGCCACAAAATATGAAGTAGATTATACAAATTGACTTTAACTAAACGGATTTCAAGATCAATGAATTCACACTGATCATCATATGCTCACAATTCAATCGATATAAGATGTTGTTAGTCCAAAACCATAACCAACTATCGAAACTATATAAAAGATATTGAACATCCAAATTAAAACGTATAATATTAACTTCGGTAATAAATTAAGAAATGGAAAAAGAGGTATATTACACAAATCACTAGATCATTCTAGGCGAAAAGAAATCAGCACCACTTACTCCTTGCTGTAACTTAGCAGTAGTAACGTGGGTTACTATACGAGTATAACATGATATCACAGAGTATAAACCTTAGAAATAGAAATCAACATCTAAGCTACAGTAAAAACTGCAGAAATGGAACTAACATCTCTCAATCGAACACCTTCAAATGCTGAAATGTAACTTTGAGAATGTACCAGTATCTGATCTGGTAGATATTATAGTCCAACATTTGTGAATTTCATAACTTTAGTTAAAAGTAGATGTCGAAAAAATTTAAACGATATATGGGAGCCAGTAATTCTTTGCTGCAGAATACACTTATAAAGACAAAGGACAAAAAACGGAGCTCACATTAATATTTGTATATTCATCGTCACCAGGAAAAGAAGTGGTCGTCTAGGAGCCAACCGCCAAACTACCATATTATTAGACTTATTAGCGTTGCTCCAAAAGAGGAGAGATGAACAGAAATAAACAGAAATATATGCGGATAAGATAAAATATATATTAGGAAATGAACAACGTAAAAAAATCAGTAATAAAGGAATAAAAAATATAACATGAAACAGGCAAAGAATAAAAAACTAAAAAAAAATAATTGAGTTAGTCAATAAATAAAGAAATTAATATTCCAATGTAATGGACAAGCCAATACAAACAGTTTCAAAATTTTACTTGTCTAAATATTAAGCAATGGGCTGTTAATGTATTGCTAATGTTAATTTTCACTCTCATACATTAAAAAAAATCTGGAAAGGCTCACACTCAACTTTACTGTAATAGACATAATATCATACTTCTTGTATATATATAATAATGGGAGATGTTTATTAGTCGTTCATTCCTTGGAGGTACGCTCCAACCACTTTTCGTTCCCTTCGTTAAAAATAATAAAAGTCCAGTTTACTCTGAGAGAGTGTTACTTCAGTTATAAGGTTGCTGTAAATGTATATCCAGAAAAAATTAATTAGTAATTAGCTAGTTTTGGATGCTAAAGTTGAATTTTAAAGTGGGTTTTCAGTGTAATTTAATTTTTTTTAACTGGAATCATAAATTCTTAAAAGTAATAGATATGAACTGTTGAAAAAGATTAGAGAAAAACTGGTGTTTCTCCAAATAGAATAACTCTTTCTTGAGGAAAAAGTCCATTCTTTACAGACCAACACTCCAAAGATATTATGATTCAGAAACACAAAAAGATTTACATCTGATATTAAATTTTGTTCAAGGGTGTAACATATAGATTCATAGAGAATTTTGGTAGACAAATCTATCACACCATGGAAAGCAACAGAAATTGATCAGCTTTCAGACTGAATAATAAGCTAAATTTTTACAATTTATAAAAAAATTCCTTTAGTTTTTTAAAAATTTGATGATTTTTTGTGTGTTGCTTCTGTAGTCTCAAAGATAGTGCCAATATTACAAGTCCATAGAATTAGTAGTTTCAGAGAACAAAAATGTTGTCTAAAAACCAGCTTTTGAAAAAAAATAATTGCTTCCAATCAACAGGACACATCTACAGAATGAAGCCCATTTTAGTAAAAAATATCAATATCTTTTGATCCACGAATGATTGTAGACCGCAGCGTGGCCAAAACTTGAATATATTTTCACCCACCCAACCACACACAGATATCATCAAAAAAACTTCATATAACGAAATTTGGGACCTAAAACATGTAATTCCGTCAAAATCTCGATATCGAATTTTTTCACGATTACTATACTTTACTTATAGTAATGTAATATGCTTAACCTCTGCAGGTTCTTAAGGTCTTGTATGGTACAACACAGTTACCAGACTGATTGAAGTTTTAAATTTAAATCCAGTATATATTTGGGGAGAGGTCGCTGTAGACATCGTCTACAATTCCTTCACTTGTCAGAGAACATACCCAGGCTATTCTCTCAACTGGGAGAGACACATTGGTTCAAATCAATCCTGTTTCGTCTGGGTTAAAAAAAAAAAGAAAAAAAACCAGGTAACATGGAAACTTGGAGGGGGATTCAATCAGTTTGAACTCAAACTGTCCATCCAGCAACTTATCGACCCACAGCTATACAATTGCTCTGAGACTAGGTCACTGTTCACTCAATTACAATCAAATATTTTTTTTTTAAAAAAAGTATAAAAATGTCTCTTTGTTGTGTGCTAGTCAACTGAAGCGGACTGCAATATCTCAACCGAATGTCGATTTGCATTGATTAATTGTATTGACTACTTAATAAAAAAAAAATACACAAAATTAAGAAACATGATTACAATCCAACGATAAATATATCACAAATAAATAAATAGCTTAAGATAGACGAAAAGAATTACTACACATCTGTTATTTATACTAGAGATTTTTTAATACATACAATATTGTATTGACATTATTATTGTATATTGTATATTGACATTAAAACTTGCAGAAAATGTTCCTGCTTGTTTATCCAAGTGTAGGAATACATCTTTCCTATTTTATAATAAAATAAAACTTCATTATTCTATTGTTATGATAATAATAATTATTATAAGCACCTATACTATTTTAAGATATTCAAGGTTGCAAAGTGTTTAAGTAGATGTATTAAATAAGCAGTATAAATGGGTTATGACAATCCTATATTCAATTTTTGAAGCTCTATATTGATTAGTAAATCACTGCATAACTTTCTAATCATATGTTCCCACTGCGATAAACATTATCATAAGCATCGTTAAAATCTTAATAAAAAGTTAAGTATATCCCAAAATTATGTTAGATAATGCTCCTGTAATTAATTTGAATTCAAACAGAAATATTGACAAGTTACTATATAAATAATCTTCAATACATTAAAATGGTCATATTGTTTTGAACTGTTTAAGTTGCTCTAATTAGTTTATTTGTTTCTAAAAAAGAAATATTGTGCAATGTATATCATATAGAAATTAAGTTCAGAAAAGTAGATGCAATATTTAATTGTTCCAGTTGAACATATTTACTGCGTTACACTCAGTAAAAGCCATTTTAGTAGGAAATAAATATTTCAATGGAAAACTCTTTCACAGTAAAGAAAAGTGATATTGAAAAAAAAAGTGTCACTTCTTTATAAACATGCGAAATCCATTTGTGAAGAGTAAAAAATACCTGCATTTGCTAAAACATATTTAATTTTAATATTCTCAAATATTCATATGGAGTTCTTTTTTTTATCATTAATAACGAAGATAATGGGGAAAAGCTGCAGGCTTATTATTAAAATTGAAATAATTAAAATTGTAAGGTCATTAAGGAACTTAAAATCTGATTTGGAATTCAGTTACAACTATTGTTTTAGTTGTTTTAATAGTTTTAAAGCTATTGATTTATAATATGACATATGTGACCGGGCAGTGAAAGAAAGAATCCATTGTGATTCAGACCTTCAGATTCATAATTCTAATAAAACCTGTCAGATTGATTAAACATTTAAAGCATTTAAATTTAAATATATAGAATATTTATATATCATATTTATATTATATTTATTCATACTTATAATATATTTATATTATATTTGTAGGCTGGGTCTCCAACCGTCTCTGAACCAGTGCGCTTGGTTTCTCTCTCTTATCTCTCCTGAAGACGGTTCAAACCGAAAATTAGAGACTGTAAGTGTGTTCTTTTGATTTCTCTATCTTTCATTGTCTGTATTGAACTATATTTATATTATATATCTATTTATATAGAATTATTACAGTCACCTAATGTAAAAAATGATATACTATTGATTAAAATATATGCACAGGCAAATTAAGATACACCTAAAAATACGTTGGTATCAACGAATTTGATATTATGTTTACTTATTATTAAAATCTGGAATATAGATGACTCCAAATTTTTATGTTTGTATCTTCAAATGCATAGGTAAAAAATAATTAAAACTGGTTTAATTTTGAAATTATAAAGTACCAATTTGTAAATTCGTTAGTTGAATTATTATATATTCAGCTTATTGTGAATTGGGAATCACCATATATAGGACTAAAAATATTTCGGACACCCTGGCTTTACATAGGTATGATATGAAATAAAAAATATTACTCTGTGCTTTGCTCACCATTCTATTAACATTTAGCACGACCTTAGTTTAGACAACCAATGTCTAACATCATCAAAACAATAAAAGGAATTGTTCAAGTTAGTAAAACAAAATATGCATGTTTTACTAATAAAACAAATAAAATACAGAGAAAAACAACACAATTGTAAATTGTAACATAATTTAGTCATTAGGATTTTAAATGACTTTTTTTTTCTTTATTTTTAGCTGTAGTTTCCATAAGCTTTCAATTTTTCTAAGGGCGTCAATAATTCATAAAGAGAGTTAGTAATAATGTCAGGATTAATACTCTAACTCTAGTTGATGAGTAACCAAATAAATAATTATGTCATAACTATTCAGTGGATGACAATAAATATAAGGTTATGCATCCAAGGTTTATATATAAAAAAATGGGACTTTTGTTTTTTCATGTTATGCTAATTATTTCTGCTATTCATAATGCCTTGAGTATATCTAGAAATATAGACGATATGTTGGTTAAAAGTGCTTGAGAATTATTTAATGCACAGTTGAAATTAGAAAAATAGAAATAAAAATATAATACTGTAAAATATATGTTGTGGAGATAACATAACTCTTGATATATACATCCATGTACGTCTTGCACTTCCTATCTAAACGATCCCTACTAACTTTATGCTAATACTTGCTGCGATTGCCACAACAGTATCTGTCTACTGAATGCTAGAATGTGCTGGTTTAGACGTCCGCCTGAACTCAACTAAGCTAGGCGTAGATATAAATTCTAATGATAAACTCATTCATTACTGTAGCACTCTTCAAGTAGGTTAAGTTTCAGTGTAAGACCCACAGAAACACACATAGAGCAAACATTGGACCTTTGTGATACCACCACACAATGAACAATCTACAAATAGGAATTTTAAATTTTGCCTAACTCAAGAGTATTTAGAGTAGAGTCCATTAACGAGTACCTGATATCATACAGGCTCGGGACCGACGACATGACGTCCTCTCCGATAATGGATAATGGTAATTACGTATGGGTATTTCCTTTTAAAGGACTATTTAGATTGAGTATATGTTTTATGTAAACACATATATACGTTTGTTACGCATCGTAAATGTTATAAGCGATAAACATTTGAGAAATTTATTGAAAAATATTCCAATTTTTTTTTAAAATGTAACTTGGAGACCAATCATCGCTTCACAAGTGCGTTTGGAGTCCCTGTGATGACAGTTAAACCCAAAATTAGACACTCTAAGTACGTTTTTCTATTCACATTATATTATGAAACATATAAATACCTTCAATTATTTATAACATAAATGATACATATTGTATTAGAGCTTTTAGTTGTACTAATGTATGAGATACATTATGGGATAAGTGCTAAAGTATACTAACAACCTCGTACGTAATATACTATTACCTCTATTAAAGTTTACAATATGTTATAATAACTGAGTTATGTTTTGGATTTAAAATTTATTTGAATATCATTTTTGAAGATCATCGTTCTCTGTTACAGAAAAAAAAAAACCAAATCACCTTTAGCAATTGATAATTATCACATCATAATATTTTTTCTTCTGCAAAAATAAAATCTATTCTAATTTGTATTCAATACAAAAATAAAATTATTAAATAACTTCATTTAAGTTAGCAAGTTGTAGAAAATTAGAAAACTATCTTTTGTTTAACTACTTACATAAAGTAATTTTTTATATTGGAAGACCACGAGATACCATTTAGTTGAAAAATATTTAAATAAAGAAATATAATGGAATGTTGAGAAAAATTAAAATAAACGATTTTTTTGTTATGAATTCACTGACACAGATAAATAAACCAAAAGCTTTATAGAATTGAAATATACGACTGCTTTGAAAATAATTTTCTAAACATGTATATAAACTGAAAGTTTGAGATTTTCTTGAAGAATTCATGAGTAGCACTATGTTGAATCTCAATTGGAAGTAATATTACCAATTAAGCTAGATAAAAATTGGTAGAATAGTGCAATAAAGTTATGATTTATATATAAAAAGAAAAATCATTTATTTAAAAGTAAAAAAAATGATCTCAAATTAATTTTTAAAACGCAAATTCATTTCATTAGTAATCTGTAATACTCATAACAGTAATACTTATCTGTTAATAGAAATAATACATTGCATTAGTTAATAAAAAAACTAACAGCCTTAAAATATAGTGTTCATTAAATTAAACAACGTAATTAAATTTTTATGTCCTGCAAAAAAAAGAATTCAATATAAAAATAATATAAATAATAATATTCTTCTAATTTTTTAGAATAATGATAATTTTTATTCTCCTAATATACTAATTATTCTGTATTATATTATTATTGTAGAATCTGATATATTTTATTTAAGTTTCACTGTATTAACAATGAATGTACAAAATATTAAAACAAAATGGAAAACTTTTGATGTCAGAAAAAACATCACAATTTACTAATCATGTAGGTTTAAAATTATTTATTTCATATCTATTAATTACTTACATAATAAGCATTGTTCTATTAATTGATTAACAATCCATTCATTGAATATTGAATAAAATTAAGCATAAAACTATAATGTATATAACAAACATAAGGAATTTCTAGATAAAACGTTTCTGACTTATAAATGTTTCAACTTAATAACTTTTAACCAACTGAATTTAACTTACCTTAACTTAATCAACTGAATTCTCCATTTTAAATTATTAATATTACGTTCTTTTTATATTAATATCAATAATTATCAATAAATGCAGTAATGAGTAAAATAGGTTTAAACTAGATATTTAAAATTAATATAAAACAAAAAATGATTGTAAAATATCAGTTTCTAAATGTCTGCATTGAAACATTGATAAAAAAAAAGTTATATTCGTACCCTGTTATTTACTTCTTGTGAATGTTTTAAAATTATTTTGCAACTCTGTATACAAAGTTGCATACAAGATATAACTACAAATTTCATTAAGGACTGAATCATTAGTCATATTATAACATATGTTTACTAAATTTTATGATATTTCTTTCTATAAATATTATTATTAATATTACTATTTCTTGTTCTTCTAATATTAAAAAATTACATTTGAATTGCATCTACTGTAATTTACAAATAGAAAACCAATTAATCATATAATATAAAAAATGATGGACAATTAAATGCATTCATATTATTTTTTGTAGGAATAACTTTTTTAAGTTACACTTTAATTGTATTTACATTTAAATGAGTCAGTTTTAAAAATTTTACTTGCATTATTTAAATGAAAATAATTCTTATGACAATTAGGAATGGTAATATTGTTTTTTTTTTCTATTACTATTCTGCAAATGGTAAATGGTAATTTAGTGTAATTATTATCAATCTGCTTTTGTTTGCTATCATTTAATAAAATTTAGTAAAAAAAATAGAAGATAATAAAACTTACCTTACTTTTTGATGTGGAGATACGTTTCCTTTATTCTTCTTTCATTCCAAAACTTATACGAACACAAATAACTTCACACAAGTACATTACGTAGTAAACTGTTTAACCACTTTTTTTTTTAAACCCGATTCAAACAAAAACCGCACTTACAGTTCCAATAAACAAATGGTGCCATGATGGTTTGAAAATAATTAAAAGAAAGTTGGTCTTTAAAGCTATTGTTTACACAATGGACAAGTAATACTGAACTAAATACAGATCTGAACAATTTTGTGAATTGTATTCAACAATAACTGATTGTATGTAATTGATATTAATCAATTCAATTTTATTGGGATTTAGGAATTGACTATTCAGTTAGTTGATAATAATATGTTTCATATTTTTTAAAAAAAAATGTTTTGATGTGCACTTAAGTTTGCCAAATGTAAAAATATTATTAACCTAATTGACAAGCTATTTAATTCAATATTTTTTTTCAATGGAGTTATAACTATTTTGAAAATCTTAATGGAAATGTAATTATTGTCACAACCTTGTAAAAATAAGAAATGAATAACAAACAATATTAACTAGAAGTAGAGTCTTTTTCCAAGTAATATTTCAAATTAATTGTTCGAAATTGTTCGAAGTGTTCGAAATTGGCACCGTTTGATAAAATCTTTTTTGTGATTGAAAACTTAATGTTTCTTCTTATAATTGACTTAGTGTTTCTTCATTTTTCTTATGACTAACTATTGAAACCTCTGGCTAGAAATAAATGACCACTAAAACTGTTAGTAAATAAGGTTAATTGAGGTGAATTTGGAATGGAATTTAATTTAACTATAGAATAATCTGATAGTGTGTAGAACATAAATAGTACAACTGTAAGATACAGTTGGGAGAATTTGAAACTGTGCAGAACGTAATTATAATTTGTTGGGTAAGAAATTATCGGATAATCTGAGAATGCATACATCGTATCATGTATCAGATGCAATTTGGGTAATAGACGAGGAATTACCATTATATTACAAACCTTATTCGACCAACACAACAAATTATTCAATTGGTTACACCTGACCTTGAACGAATGCCAGCTTTTGACTACAGTGTTGCAGTAATGGTAACAGCAAAGACGATACGATAAAATGCGCTAACAACTGATGAAATGGTTATTGTTATTGTAGCTGAAGAATTTAATTCACCTATTATAATACTTCTCTGCATAAATGGTAATGTTCAGTTAGTCGTAAAATCATTTCTCATTCTCATAAGATGATTTTAATATCTAAATTTATTTTGGTAACGCAAGTATGCATATTTTTTAAACATCAAAATGGGAAATCAACAAAAAGATGAGGAGAAGAATAAGAAAATCAATGCAATGAAGGGTATTTCTATCCTTTGCTCGAGAAAACGTTGAAAACCACATCTTCAAATCCTACAATTGTTTTCTCTCACATCAGAATCTTTTGTTTATATTTATCTTTAATTTTATATTTCATATATTATTGGAAAGGTAGTTATGAGGGTTTGATTTCAGCTGACTGTTTCACTAATAAAACCAATAATTGTGAAGATTCAGAGTAATTGTAGCTAACAAGGAACAATAGAAAGGGAGCCTCTTTTGTTGAATGGAGGGCATTCATGATGAAGTGATTTAGTAAATCAGAAAAACATAATTTTTGTACGATGAATATACAATAAAAGTTATGAGTAAACTGATAAACTTAACAATCAACAGAAGAAATACTAATGTACGTTTGCTTAGTCTAAGGATATTATGATTTGTTAATGAGAACACTGACGTAACACTTGAAACGATCGATGCAAATAACGTTATAAACCTGATTTTCACTGACTGCTTGCATGCAAACTGAAAATTGTGTTTAAATCGCTTCTTCACGATCCACAATCATCCTTTTCAAGAATTAAACTGAAAGTTATGATGCGTTAAATATTTCAAAGAAATGACTTACTAATAATCGGTTTGGATATGTTATAAAATCGGCTTGATAACACTGCGATCTGATTGTAGTTATACAACATTATAACCTTGGTTATAAATATAAATTTGGTTACCTTGCTTGTTTATTTCAGTTCAGTGTCACCGACTGTGAACACCGACTGTGTTCATTCAAACTACAGTTGTTGAAATTCGCAGACTATTTTTCTTTTTAAAATAATTTTTAATGTAATACTTAGTTTTTCTGTTTTAAAAATGTATACTTCTGTAAGTTTTCTCACTAACCTATTGTAAAAATTTCTATTGTCATTTCTTAATTGTAACTAACTACCCTTTTATGTATGTTTGATTTTTGAATGATTGAATTATTCCTTATATTTCATCTGTTTTGTAGGCCTATGAAAAAGGTTATAAATAAAAACAAAAACGTTGGCAATGAGAGTTTAATTTGAACCTGAAGAACAGACCGAGTCTCGATAAACTTTAATTTTTCTTTCTGTTCTACAGTTGATATTTATCAATATTTATAATATTATAGTTATATTGAATAGCGTTTTATACAAGCAGGATATTTTATAACTATAGAAAAATTCTTGTTTAAGTAATTGTTTCCTCTATGATTCATACTTTTTTTTAGATATATAAATGAGTTATATGAGTTGCTATTTACTTTAGATAAGAAAGTGAACTGCCCAAGGTGGAAAACTTAAGGGTAAGAAAATTATTATTAATTCTCAAAGTAAATCTGAAATGTTGAAGCCCAATTTGTATGTTATTATATTGAATGTAATCAATTTGAAATAGAGTCTTCTATTTAAGAATATGCTATATAGAAAGTAAAAAAATGTATAAATAATCCTCTGTATACACTATTGAGTGTATACACAACGAACCTTCCTTGTTTCCATTCGTTCTTTGTTTTTCACAACACTAAGCTAAAATATTATGATTGATAGCTTGTTTTTTACGATTAGTCATTTTTATTTTTATAGATATTTCCTAAAGTCTTCAAAACCTTTTAATTTTAGGATCTTTTGGCTGTGTTTTAAGAAATCTGCTGGTGATTAATTAAATAAATTCATTTCTTGCAATTTTCAACAGGGAATGCTAGTTAAGAGGATCTGGTGGTTAGTGGTAATGTCAGGTGACAAAGTGGGGAATTAATTACGATCTTGCAGGAATTGACAACAACAGACGAAGCAGTCAGTAGGACCAGGAAGATTCAGTCGGTCCTTATCCGCAGTCAATTACCAGGTACAGACTTTCCAAATCATCTTCAGCTATTGATCATCATCATTACAATATCATATGTTTTCAGTAAAATAAAAATCTGTTCTAATTTTCATTCAATGCACAAAATGAAATTATTTATATATTACACAAGTCAGCAGTTTGTAAAAAAATAGAAATTTTACTTGAGTTTGACTGCTACATTAAAAATTAATTGTGTATGCTATAAACCTAGCTTTCTCAATGTATATGATTTCCACAGAATAAAAACGATTGCATTGCTAAAATAAATCATGCAGCACTGCCATCTGGAATCTTGGTGCCAGAAGAAAAGAATCAAACTAAACCCAGAGAAATCCATTCATATTACCTTTAAACTAAGAAGACAATCTTGTTCTCCTGTCTACATTAACAACTCTGGAATCCATATAGAAGGCTGAACGACAGGACCTGATGGGATAAGATGAGACAGGACGATATAAGATGCTATCCAGACTTCTCCAAAAATAGATATTTCTATTGTTTTCCTTTTTAAATTGTGGTTTAAAACTTCATTTATTGCATCGTGTATTTATTTATTGTGATTTTTCTGCATATTATATATAAATAAGACTAAGATCAGTTGGGTTTTTGACTCTGACGAAGACCACTTGTTTCTGTTGAAACATCTTAGTCTTGCTTGCCCATTTCTTATTGTGGTTTGATCATTGATTGTTGTTTCACGTGTTTATGTGAAATATATATATATTATATATATATATATATAAGAGAGAGAGAGAGAGAGAGAGAGAGAGTATGTCCACGTAATTTATGTTCATAATAATGAAATCTACATTAAATCAAGGTTCTAGAATATGCCCATGTGAATTATAATAGATGAAAAAAAAACTACGATGATGTGATGGAGACATGTTTATTTCACAATATTTTGGCCTAATTAGTGTGTTTCAATTTACGTGACATGTTATAACACTGAAAGTCTGTAAAAATAACTAGTTCTTTGTTGAAGCATGAAGAAATTCTCTGCAAAAGAATTAGATGATTTTTTACTTCAAAAAATAATTGGATAATACTGAAAAATGGATAGCTAATGAAAGATATGGAAATGTTAATCAAAAGTTCACTTCTCTGGCGAATAATTTTTATAATATAATTTTGTTTATTTAACATTTCTTTCAACCAGTGCTTTGATGTTTGAAACTTTCAGATAAAAAAATTTAACTATTCTGATTAGTTTATTCATTTGGTTAGTATGTAAATACTTTTTTCAACTATTAGACTCATCCCTGTCCATGAAGTTCTATATTATGCAAATATTATTACAATGATTTAATTATGTTATTCAATTATAAAATCATTATTTATTCTAAAAAAGCTTGTCTAGTTTTGAAATTAAATTATGGTAATGATTTTTTTTATCTTGAAAAATATATTGAGTAAAATTTATAACAAAAATATAATATTAAGGATTTGTCACAAATAAATTTAAAGAACACAGTTAGTGTATTAAATCCACTATTTTGTATTTCCCACTTACTTTATTTCCACGTAATAACAAAGTTATTTATGTATCTTTTTTAAAACCAATGTTTTATATAGAAGAATATTACCTTATTAATTTTTCTTGTATATTTAATACAATGTTTCTCAAAGAGTATTTACGGGTGCATCAAAGTGATCACATTTGTTTAACTGGATTCAAAGCTTCCTGTCTTCAAAAATGACACTGCAAACCCATGTTTCAACAAATAATAATAATACCAGTAATAATGTGTTAATTTTCATGTGGGTACCTAGCCAGAACGGAGTACCAGAAGGTACTGAGGCAGTGGAAGAGCTGCAAAGTGCTAAAGTCTTTCTGCCACTTCACAACATACCCAAGCTTTCCAATAATGAATGGACAAAGAAACAAATACAGGATAGCTGCCGAGTATTACCCGCTCTACCTGAAGTTCCTGATTCTTACTGAACAAATATATATATATATAACAAAAAATTTCAAGGAAAATTTACAAATATAAGGCAAAATAAGATACCTCTAGTAGTGGTAGAAACCTACAAGCATATCCTATGTAAGATACAATAAAGTTTTTGACAATTTATATCTATAATCAATGCACGTAAAAAAATTCTCTAAAAGGAAAATTATGAAGTCTATTAGTGATTACAAAATTCTAAAATAAATTTAGAATTTATAAACTGATCCATAATATGAAGGACATGACAGCTGTGATTTATCCGCAAGACTCGGATGTGATTTAGGTTTATTTTCGGTGAGATGAGATTCATTCTTATTCTCAGATAAATAACAATAATAACATGACAGATTTTCTTAAATCTATGATTTATAATATAGTCAAACTGATAGAATAGATGTAGCAGCATTAAAACAAGTGAACTCTTTAACTAATCATCTATGGGTTTGATAATTATTCTCTAAAGAGTTTAAAATCTCGGTTGCATGATAGTTAACACAACAGATATTTCCGTGGGAAGATGAATTTTTTCTAACGACATGAAGTTTACTAACCTCATTGTACTAACAGTATTTATTGGCATTTAACCAATTTATAATTTGTTAATTGATTGTATGTAGAATAATTATGAACAAATTTGATCCCAGATATTGACAGATTTACGATTTCTCAGGTCCCGAATGTCATTTTTTTGAATTTTTTTTTATGATATCTGTGTGCATACAGGTGGGTGGATAGCTGTATAGCTATGTGGGTGGGTAGATGTATAGGTATGTGGGTGGGTAGATGTTTACGTGGGTGAGTGTGTTTCTGAAAGTTTGTGGGATGTTACATGCCCTTCAGTTAGTTAGATTAAACTCATATTAGCATAAAATTGGACCCTATTTATTTATAATTATAACAAAGATTTTTTATACAAATACTACATATTTTTACCTAATATACTAAATAACAGCTAGAGTTCAGCCCACATGAAAAATAATTTTAATTAAATTGAAAGTTCATTTAGTTTTAAATAAGATTTTTATTTTCTTATTATAAAGAATGTAAACTGCAAAACGAAAAATGGACATGTCTCACTACTGTACAATATAAAGGTATATCTGTAATTTATGGTTCTGTATAATAATTTAGAATGGACTAATTGTTGGTCATTGCAATTAACCTAGTAATTTGGCTTACCCATAGCTACAGTGAAAGCTAACTAAACACATGGGCCAAACTTTCTGACCCTAGAATAACACTAAAGGTAAAAGTTTCAGTACGTGAAATTTCAAGCAACTATCTTAGAGTTTTTGATTCTAACAATGGGAAAAAGAGTGAAATGATAAAAAAATTATCACAAAACAAACTAAAAAAAAGAAAATGATGAAACTTTACCTGTGTCACTAACAAGTAATTCTCTAACAACTATTATAATTATAATAGTTAAAATGTACCCACTAGGTTCTTAGGCAGATTAATTTTGGAAGTACCAGTTATTTATAAGAAGATTTTAAGACAAAAATAGCATCTCTCTCTAAAAAAATCGCCAATAAGGAACTGTAGTGCTTTTTAATAACAATAATATATATATATATATATCAGTTGGGTTTTTGACTCTGACGAAGACCGCTTGTTACGGTTGAAAGATCTTAGTCTTGTTTTCCCATTCTTATTGTGGTTTAATCATTTATATATACTCGTATATATATATATAATTATATATATATATATATATGGATTAATTTACCACAATGAAAACAATTTTTTAAAAACAATGCTCTAAGGCCTTTCGTTAACACATCTTCGGAGAGCAAGTGAACTAAAAAAACAATAAATACTTGTTAACTTGGCTGATTGAAAATTCCAAAATTGATGGCAACCCTGAATGTGTTTAATAATGAAGTCTTCATCTGTTTAATTATGTACTGACTGTGAAATGTCTTACATTGGACAGACGAGCAAAGGTCTTCTTACAAGGATAAAACAGCACAAATACTCCATCAGAAGAGAGGACGAAAAGAGTGCCTTGTTCATTCACATAAGAGACAGTAATCATGTGATTAATTGGAATGAAGCAAATGAATTAATATACGTATCTTCAGAAAGAAGAAGAAATATCGTAGAAAGTGCCCTCATAAAGAACTTTTATGAGAGGTTGATGAACAATAGCCTAGGACTCTACAAATTAGATGAAGTTTTGATTAACGGGATAATTAAACAGATGAAGACTTCATTATTAAACACATTCAGGGTTGCCATCAATTTTGGAAATTTCAATCAGCCAAGTTAACAAGTATTTATTGTTTTTTTAGTTCACTTGCTCTCCGAAGATGTGTTAACGAAAGGCCTTAGAGCATTGTTTTTAAAAAATTGTTTTCATTGTGGTAAATTAATCCATCTATTATATGAAGTGTTATTTTGATTATTATTCATATATATATATACTTATGCATTAGACAAAATTCACATATATATATATATATATATAGGTGTATAATAAAATCGGGATTCGGTCAATTTTCCAGGATCAAAATCAAACTCTCAATGCCGACGTTTCGGTTTTATTTAAAACCTTTTTCATAGGCAGAAGTCAGAATTTTTGAATTAGAAAAATGATGAAATTTATATTATATAAAATGAAGTAACAATAGATAGTTAGTGAACTAACATCTTAACTGGTCCAAGTTTTTGACCAGTAAGATGTAGTTCACTAACTATCTATGTTACTTCAATATTATATATAATATATAAAATATATTCATCATTTTTCTAATTCAAAAATTCTGACTTCTGCCTATGAAAAAGGTTTTAAATAAAACCGAAACGTCGGCATTGAGAGTTTGATTTGATCCTGGAAAATTGACCGAATCTCGATTTTATTATACACCTATTCTATCCAACGGTTGATATATTATTGAATTTGTTATATATATATATATATATATATATATATATATATATATATAAAGATTTCACATAAACACGTGAAATAACAATCAATGATCAAACCACAATAAGAAATGGGAAAACAAAACTAAGATCTTTTTTCAACCGTAACAAGCGGTCTTCGTCAGAGTCAAAAACCTCAAGTGTTGTTTTCCCATTTCTTATAGTGGTTTGATGACACCTATATATAGGTGTGTATGTGTGTGTGTATGTTTTTGTGTGCCCCTGTATATGTGTGTGGATTTGTTTCTGAGTGTGCTAGTGATTAAAAAATATTGAAATAATTAAAATATCGTATCTTTTAAGGTAGTGCTTTTCTAGCAGAAAGTGACCTACACTCCCTTGGGGGCAAATTTCGTGCCTCCTCGTAGGCTGGCAGATCAGTCATATGTATATTCTTAATAATATTTGTTTTGATTATTTATAATTTATTCTTTATCACAGTGTTCAGTTTGATGCTATTATACTATTCAGAAGTGAAGTATTTTACCTTTCTTTGGTGCGGACTTATTATATTTATATTTCAAACCCCTTACTAAAAGCATTGTCATGCTCCTTCCATATTTGCTTTTATTAAAATAACTTTTAGTAAATTTATACGACTTTTGTGGTTTTATTCACTTTATCTGACATCTATTTTTATACATTTTGATAGCAGAGTTTTTTAAATTAAAGTTTATTGATTGTTAATAGTGGGAATTCAATTTCTATTATATTGAAAAACACGAAAGATGGCATTCAAGAATATTCTCTTGGAAATAATTTAATACAGTCATGTTTGTATATAAATAATAATATATCTAAAGAAATCTGCTTATCACAGCTTTAAAATAGAATTATATATGTCGTAGATTGATGAGGCAAAAGAGTTTCTGATGAATGAATTTCAATTGATATGAAGTTCTAGTTCTACCCAAATATATTAGTTCATTATATAAATATGGACATATCTGTGTCCATTATTATATACTTAGAAAATGTATACAAAATTAATGTATGTATCTGTAATTATATACTGCCATATTTGGAAAAAAGTTGCTTTCAGACATGTTGCAGATATATTATTTGATATTGTGATTTATTAATTTTTATTTTTGATGGAAATGTTTATTCAAGAGGTAATCCAACGTTTCTTTGAACTGCTTGCATAATTCAAACTTATTTTTATTCAATAAATATGAAATATTTCTGTTTATAATTTTCACAATATCAAAGAATATATGAATATTTATTATGCCCTATTTATAAATCTATGATGACACCATATTTAAGAGTAATAATGAATAAAGTAAGAAAGAAATTGATAAGTAATAATGAAATATCAAACATTCACAATCTGTTTAGTCACTAGTCTATTTTCAGATATTGCTCCTGAAGGGAACTGAGTAAGAGACTATTCAACACAATTTGATTATGAAAGATAAGA
Organism: Hermatobates lingyangjiaoensis; assembly: GCA_026182355.1. Lineage (NCBI taxonomy): Eukaryota > Metazoa > Arthropoda > Insecta > Hemiptera > Hermatobatidae > Hermatobates > Hermatobates lingyangjiaoensis. The sequence goes on from JAPFBL010000081.1 coordinate 725,189, forward strand.
ACGATCCAGACCTGATCAAGTGGGGAAGAAAATTGACACTTTCATTTTGCCATCAACCTTTATAAATATATGGAGGACAGAAATGTTCGGAATATGTACAGATAAATAAGCAACGCAAATATAAGAGGGCATAAAAATCGCAAATAGGTACAATCATGAAACTTGTTCTTATGTTGGCATGTATGTAGTTCGAAAGCTTTTGACAAAGCATAACAATAGAAACCTGATTTGTGGTATATTAATAATAACAAATAAAATGTATATTATTTAATGAAATATAATAATATAATAAAAAAAATATAATATTCTTCATAAAAAAAATATCAATTATGAACCTAATTCCAGATTGTTTTGTATATTTGGAATGTTGGAAAATACCAGAATGGTATACCAAAAATCCAGAATGGTATATTGGAAAAATATGAATTATGAACCTAATTCCAAACTGTTTTGTATATTTGAATATATTTTTTTTGGTTTTATCTAATTGAAAGAATTTGATATATTAAAACCATCACATAAAGCTCATATTATATATGATCATGTAATAGAACAAGCCTTACTTTAGATTACAAAGGTGATGAAATATTATATATGATGCACCTTCAAAACATTGTTAGAATAAAATATTTACACACTGCCTTTTTTTAGAAAAACGTTGCCACAAAACACGTCATAAATATTTATTGAATATAGCACTTTATTTAAAAATAATTAATTTGAATTTTCATAACAATGTTTAATCGGTTTGTTAGAATAAATATTAATAATTACTCAAAGGATACAGCTGAAACATATAACATATAAATGCAGATACTACTAGTATAGGCTTGGCATGAGGAGGGTATTAAAAAAAGTCTAATGCATTATGCCTGGTTAATGTTACCTTGTAACATGAATCAATGGAATGTATGAGAGTTGCTATTGTATGGTAATTCTTTGTTTTTTAACTCGAATAGTACATGTAAAGGGGGGATTAATTTGTAGAAAGCATACTCGTAACAAGACAAGTGTTAACTTTTAGAAGCTTTTTATTTTCAAATTATTATTTTGAGTTTATTGAGTTTTCTGAACACTTTAAAGTTCTCTAAATATTAGAATAGTTCTGAAAAATTAATGTTACACTATAAACCATTGATTACAAATGTTGCACTCTGTGTAATACCATGAACAGCCCTTGTGTATGCTATACATACATCATTGTAAGTTTCCTCTATCATTTACGGTATTTCACATGTGGCTGTCAATCAACAGCAAGCAATGACAACAAAAATGAAAATTCAATTAATATTTATAATTTAATGAAAAATATATACCCCATGATGAAGTATGTAATTTTCTTATTAACATAATATTCTGTCTTCATAATTATGTTATATATTATCTTTTTGTTCAATGTTATGTACTATACTTTGTGACTACTTTAATAGCTTCTACAAAAATTAAAATTATCTTTCCAGTAGCATGCCATAAATTACCAAATGAAGTATGATAAAATCAATGAACAACTGAATATAAAAAAAACTTTGTGCCATATTCTAACAATTGACTTCGTAATAAAGCTTCTGGGTAGTAATAGCACTTTAACTCATGAAAAATTAGACGTTTTAGACTTGGAAATGATAATGGTGGTTAGAAATAAAGTCAAGATGGATATTTTACACAAGAAGCGGTATAAAACAACAAAAAATAAAGTTTAATTGAAGCATATTGAATTTTTTTTATAATATTAAGAATGAAGATTATTGATATCGAATAGAATAAGTTCACTGATATAACTTACAGGTTTGCATAGGGTTTCGAATTTCAATTATGAAAGAAACAATAATAGATTGGAGATATTTTCAAACAACTGAAATTATAAGTAGTTACAATTATAAAACACATGACAATTGAACCAGTATTTACAATTAATCAAATCAGGGACGTGCAAGTATGGGAGGCAGCACAAATAACACTGTACATTGGCAATTTAGTTAATATAGCAAAAGTGTTTAGACATTTTAACAGCAATATAGCGGTACAGAAATCACCGTAGAACATTCCAGCACAGTAGGGAGGCAGCACAGCCATGAGGCACAGACTCACCTGACAATCTTGGAAAGAAAAAAAATGTAAAATGACGAAAATAGTTAAAAGGTTAGTGATAAATAGTTAAACTAAGTTAAGGGGTTAGATTAATCCAATAAATTGCATGATAATATATTTTCCAGTTCTTTCACCATTTTTTTATCGCTTTCATTCCAAATGGCTTGGTATTTACATTTATCTTCAGATGATTAAAAAAAATGTGCCCAGTGGCTGCCTCCTATTATGCTTCTCGATAAATTTCTTAATAAAACCAAGTGATTTGGAATGAAATCAATCTAAAAATGGTTAAGGAAAAATATATTATCATGCAATTTATTGGATAAATCTAACCATTTAACTTAGTTTAACTACTTATCACTAACCTTTTAACTATTTTCGTCATTTTGCATTTATTCTTTCCAAGATTGTCAGGTGAGTCTGTGCCTCATGGCTGTACTGCCTCCCTACTGTGCTGGAATGTTCTACGGTGATTTCTGTACCGCTATATTGCTGTTAAAATGTCTAAACACTTTTGCTATATTAACTAAATTGCCAATGTACAGTGTTATTTGTTAGCATTGGTATGTGTATTAGTATTTTTTTTCTGAGCAGTCATATTACTTCTGTGAAGAGTCACTAACTGAGGCACGCAGTTCTTCTGCCTCATAGTAATCCTGTGACTACAGGATTTAAATCTGACTATGATGAAGTCAGTGCCTCACCTGGCTTGAACCTCACCGCACTTCTCTATAATATGTTACAGAATAATTACAAAGAATTATGATAAGGTTACATGGACATGAATATAACATACTATAATTTTCCCATTATTTGGCAAAGTAGGGGTAAAGGGGTCTCCAGTTTTGATGAATTGATATTTGGCATTACATATTATTTCCTCTTCACAATTAACTTAAAGTTAATGCTATACAATGACCCATTATATGGTGTCCTTTAATGAAATCTAAGCTTACCTTTACAAACAGTTAATAATACAGCATTATGTAAGAGAATCTATATTTCTAATAGCGTTTGTTTTCAGGATTGTTTACAGGACTTGAGTACTGGATTCTTTAGTCATAGTTGTACTAGGTAATAAAGGCTCGATTTAGTTGGTGAGCTTGGGATTTTGTGACAGTAGTAATTTTTACACCAACGCAAACATTTTCTATCTTGAAGATGTTGACCATATGTAAAAATCTATGTATATGAAGGAAAATTGTTAGTTATAAAACTCATACGTGGCAATGGTAGGAGCCCTTCTTACCTATAAGGAAGCCACATTACTCTGTTAAGTATACAAGAAGTTGACTAAACTTTACAAAAATAAAGTATATTTGTGTGGACATATTAAACGAGTAAATTAAATCGTACAAGTGTATGGTTGATGGTTTTCATTGTCTACGATGGAATACATCAACAAAATGTGTTGTTTTCCATAAGAAAAAAAAAAATTAAAAATATGATAAAACTTGAATCTAAATTTTTCAGAACATATCGTGAATGGTAATTATAGTTATTATCAAGTTAGATTACTTTGCTGTATTCATAGACATTACTAAAATTAACAGTATTTAAATTTATTAAACTAAAATTTTTTAACAAGTTAATTTGATCTAATAAGTTTGATATAATGGCTTGAGCTGAGACATTAATTTCTTGTAAAGGGACTGTTACAACAAAATTTGTTGTCCTCATATAAAGATATACGTAGTTAGGTTACAATAATGATTTATGAAACGAATCACTAGTACTAAACACATAAACAAAAAATTCGTTATATATGGCATGCCATATAAAAAGCATAAAAGCATCGTATATATGACCATAATGCCTTATACGATGATTTTCACTATATAAATTTGCTAAACAAATTAATGTTTTATTCACATTCTTCCAGTTTTAAAAATTTCAAAATAGTTTATTAGTAAAAACAGTTGTTTAACATTGAAGAAGTTTAATGTGACGGAATTGTAATAAGTCAACTTTAAAGGGCGTGAAAATACAACCTAAACCGATTGATAACTCTTGATATCAATTGATACTTGATAACCATTGATTTGAATCAATATTATTAGACATCGAATGGAACTAATACTGTTAAAATCAATATCCTTATTTGTTTTTAATGAAGTAATTATTTCAAACCTATCCTATCGAAGTATTACGTAAAGCTGAACCAGGTGTAACAAAGCACAAACAGTCTAACCAAGTTTAATATACAACAAATTATTCACATTATATAAAGAAGACTAAGTGGAGTTAGGAAGGAGTTTTTGGAATTGGTAATAAAGTATTAAAGAACCACTGCAAGCGAGATCGATATTGGAGCGACCTTTGTCAGGAAGGCGAGCATTTTCCCACTCCATGTCTCTCGCCAAATATTACTTTAGTACCTTCTTCAATCCAACCCTTCTACCTGTAAAGCCCCTTTTTAATTTCTTCCATTTATCTTTCTAATTAAATTCAGTTAAAAAATTAATATTATTTATTGCTATCGTAAAAACTTCATAATGATGCTAAATTATAACATTTAAAGGAGATAGTTGTGAATTTATTTTGTAAATATTTTTCTTTCATCGTAAAGTCTACGAGTAAAATTGATATTCTAAAATAAAAAAAAATAAGAATATATTTCAAGTATTTTTTTCGCAAGGAATTATACATATTATATGACAAAATTAATAACTTTATAAATTCTTTTTTACTTGTAATTTATCTGATTAGTCTATTTGAATTTCTTGACGAGTAAAATTGTTAGTTCATTCAAATAATGTAAATTTAATTTACCTAATGAAAAAATCCTTACTTCTGTAAATTATTATCTCTGACATACTTCTACTTGTAATATTCTACACGTTGTAATAATCCATTCTCAAATTGCTTATTTGCTGGATTTTTATATTTCATTTCTTATTATCCTTAGTTTGTGAGCATTATTTTTAAAAAGGTTTTAAATAAAACGGAAACATTGACAACGAGTGTTTGATTTTTAAACCTAGAAAATTGACCCAATCCCTATATCAGCATGCACCTATTTTATCGAACGGTGGTTGTATTATTGAATTTGTTATATATTATAACAAATATTAGTTTTTATATGTACAAAATAAAAGTTTTTTAGGACTCAGTCAATTCTTCACATTCAAATTACAGTTAAATTTTGTTTCCACTTCACGGTCAATACTTTAATCAATATTCTGAGGTAAAATGGATAAACCAACAAAAGTCTCCACACAAATGAAGTTTTATTCAACGCGTTTCGAACACTTTGTGTTCATCATCAGGAAGACACTATAATACAAATTATATCTAATAATTTTGTTGGTTTATCCATTTTACCTCAGAATGAGTAAATACCACACAATTACGGATTGCACAACTAATGATACAATAAATAAACACATGATACAATCAATGAAGCTTAAACCATAATGGAAAGAGGAAAACAATAGAAATAAATGCTCTTGGGTCTTTCAATGTATGTCATCAAAGAGCAAAAAAAGTAAAAACAGAGAAGCTAACATAAAAGTGAGCTAACATAACTTTTATATTAATATTTTATATTATTAAATATTATTTATATATTTTGTCTGTATTTTAATATTTTATTCCAATGCAGTTTTATAGCCTTATGTTAATTTTATCCTGACGATGGTGAACGATCACTGAAACATGATGACAGTTAGTAATAAATCAATTGAAAAAACCTACGGTGGACTCCTTTATGAATTGAAGAATCTTGTACTTAAGAAGTGTTTTCGAAGACTCGAGAAATTAAAAAAACAACTGGTGAAGAACAATGCGGACATATCTTTTTAAAATATATATATATATAAACAATATTTCACATTAAACATGTGAAACAACAATGTACAAACCACAATAAGAAATTGGAAAAACAAGCTCCTAAAATCATTTGTTCATGAGGCATATTTAAAAATGAGCAGATGTAAAATAAATGAATACAACTTCTAAAACGAAAAACTTTATAACACGATAAACCAATATAAATATAGTAAGTAAGAAGAAAAAAAAGTCTTAGAACAATCAGACATACAACAAGCTTTCGTTTGTACATCTAAAATATCTGGAAATTCTTATTCTTGGACTAACTAACGTTTTCTTATTAAATGTAATAATAGAACAACTGGTTTTCAAGTGATACCTAACCTACCATAAGTAAAAATAAATGCTCAAAAATAAAACTCTTTCAAAAATATTATGGAACTTTAACGACCGTATAAATAAGGCTGAAAAGAAATACTTGCAAAGATAAAAATAGTTACACAAGAAAATAGTCGAAATAATTTATTTAAAATGTTGTTATATTTTTGTTTGTCCTATATATGTTTCTTAAACTACAAATTATTATTTGTTTGTAATTTGCCAGAAATTATCAACCACTAACTGCTGGAGTCACCACGTAGTTAAAGTAAAGCTATTCCGAATTCGTCCAAACAAAGGTTACTAGATTTGCCTCGTTATAATCTAAAACAATGCTCTAATTTCACATCTTTTGGAATCCTTTCACCCTCTCACGTTTTTCGTTTACCTTGATATAAGGACTGACCATTTTGAGTATCATTATGATATAATGCTCGAATCATTGATTTTACTGTACGTACAGTAATACGAGTATTTTTTGGCACGTATTATTATTCCACAACTGATAAAATACAAAACTAAATATAATTCACTGAAAATAAAACTAAGTTTTAGATAAAACTAAATAACAAAACTAAATCTGTTCACGCATTAATTGTACAAGAGCTCATCTTATAAGCATCTTAACGTAGTATAATTACCTGGTAATACCTAATATATGTTAAAAAACTATTAAGTTTTTTTAATACACGTAATAAACACATGATGCAATTAATAAATCTTAAACCACAATGGAAAGAGGAAAACAATAGAAATAAATGCTCTGGGTTCTTTCATACTTGTATCCTTTTTTAACAGATGACAACAGTAAAATTTAGCAATCATTTGTCACTGTTTAGCAATTTGTCACAAAATTACAGTACAAAGAAAAATACTATGAAAATTAACAGCTTCTTCACTGAACAGTTTTTTTTATAAGTTATTTAAATTAATACTAATTTTAATAAGTTTATTTTCCATACAGCTAATTTTTGCACGTTCCTCCATAAATAGCAATGTGCATCTGCTAACACTGGTAGGTAACAATGACTATATACGCTATGTCAGTATAGTTTAATATGAGAGGTACGAATAGGATATTAACAAAATCCTGTTAAATATTGAAATTATTTGCAAATAATATATATCAGTAGTGTAGACAAATTTCATAATTTGACAATGAACTAGTCCTAGTAAAAGTCAATAAAATTATAGCTTTAAAAAATCAAACCTTTACCATTGTAAACACATATTTGTAAAGAAGTTAATTTTAGATTCCATTTAGCAAAATCATCTTCTTATTTTATTGTTTACTTATATATACAGTAACAGATAATAAAGGTAACCAGAGGTCATGGTTATTTGCAAATTCAAACAGGATAAAATAGCTTACCATGGAAAGGTCTCATCATAAAAGAATCAACAGCTTAGAGCATTACGCTGTACCTGGTCTGCAGAACTTGATTGATGTAACAAAGAAAAATGTAGGTTTCAATAGCTACTATAAGCCACAAATATTCTTTACCAAGCATTCTATCTAATAATGAACTTAATGTTTCATCATAAAGATAAAAAAATACTATTAGTCAATTAATAATTCACTAATAACGAATCAGCAAATCAAGGTGAATGAAAATAGTTTGTTTTTTAATGTTTATAAGTCATTCATAGAGCTACTTATGTTCATTAATATTCTGTTCCCCCCACTTGTACTAAGGTTTCTTGTTCTAAAGAAAGACTCTATTTTAGTCGTGAAGTATTAACAATTTCATTCTTGTGAAACCAGTTTGGTATTACTACTTGTTCATGAATGGTTGAAATATAGTTTTAATAAAAAAAATTGATTATTTGTATAGATGGGTGTGAATAGAATACTATTCTTTGTCAAAATTATAAGATTAAGTATTTTGGTCCAATATATTAAACAGCAAAAGAATTGTACTAACAGGACAGGAACATTAAATTCTTTTTAAGCACTTTTTAGTAAATTTAAGCACTCTATGAACTAAGTACAGGGCAAAAGTAACGGTTAAGGAAAATTCCATCATAATGTTGATTGTTGTTGTTGTTATTCAATGTTGACTCTTTAAAATAACAGCAGGCTACCCATTGGCGTCCTTGCTAAAATAGAGTTATATATTTTGACGTTTATTTACCATTGACAATGGTATTTTCTCCATTTTCATTCACTTAAAACCTGCCAATACTCTGCAGTTTCCTAATATTAAAAAAAGCTACGTCTGATCCTTTTTTATTCACGCCCATCAATTTAGACGATAATATTAAAGACAGTAAATTCCATCTAAAAGTATAAAGAACAAATTGTCAGAATGCGGATACCTCTAGTTCATTGAAAGTCATATAATATGTGCAGAGATTCCTCAGTGGTCTAGACCTAGTTAGATCCTTCCTTTTTTTATTGTGAACCTTTCCCGAATGTTAGTATACTTGACATTGTTAATAACAATTTCTTTTTACACAGTGTCTTCATCAATCATTAATGAATACTTATCAGTTTTTTATCATAAACTTCCCAACCTGAAAATATTGTTTTTTCCAAGTTTTTTAATTTCTTAAGGAAACAGGGCTATATCCATTTACCCTTCGGTATAGATATATCACTCTGTTTTCTTTACTCTTTACCTTTCCTGTTTCCTGTTACAGAGGCAAAGGATACCTTTTCGCTTTAAGTCAATATATTTTATTAACCTAACACATTTCCTCCTTTCTCAATCGTAATTCATATTTCATTCGTATTAATACGTCAAGTTCTTTCCAGCAATGCGTACTTTCAAAAAAAAAATTATTAATTACCTTAACGTTACCTAATCATTGATTTAAATAGCCATACAGCACCCTTCTGTCACTGCAGTAACATTCCTGTTGTTTTCCATCCTTGTAACTACAACCTAAAATTTACTGACAGTTGATAAACTCAAAAATATTGGAAAAAAATGTCACAATACTCATATTTTGATATGAGCTTTAGATGAAGCACATATACACAAACATTCTTAGTTAACCTTCATTTTTACAATAAGAAATTTTAATTTAAACGAAATTAATGCTAATTTCTTAACGTAACTAAATTTTAATAATCTAAATACATTTTTATAAATACTGATTTAAAACATATGAAATTAAACCTGTAAAGACAGGTTTGGTTAAATCGAAGCTGATTTTTTGATTGAGTTGTTATATCGTTAAATTAAATCAACTGGTTGTTGTTAGAATAATAATAACTATAGAAGGTATATAATCAGATAGACATTTACTATGGTGGATCATTTGAACAACAGTTCGTCAAAGTAATAAAACTGTAGCAATCATGGTTATTCTATTATTTTATGTTATTTTTGCTGCTATAAAGTTTCAATATATTTGTATATTTTGAATTAAATAAATATTACAACGATTAGGAGTGTGTGTGGTGTTTGGGGGCTCCATCAGGTGATTATGTGATTAGGTGCATGGTTCATCCCTTGGAAGTGCTGCTACTGTAGAGCCAATGTAGAATGATTTGAAAAACTCACAGTTTCCTATCGTACAATTATATCGGTATACGACATATGTTTTCTTTAGTAGTGGTTTTTGTTGTAAAATATCCTCAATAAAATAATTCATTTTAGAATTATTATTATAACAAATATAATATTGTAAATTACAATAAAATAACTTACAATGCAATAAATTATTTATGAAAAAGTTAGAAATGAAAATCATTAAGTGATTATCTTTAATATAGGAATTCTAATAGAGAGCCAGGAACATCAGAACCTGTCGAAGCCTGCATAAACAGAAAGAAATACAAGCCACATTCACATTCTATTCTAAGGATCTGCAGCCAACGATGGTCACACAAACGTTGACATGCACGTCATACCGAGCTGCCGAACTTTTGAGAACTCTTATAAACTAGTCAGAGGTAATTGAGAAATTGAACCTTACTCTTCCTTAATAATATGTTAGATTTAAAATGCCATTTTTAATTAAATTTTAAGATGATTATACATGACATTATTAACATTAGTAGTGATAGTATCATTGTTATTTAGTTTCTTATTATTATCAAAACTTGTTTTTGTAATAGTTTCTCTATTTGTACGATTTATTTACTGTATCTTTTATAAAAAAAATAATACCTTTAGTTCCAAATGTCAACAGTACAGTGCAGTAGCATCGAATCATCATATCACATCTTATTATAACAGCTTATTCTTTTATGACTTTCGTCACCATCCATTTAATCCACAATGATTTATTAATACTTTGTAAATTATTTGTAAGTTTATATTCTATTTATAGTTTACCTGAAGAGTATCATGGAATCGAAAGATCGTTTATTAGGTATAGTTTTAGATTTAGTTATTTAACCTTTACAATGTAGTGTTGTCGTCAATGATCTGTGTTCTCTCTTATTAAATGTCTCTTGGGCAAATGATTTGGGATTTACCCTCTGAGCTCCGTAAGATATTCAGGAGACTGAAGCAGCTACAAGTTCGTCAATGCAGAAGCTGCTGTGTATTTCAATAAAAGATGTATACAAAACGATTTGCTTCTTATCTATATATATGTTGTGTGTACATACATTTCAGCGATGAGAACATGATAGAAAACTAACAGAATTATTTAGTAGATTTAATTGTTCGTAATGCTACATATAAACTAGATTTCTTTATTGGGGAATAGTTGTTTAAGTATATTAGTTACAACTACTAGTTCACTAATGTTTGCTGTTGCAAGTTACTCTGAGTTTTGTATTTATTCATCGATCTGAAGTTTCTAAATACTATTTTAAAAATGTTATATTCCAAAGAAGTAGACTGTTTCAGTTTAATGTTGAACACGACACAGCGTGACACATGATTTCCATTCGATAACAATGAGTCTAACTGCATTAGGTTTAGCCGGGCTGTGCTCCATTTTGCCAAGTTGAATTGCATTATGGATCTCGTTTATTTCGCTCCATGCAGGCCTATTCGCCTTGCCATGTCATCTCTCTCTCTAAAATACGACATATTTATGAAATTCGTTTCTAGTTTCAGCAAAACTCACTCATGTTTCATTCAAATAATGATTCTCAACTGAAGCATTCAGAATGAAAATCACCTATTTCCGACAATCACTTAACATTTAGATAACCATCTTATTAATGATAATTATTTATTTATGCGTACATTACTTTTGAAATGGAAGGCATTTTTTTTAATTTCTACCAAGAAACTTCTTTTGAATAATAAAGATAGATATATTTATGGGACTTCTGAAATTAAAGAATCAACCATTGGTTTGGTGGAAATTATATCAAATTTAATATGAGATTAAAAGAATTCTATACAGGCATGAAAGTAAAATTTGATAATCAAGGTCATTTTAAGTGGGGTGAACAATGAGTAGAGTAAATTTTTTTTCAAATTCTTGAGTTTCTAAATGGCAAAAAAATTACTGTTCCTGCAACAGAATTATTGGACAGTTAATAAAAGTATTTTCCATATCTTGTAATAGTTGAAAAAAATATCAGAACATAAAAATAAACTATCTCATAAAAAATGTGGTACGAGCATATAACTTTTAAAATATATCTACTTGATGATTTTGGTAGCATATTTACTGAACGGTTGCACAATAGTGATATTTTCTTCTGTATGACTTGATGTTCAAATGTCAACAGCTCAAGACTTCAACTTCCTGATTGTATGAAACCATAATTTTTAGTTCTTCCTCACATACTTTTTTTTAAAGGGCCAGGTTAGCTCAGTGGTTAACGTGCTCGCCTCTAAACTGATAAGACCGGGCTTCGATCCCCATCTGTCCCTCGATTTATTCATGCGGGGAGTAAGCAAATCTGAGCAGGTCGTCCCTCGGAAAAGGTTGTTAAACCGTCGGTCCCGAGCCTGTACGATGTCAGGTACTCGTTAAAGATCCCTACTCTAAGTACACTTGAGTTAGGCAAAATTTAGGACTTCCACTGTAGAATCAATCTTCATTAAGAGGTATCACAAAGGGCCAATGCTGGGCCTACGTGTGTTTCCTTGTGGGACTATCACTGCAACCTAACCTAACATACAAAGTTATATGGTTTATAAAACAAGGATTTTTTTCATAGGCTTTCATGGATAGGATGTACCATTAATGTCATTATAGGAGCGAATCTTATCAACCACTACTTGAGTCATTGTCAGTCATATTACATCGCCAGTTCAGTTCAAAATAGCCGTCATAAATGCTATCATACTGAGTTTTATAACTCAGATACATATAACAAATATTCATACAATCGTTCAACATCCCTTATGAAATTAAAATTAGATAACATTGCGGGTTCAACCTGATTGTTTCCATCTTATCGGTGGAATGGTGTGAATTTATTCATCCGTCTTTTACGCTAAATTCCAATATCATAACCAATTGGCGAATCCGAAGAGTTCATCTTTTCTAATTCGTCAGTTTAAACAATTAAGGTTAAAGCAGTAAAGAAAATGCAGTTTAAGAACATTCAAAAACACTATTCACAAAATTAAAGTACAAATTGAATGGTAATAAAATTACTGCATAGCAAAATGAACTTTTCGGAGAAATATCATTTTTAGCAACGTATATCAGTACCACACATTTAGTATAAATTTGTAAGTTTAAACTAAGGAAAAATATTACCCTTTTAAAATATGTTGTTTTAGTATAGAGTAATAAAACTCCTTTAGGTTAGAACTTTTTATACAACTTGAAGTAATCAATATATATTAACAGTAATAACTGAGTTGAACAACAATGAATAATTGACACAAGATGAATTCTAAGTTGTGTCTATGTAGAGTTTTAGAACACACCATCCGTACCATATCTATTGACCACCAATATTGACTTGTTGAATTAAAAGCACCTATTTCGATCATTTGCTTTTATCCTAATAGGTATAGTTTTTGAGCACATGGCTAATAAAAGCAAGAATGTAAAAAATTAATTCCTACCGTATCGATTTCAATAAAGTAAATGTCATTCCTATTTGTTTTATTTGCAAAATATTGTTTGTCAATAAACACAAAACGCTATTCAACAAATTACAAGATAAAAATTGCAAGGCAATATGATGACTGCATATAACAAAATAACCTTTCCCGGACAAATATTTACAGCGACGAATATTAGCAAAACCACAAATGGTTCACTTCATTATTGTACCGAAACTTCTTTAAAAAACATATTTATAATTTTCAAAACGAACATGTTAATAAATCAGTCAAGCAAAATTAAGAATATGATTATTTTTTTCTAAGAAAATCAGATCAATGGTTTGAAAACTAAAACCATCAATAATTTCGTTATTTATAAATATTATTATCATCATAAATATGAAACATAAAACCAGTTATTTCTTTTTCTGACCATTAGAATAACAAAGATATTGTAACATTTGATATAAATGAATTATATGAGAACTTTTTGCTACAATTCCATTGTTATCATCACTTTCTTTTTTTATTAACTTATTATTTCAAATATTTTTGTTATTTTCGTGTTGCTTATTTTGTACGGACTTTGATATATTTTTTCTTCTTTATTTTAAACCTCCATTAACTACTTTTCACTTTATACATCAGAGAAATTTGAGATTTTTAATTGGTTTCTGTTATAATTAAAAAAAAAATTTTTTTTTTGACAAAATTTTTGTTTTAAAGAACATGGTATTATTGCCTTAAAGAACTATTATGCAAGTTCCAGCCACATAGTTCAATGATCATACTTCACCAACGCCAGTGCAATCTTAAACAATTAGCATTATGTTAGGATTAATTATTATTTACAGTACAACAATAATGGTTGATCAAAATTATTTCTGAATTACCAATATAAACATAGGAGATGCAGGTACATAGTTATGTAGACTCCCTTTCAATCATCGACAGTTGTACATTTTAACAAACCAGACATATTTTAAAACAACACAATTATGATTACCAATAATTTAAGAAGATGGTCTCCAAATATTTTTATTTGCAACCATACAAGTAAAAAGACAGTAAACTAATTTGCATTGACAATATTTCCATTTTAAAACACCAGTCATTCATTTTACCAAATAAGAATAGTAAAACATTAGTTCTTATTTTGAAAAGTGTGTTTGTAGAGGCAAGTTGGTTTAATTTATTTTATAAATTATTTTTATATTTTATAAATTTGCTTTAAATATTTTATTATTTATTTTAATAAGGATTAAATAAGAGAACACATCGTTAAAAGGTGAAATTATTTTTCCTTGTTTGAAGTTACAGACTGGCGTGGGTATATAGATAGATGAAATACATATATAATACAATTACTAGCTTAAGAAACTGAAGTTTTGTCATTTAATTTTTAGAATCTAAAGTTACTTGCATTGCTTGGTGATAATGAAACAGTTTAACTAAATCCAGGTTCAAACTTTTAGTTTTAGTGAATTTGACTAACTGTTCAGTATTCCAAGAAAAGTGATGTAAAATAAAGAAGAAAATTGGAAAGATACTTGAGTTTAAGTTACTAATTATGTTAGATGTATTTTATTAAATAAACAATACAAATATAAGAGATGAAATATTAAAGAAGAAATAATTCTGACCTGAATGTATAATATAAAAAAAAGGAGAGAATGGAGAAGGTTTTTCTTTTTTGAAAGTAAATAGTGGTCTGGCTTTGGGTAAAGGTAGTCTTGTTCGTCACGTTTATTCAAATTTGCATTCCAAACAGCTACCTCAACACCCTCAACTCCTGAGTAGACACTCCATATTTATCTTTACTTCCTGCCCAAGTGTTACCCAAAATGTCTTCCCCTTTTCATCCAAGTTCTGCTTTCCAATTCGCCTTTCTTCTGCTAACAATACCACTTCTTCATACTTGTCTATTAAAACTTTTTCACCTCACATTAAAAGTGAAACTTTTCTTAACCACATAATAGGCTTAATTATGAGATAACTTTTTTCTTAAGAACAATATTTCTTGAAATACTGTTTCAGCAAAAGACGATTAGAGGTATTAATCAAAAATTCGTATAATTAACCGAAAGAAAGATATTTTGGAAAAAAAACCCTCAGTTTAGTTTTTTTTCAACTTTGTATTATCTTTAAAAAATATTTCTGCATTTATAAATCAGTGTCCAGAACCATATTTTGTGCCGTTTTAGTTGTAAATTATATATTTATGAGAGTGTTTTTAGAAGAATTAAGATCAAAGACTTCCAAAAAATTGGCCCAAATTAGCAAACTTCCAGTCTACTGCAAGATTTTTGTATGCCTATTTACGAAAATAATGATAGTTTTTTTTTAAAAAAGAACATACATTTGGCAATGCTTCTCTTCAGTTTGGCCATCTCTTAATTCTTAATCAGGCGAACATAGATTATTAACCACCACTTTTTTATCTGCATTAACATTTTTCTATAGACATGTATTGTATAATTTCATCCTATTTTTATAAAGTAATAAAAAATTGGCTCAAAAAAACATAAATTATAGTCACATATGAAGACTATTTCAAAATTAGCAAACATTTTTTCAATATAATTTTTTTTGATTGGAGTCACGCATAAGTTTTAACACTGAAAGTGATTTATCAGTAGTTAATGAAAAAGTCTACAGGTATTGAAGTAAACGGTAGACAATTTTGGTCTAATGGGCTACATCTACTTATAGTAGGTGTATAGTAGGTGCAGTAGACTACACCTACCATAAAAATTTATATCAGAGCAGCAAACAAATTGAAAGGAATATTAAACATATTTTTACAGAATAAACATTTGAATGATTTGGTTTGCATTACATTTAAGGTAATGAAAAGAAGCTATGTGCGGTTCAATGTTTCACACCAGCACAAGGACTCATTTATCCATAGTATGAAGTAATAATATTTACTCAATCAGGAAAAAGCCAGTAAAATCTTGTTAAGAAATCATTGTTAAGTTAACACTGATTTCTAATTCTATTAATTGTTAATAGAAACATCAATGTTCATCAAAATTTGAGTACCATTGATTAAATTATTGAGAAAGAAATGATTTCTTTCATTTATTTCTCAAATGAAAAAAATCACCATTTTTATTTTATCGGCTGAAATATCGATCAAGAAAACCTAAGGAAAGAGCAGACGAAAAAACAAATTTTAACTTTATAAGATTACTTATTTTTTTTACAAACACCTTCATTAAGCATGTTTCATTAATTATCTAAAGTTTATTTGTGCCTCAAAGGAGTAATTATACCTTCTGAGCAATCAGGAGGTAACGAAACACGAAACATTCATTATATAATTGAAAATATATTTCTTTTATTGGAAGAAAAAATCATTTAGAAAAACAAAATTTGCACTAATTGAATAAGATTTTGTTTATATTTCTGATTTTATGATTGTTACTAACAACCCTTGCAGAAAAAACCATACCATTGTTGCCAAGCATTTGTTAAGATTTCATTTTGTAAGTAGCTAGCTTCTCTTTGGTTTAGAGATTCATCTTGTCAAATCTATTTACATTTCCTTGCTTTGTTTATATTGACTTGGAAAATTTATAAATGAAATAAAATTGTTCTTTAGAGATTCATTAAATGAATTTTAACATTCATTTAAAGTTCATGATAGAGGCCTTCAAATCTATGAATAGTTCCAAACTTTATAAGGATTAATCAACAAATTTTACAATATCGTAAAAGAATAATTAGTGTAAGTATTTGATCTACCACAGCTGTGAACAGAAAAGGATATTCGCATGGATTTATGCATCGCTTCTTTTTTAGTACCCATATACGAGTAACAGTGGATATAATACGCAAGGATATGCAGAAGACTTAACTAGCAGAAGAGTAATCCTTAATGGTACTGCCTATCAAAATATTCAGAATACTCCTCAAATTGTTCAGAGATTGATTAAGAAGAAATGTTTTGCATGAATTCACCTAAATCCGTCCTTTAGATTTGTTCGAAGGAGATAAAAGGCTAAACCAAAACATCAAAGATACAGACATACTCTTGGATGTTCTATAAATGAAAGACTAAATTAGAGGTGTCATGTTTTAGATCCACTGGATATGAAGACAAGAGAAACCTTCAGCTCTGATAGATTATTTTGTAAATATCTTACATAATCTACAATTCGGCTTTACAGAAGTGTTATTAAATACTCTGGAAAAACAAGTTATTATATCATCGGTCTGATAAGAAAACAAGCATGTATAGCGATAACTGAATCAACCACTATGTGCACTACCTCCCGTATGAAAGACGACTATGCATCTTCCACTTAGATATTTATATCTAAAGTTCTCTGTTAATTCTAAAAAACGAAAAGACCTCATTGAAAGAAGAAGTATCAAAAAAATAATAAAAGAAAACAAGAGTTTGACAAATTATTTGGTTAGATATAGTGCCTTTCAGTGATAAACAAATTAGGATGTAAAGTTAAAAAGATTTTGTCCAATCATACCTCAAACTAAAGAAGTGAGGGATACCACTCACGAATATTTATGAAGGTTATTAAAGAACTTAAAATCTAAACTTGAGTTTAGTTACATCAATGGGATAAACAATATAATTAGTATGGTCACGGAACATACCACTTTTTAAAAAAAAAATCAATAATTTTAAAACCATATCAGATTGATTAATGATTTCACGTTTCTTATAACTAATAACATAGTTATGCCACATGTAAGCAGAACATACATATTGATTGAAATATCAATAATACTAAACACGAGTTGGCTTCAATCAAGTTTGATATTAAGCTGGTTATAGTAAAGTAAATTATAGTATACTTAGTTTAGTTAAGGTTATAATAAAGTTGAGTGTAGATCACACTAGCATATTTATGATTGAATAATAATTTACGATAAAGTAAAATCAAGTAAACAATGGACTAATGTACGATTAACAGACATCTTAATCTATTCATCTACTGTAAATACCTATCTATTTCTTACGGTAGACATCCAAACGGATGTTCTGAACCGGGTACACCTGTGACAACACTGTTGGTCTCCAACCGTCACTTGGCAAGTGCGCTTAGGTGTTCCCATCTCTACTCTCCTGATGACAGTTTGCTATTAAACTATATATATATATAAAACCAAGTAAAAAAAAACAATTAAAAAAAAGATAGCACACAGATAGACACAGGAATAACTCACTACTATATTTTGACCATCGTCATCATCAGGAGGCGAAGAGTCCCGCAGGAAGGCAGAGCAGCGACGCATGAGTCGCCGCTCTGCCTTCCTGCAGGACTCTTGCTCGGGAAACTGTATAATTATACATACATATATATATATATATACACTTTTTCGTTGGAAATACAGTTCCAAAACGGTCAAAAATAGTTCAATATAGACAAAGAAACAGAGAAATCAAAAGAACACACTTACACTCTCTAATTTTCGGTTTGAACCGTCTTCAGGAGAGATAAGAGAGGGAAACTAAGCGCACTGGTTTCAAACTTAACTTAAATGTAAAAATCTATAGTTCTACCATTGTAATTTTCCACTTTTGTTGACCATGAAGATAATAGCAAACAATAGAGCAGTTTTGTTGAAATAAGTGTGCTAAATGTAACAATGTTTTTAGCCCTGAAGATGATATAAATATATATCGAAACTTTCGCAACGAAGTTTTTTGAATATTAGACCAAAAACCCTCAATAAATCTCAATATATATATATATATATATATATATATATATATATATATATATATATATATATATATATCGAGAGAGAGAGAGAGAGAGAGAGAGAGAGATTTCACATAAACACGTGAAATAAAAATCAATGATCAAACTACAATAAGAAATGGGAAAACAAGACTAAGATCTTTCAACCGTAACAAGCGATCATACGCTTGTTTTTGGGTTTGTGACTCTGACAAAGACCGCTTGTTACGGTTGAAAGATCTTAGTCTTGTTTGCCTATTTCTTATTGTGGTTTGATCATATATATATATATATATAATCAAACCCCAATATAAAATGGGTAAAAAAGATCCATATCTTTCAACCGTAACAAGCGGTCTTCGTTAGAGTCAAGACCTCTAGTAACTCTGACAGACTCAGTTGGGTTTTTGACTCTGACGAAAACCTCTTGTTACGGTTGAATGATCTTAGTCTATTTTTTTCATTACATATTGTGGTTTGATCGTTGATTCCTATATCACGTGTTTATGTGAAATCTTGTTTAAAATATATATAATTTTTTGAGGATCTATAGAGGTTTTCATCCAGACCGAAGGGTCAAAAACCACCAAAACAAATCTGATAGCATATGAATAGAGTGGTTAAGAAAATAATAGTATTGTATATATATATATATATATATATATAAAGTATAATTGCCAGAATGTATACTAACAAAAAAAAATTAATCATTAGGTGTTGCCACACATTTGGATGTCAATTTGTCAAGAAGAACTGATTAATAATTCCAAGTGATACAGCTTTCTTAATTAATTACGCTCTTCTTAATTGCAATCTCTGTGTCTTATTTTTCAATCCCTTAGCCTGAGTAGAATCTTTTAATCATCGCAATCAAGATATTTGTAAAAACTGTACTTAGTTTTGTACTTTAACATAATCTAACATAATCACTTATTGTTATAGGTTGTTATTCAGGAAAATATTTTCATTTAATACTCGTATTTAACAACTTGAAAAAAATAGAATATTTAACACATATATACAATAAACTAAAGTGAAATTTAATTAGGGATAATGTATAACTAATTTATATATAAGGATTTCTATGCTTGTGAGTACAATATGAGTTACATATAAGGGCAATCATCTGTTTCAGAAGTATATTAGTCTACATTATCACATTATTTATTTAAAAACAAAAGCATATATGTTCTTTTACTATGATTAAAGAAATTATGAAAAATTTTCTTCTCAAGATTTTACCGAATTTATACTATTGAGGTCCCAAAGTCATTTATGAAGTTTTCTTGATTATATCTGTCTGTGTGTATATCTAAAAGGTTGTGGGCACGCTACTGGCCACACCGTTTGTGGACCAAATTCATGTTTTACCGAAGCTTGATGGTATTAATAGAGTAGAAGTGTCCTCATGTTTTTGCAAATATTTTATAACGGCAGAACGACTGTTCAAACCAATGCGTATTTTTGGACATTTCTTTTCTGGTCCAACATATTATGGACAATAGTTTTGCAAATGAGAGTTATTGTAAATTTTGAAAACAATTTTCATAACAACACTTGTTTCTTTGCAGCTGAATGATTCAACGTGGTTTAATATTTAATAAAGTTGAATTTTATAATGAATTATTTAAGGCTGTTTAGTTAAGAAACTTTGGTTTCATGCAAAATCGATTAGGCTGACTTCAGGTCGAACGGAATTAACCTTTGCTTGCGTCAGATAAGAGGCCGTTGTGATAACAGACTATGGATAATGTTAAGCAGGTCTCTGCACGAAAGGCTTAGTTAGTTACTATCTGCATGGCCTGCTTCTCCTCTCATTCTAAGATGCAAATCCTTGTCAGAGAATCTTCGTTTCTTTTTTATGCTCTCTCTCTCTCTCTCTCTGTTTATTGTCCTTTTTTTATTCCTTTTTTACGGAGCCAGCAATGATCATCCCACGAAGTATACGATGTCCTAACCAGTTCGGCGTCCTAACCTGACGAGCGTTCCTTTTCAAAATGATTCTACTGGTCAAAAGGATAGCAACAACTCTCAACCACTATCTAAAACTCCCTACCTAGTTCTTTGTTATTTAAGTCAGTTAATTATGAACCATAATATATGTTGAATTAATATTCAATTCATATAAAAGAATACATAAAAGTAATTAATTTTCATCAATTGAATATAAAGGACCAGGGAGCTTAACAACAGCTTTATGTAGAAACAAAATATTCGTAATTAATATAAACAAATATTAAACTAAAGTCCAAATTCAACTATTTATTTCATTCAAGTGGTATATAAACTTATAACTTTAAGATAAAGTAAATGAAAAACAGAAAAATGTAATTAGATTATTTAGAAAAAAATCTGGGATGGCGTACATGCAAATTTACTATAAGTAAACATAATATCAAATTCAGTGATAATAAATTGTGTTTTTATTTTATTTTCATTTAAATATTAGCACTTTATAATATATGCTCTGGTAAAACATTATCAAGTTTAGAGACAACGAATTTGATGATATCAATTGTTTTATTGAAGCTAGAAACATTTTGTGAGATATAACACATTTGAAACGCTGTTCTTGAACAATCACAGGAGTCTTTAATATTCGCATCCAACTGAGTTTGAGACTCATGAACGCGCGTTCATATATATCTATATATACTAAATATAAGAAACGGTCCACAAGGACTATAAAACTTTAAATTACACAAAGCACGACACAGAAGAGAGGACGAAGTGAGAGAGATCTCTTCTAGTCTACTCCTAATGACGAACAACAGTTCGAAATATTGAATCCTTTTTATTCTTTTTTCTGTGTCGTGCTTTGTGTAATTTAAAGTTATATATATATATATAATATATGCTCATTGAGCTTTTCTTTTATGTTTTTAAAATAAGATTTAGATTTTCATTACTTTATTGACATTCGAAATTGTCCTTAAAGAATATGTCTTACTTTTATTGGTTATAGGTTTGGTTTGCCAAAAATCTTTATCCTCTTCTAAGTGATTGCCTAAAATTCAAATAGAACACCATCAAAGTTATCCGCAACTGCCAGAGAGAGAGAGAGAGAGAGAGAGAGAGAGAGAGAGAGAGAGAGAGAGAGCCTGCAAGAGTTGTACGTCGTTAAGAATCTTGCGTAAGCAGTACTTCAGAAAACAGCCTGCGGTTATATTCATAAAACTTTTCATTGAACAAATAGTATTTCTGTAAAAATATAAATGAGCATTTAAAACTAAACTAGACAAAGCTCTTGTACCTTTTACTGTTTTCTTTTAATCAATTGTTTCACTCTTTCCCAAGCTGTTTACTACCTCATTACCTTCCATTTACTTGTTTACAGGCACTGATATTAGAATTAACGCATTCCTACTTATTTCATTAACATTTTGACGTGTCACTATACCTAACTAGTGCAAGTTCTTCTTTAAATCTAGAAGCTTCCAGTCAAGGTGATCATGTTCGATCACTTTGACTATCCCTATCAAATCTATACTTACACCAGGTATTATTTGAATTTGCATTGCATTAATTTATTACGAAAGTGCTGGATTAATATATTTATGTATTCCTACTAATTGAATAGATACCAATGGTGTACTATGAAGGCTGATTTTAATCTAAAAATTTCTGATATAAAATTATATATAAAGTTCAGATTTAAATTTTAAATCTCTGTTTTTAACCAATATGTTTGGTTAAAAGCAAACATAGAAAGTTTTCTCTGTTGTTTGAACTAATTCTGTGTTTACGGCCTAGTGATAGATATGTTCCCATTTGTCAAGATGCAAATTATCTACACATTTTTATAAACATATGGATAAAACTGTTGCCTTTTTTAATGTAATATGACATCTGATACAAAATTTAAAGTTTGTAGAATCACCCTAAGAATGGCTTAAGAGTAGCAACCATGTTGGTATATGGAGTGAGAAAGTACCTTTATGATTTTAGAGATGAGTCAATCAAAACTCAGAATTTATTTTATCGTAGATATGTAATATGTATTTGTTACCAGTTATTTTTACAGTTTACCAGTTTTAAGTTAAGTTGCTACCAGTTTTTTGTTTCAGTAATTTTTATTCCTTCGGTCTTCATATTAAAAATTGCTATCATACTATAATAAGCATAAATAAGTTTTAACACACTATTTTTAATGTAGGGCAGTATTCATATTGGACTTATTATGTTAATATGCTTAAACAGAAGATATAACTGAAGTCAATTAGTTATAGCGATCACCTTTACCAATCAATGAAACCATCCTGGATTTAAAATAACAGACGAATAAACTTGGACTTTGCGTCAAAATTGTATGTTATTTCGAGAACATACATACTCATCAATCACTTATTTTTTTTAAATTATCAAGTTTTGAAGTCTCTTGACTAGGAATCCCCATACTCGACTGAAAATACTTGACCTAAAACGACGATACTTACTACTGTACAGAGACTTCTCGGAAAACATTCAAAATTGACACTCCACAACAAAGTTTACGGACTTGAACTATGGGGTTGTGCAAAACTTTCCAACATATATAAAATACAATCATTACAATCCAAAATCCTCCGTGCTATCACAAATGCTCCTTATTACGTCAAAAACTACACCCTTCATAAAAACCTAAAAATTCCATTCATCCAAAACCTAGCATCTGATTGTTACAAGTCATTTCACAACAACCTTTCCTCTCAGCCAAATCCATTTGTACGAATCCTTGCTTCCCCCTCACGTTTCCGGAGTCCCCCAAGACGACTCAAGAGAAAATGGACCAGGGATCTCCTATTACAATAATATACTAAAAAAACAAAAAAAGTGAAAAAGTGAACAAATGGGTTCCATTCTTTGCTCATGTGCATCGATGTTATTGTGCAATCTATTACTACATATGCCTGTTACGCAGAATATGCGTAGTTGTATATTTGTAAATAAAGATATTAAAAATAAAAAGTTTTGAAAGATCAATATAATCTAAATTATAGTATGAAAGCCCCTAAAATACCACGAGACATTCAGATAAAAGTGCATGCTCACAGTAATTTAAGCATATTTGGCACAAAGTGTACAGCCCTTTCATCCTTTATCTGGCAAATTAACATCTATATTCAAAGTTAAACAAATCCATGCAAATACTCACAAATAACAACAATTAAAGTAAATTGCTACTGTAATGATTCACGTTCTGTTAGCTTAATAATGATTTTATATTTAAGTTAGTTAGTAATGATTTTCATAGCTTAAAGAATTAAATGGTTTACTTATTTTACTCAAGAAATTATTATCATAAAATGTGGAATTAATGGGTATATATATGATTAAAAACATTAAAAAATAATAATATTGTAAAATTATAATACAGAGAACGGTTGAAGTAAATTCATAAATAATAGAAACAATTGATAAATGAAAAAAATTTTGTTTTCCAATAAAAAAAAGTCTTAATTGATTGAAAGGAATAAAAATTATGAAAGTAACATAATCCAAGAAAAGCAATATAAATTAATATTGACATGCATAAATTATATAACTTTTTCCGATTTTGTACTTTTTATTTTATTTAGTTTAAAATATCAAAAATTGGTTAATTATACATAGCCTTTTTGAATTTAGCTAGTATTTTTTAGTTTGTAAATCCAAATATGTCTATATTTATGAAGTAAGTAATGATTAAATAATGTTGTGTTATTTCCTATAAATTAAATTGTTGGTACATATTTTTTGAAAAATTTTACACCAAGTTATTATCCAAATGAAATTTATTTTATGTTTCTATACGAGTATTATTTTCTCGGGAGGGTATTACTTACGTTCCCATTTCTTATTGCCATCAAAGTTACCTGAAACAAATATCAAATGAAAATATTTTGCTTTATTTAATTTCATATTATCATTTCACATTCAAATAAACATACTCAAGGTGGATATAAGCCAGGCAAATAATAGACAGTGTTTAATAAATTATTTTGCAACTTGCTGGTAAATGCTAAAAAACATGGTAAAAAGACCAGATTTAAAACACAATTACTTTTTTCTCATCACAGTGTTGAGTGTACGGAGTTACATTTGAACATGCGAAAATTACAAGCTTCGAACTTTTATTACGTGTGCCTATTAAAGGATTGCAAACCAGATGTAACTTCTTTTCTATTCTGTAACAAACAAAGTTATTACAAAAACTTTTACTTTCAGTTTATATCTGACTAGCAAACGTACCCGTCTTTGACGGAATCAAAAATTCTATTATACTTGGTATTCTAAAATATAAATTATAGTATTATACTAATACTACAATTAGAAGTTATAGAATAGTAGCAAATACCATTATTAGTACAGTGCTAAGCAAATGCCTCTGTATACAAAGATTAGATTTTAAGTTAGACATACACAAATCTACAATCAATGTTTCAGCTTTATATGTCTTATGGTAGCAATATTTTTTGGACAAACCGACAGACAGAAATTATTCTAAGGGTACATGTGGCTACTCTGAACTATGAAACGTAAAGAAAACTTGAAATGAGTTAGGTCTAATTAACGTGCTCCCAGTCAAAAGCTAGCACGCAAGCCACTGGGCTACTCTGGTTCCATACCTTACTTTATTACCAGTGTTTATATTACGCAAATATTAAATTAAAAAAAAAAATTTTTGTTGTATTTATTTATAATACATTTGCACTACTGTCATCGGCGAGCAAGCAAGCTACTGGCTACCCTGGCTAGATCCCTTTACTTTATTACCATCTTTTATATTATCCACATTTTAAATTCAAAAAAATATTTGTTTGTTACATTTATTTATAATACATTTGCACTACTGTCATCGGCGATCACGCAAGCCACTGGGCTACTCTGGTCCCATACCTTACATTATTCCCAGTGTATTTATTAAGCAAATATTAAATTAAAAAAAAGTTGACAGTTATATATAATACATAGCAAACGTACCCGTCTTTGACGGAATCAGAAGTTCCTGTTTTGGTTTATTGCCGTGTGCCTATGCCTTTTGGCTATACCACTGAGGAATCAGAAGTTCTGTCATTTTTGGTATTTCAAAATGTCATTAGAAAATATAGAATAGTAGAAAATACCATTATTACTACAGTGTTAAACAAATGTCTCCAGCTATTACACTACATTAGCTGTCTGTCCTTCAGGTTCATGGTAGAAGAAAGAGTTGAAACCTCTGACCGTTGAGCATGTAAACTACATTTGACCATGTGAGAAAAACTTGGTTTTGCTACCTTGTATTCCTGCGTTAGATGAAGTCTCCCTTTGCGACTTAGTTAACGTCATTGCGAAATAGACTCTGACCGGAATTTGCAATCATTTCAACGTAAACAGACAGTGGCTCGGAATCAATGGTATGTGAAGTATACACACAGACTCCCCAATACGACATCCAGTCATTATGTCCGCCTCTATGGCATATCTGTGTAGAGCACGAACTCAGAGTCGTGTCCCGTTGCACAGTTTTGGGGCACTCATGTTTCGTAACATGAAATTTGTTACTGCTACTAAATTGTAGCATGATTGGTGCTCTACTTTAAGTTTTTACTCATGAGCAGGCAGTCCAGGAGAAATAAATTCAGAGTCAAGAAATTCAATTCACTAATCTTCATCACTAATCCAATGTCTTTACTGACTTGTAAGTTCTTTCCTCGGCTTCATATAGCGTAAGAACTTGTTTGTTGATTTCTTATGCCTGTTCATATTAAGGGCTGAGAATTGCTCGTTTACAAAACATTTATTCTCAATAGATAGTACATCCTTAACTCTGTGAAACACCATTACGCAATATATTCATATGCTCAATTGAAATTAAAATCAACTAACAATACCGACTTGCCACACCTGTGTATTTTCAAAACAAACTTGTCTGTGAAGTTAGGAAAATACAGCTAAAAGCCCCATAACTTCGCTTCTGTACTGAATTAATAATTTATTTAGAGCCCGTATTTTAAGTTAGGCACACACAAATCCAGTGTCAATGTTTCAGCTCGCTATGTCTTATGGTGGCTGAGTTTACTTGTGACAAACATTTTTCCGTTAAACGTCCATAACTTCACTTCTACGTTGAATTTCCAATCAATTCATAGCCTATATTTTAAGTTAGACCTACACAAATCTACTGTATAAGTTTCAGCTTTATATGTCTTATGGTAGCTGAGTTTACCTGTGACAAAGTTTTGCGGACAAACCGACAAACCGACAAACCGACAGAAATTTTTCTAAGGGTGGATTCGGTTTCTCCAATGTATGAAACGTAAAGAAAACATGAAATGAGTCAGTTCTAAGCAATGTACAGACAAAATCATTATTTTATTTATAAAGATGTAAAAATTTTGATATTCCCTGAATCAAAACGGATATTGAAATATCCGTTTTATGAATAAATTAGGGTTTTAAAATGCATTCCTAATTTAATAAAGAGAAGGTATACCATGGCAGAATTAGAAGTAAAGTTCAAAGAAAACACAATTATCTGCATTGTAATTTGAAATTTTAGTTTTTCATTTTTTCTACTATAAAATATTAAAATTCAAAATAAGCATTCCAAACATTGAAATTGTTATTTCTTCCTTTTAATGCACCAAGTCTTTACAATATTAAGTTACGAAAAGAGAGTTACTTATCCTTCTTTCGTTAAGTATCTAGTTTATGTAAAGGTAAAACAAAGTTTCAACAGTAAAGTTCAAAATTTGCTTAGAATAACGATGAAAATGTTTCAAGAAGAGGACTCCTTTAGAGGATTCACGAAGTCAAAACAAGAGGCAGCCAAGTTTTTCTAATCAAGATGTAATGATTGAAAGTTTGGTTATCGGAGTTGCCTACCTGGAGGGCAAACTTTTCTAAATTAGCTGGTAGGATCAAAGAGATCTTCTTCCAACTTCACCATCTTCTCTCTGCCACCAATCGTACTCAACTTCGATTTTCTTCAGCAATGGAGTTTAACTTTCATTTAAAAAAAAAACTAGCAAAAAAATATAACGAGTTATATTACCTCTTTTTTTTTGTTTTATAGGGAATTTAATTTCCAATATCAATTATAAAAAAAGTTTTAAATTAAATCATGGTAATTATTTATTTTTGATGTAATATTGAATATAAAAATATCAACCTTAAAAATCTTCAAAGCAAAAATAATTAATAGCCTTGTCATCTGTGAAGACCCATTAAATTTTGCCAAATATACATATTTGTATAGTATGATTCTTCAATTATCCCAACTGATTACAAACAATCCATATTGGTATATTTCAATTATAATTTCTAATTTTTTTAGTGAATTTTAGGAATATATTTTGTTTTAATGGATGTTCCATTAAACAAATGGTAAAAAGAAAAGGTTTTTTTTAATGGATTCCTAACTCGTTCATTAATTATTTGTTTTAATAAAACAGCATGGACACAGCATCAGCACTACGTGTAGCAAATACATATTCGCAAGAAGGGCAGTGGGAAAGAATAAGATAAATAGATACAAGACGAAATAAATAAATAAATATGACTTTAAATGTTTATAAACAAAGAAAGTAAAATAAATATATATAAAAAACATAATAAAAATATTTAAAAAAAATCATATTATAATTACGAATTAAGATGATGTCATAAGAAGTTAAAATAATATATATATATATATTAATGTAATTTTGTTATAATTTAAAAAAAAAGAAGAAGGAAATATGTATCACCTCAGAATCACCTAGAGTAAAATATTCCAAAAAGGTAAAGTCAATTACAAATATATGATGATTTAATAAGGGCAACACCTCATCCATGTTACACGAAAAACATTTTGATCAGTATAAAAATATGGCGTGCAAGACAGAGTAAACACGTGACTACCTAGTTGGCGAGACTGCCATAATTGATATTGATATTTTTCTTCAAAAAATTTTTTTTAGTTATAATTACAGTTCGTTTTCTGGAATTTGCTATATCTTGCATATATATTCTTAACTCAAGCCACTTGAAAAATATGATTTAGATTTAGGCTAGTCGCTTCCTAGCTACCTAAATATTAATTTTAAATTAGTAAAATCATAAATCATTAGTAAATTTAAACTTGAAGGTGACGTATGTGCAGGCCAAAAGAGCGTGTTAAATTACTAATTGTCACCAAAAATTTATTTATAGAATTTCAAATTCAGTTAAGAGTACTTTAATATATAATTACTTAGGTAATTTTAGTTTGGTATAGTGGTATAGTCAACCCGTGTCTCTTCTATTCGGTTCCATTTTTACATAAATACTTCTGTTTAATTATTGACCATCTTCTTGTTTTACTAATAGAATCCCATTGAATAATGTATAAAAGTATGAACAGGAGGCAAAATAAATTAAATCATTTTGAGAATTTTGACTTTCTACTTGATTAGAAAATACAAAATATTCACTTGTGTATCATATTGTATGAATTAAAAATATATAAAATCTGGACTAATGATGAGGACAGAAGAAAACAAAATAACAGGAAAATATATTTTTTGTTTGTTTGGTTGTAAAAATAAGAGATATCAGAATGACTTATTAGTGTGAATGTAAATAGAAAACCGTCAACATAATTGACAGGTGAAAAGAAGAGTTTCCATTTAATTATGAAATATCATATCTGTCAATGGAAACCTGATTAACAAAGTTCAGTGTTAATTTTCATAAAAAAATGTAAATAACAAATAAAAATTATATAGAATATAGCAAGTCTGAACATAAAGAACCACATCTGATTAATACAATACACCATTGAAGCAGGGGAAGATAAAGTTTAATATCACTAGGTCAGAAAAAGTCGGCTGTTTGAAAAAAAGAATAGGTCATACTTATTTACTGTCTATTTCAATACATACTGATAATTTAGTTACAAACTTACATACCTCTAGTATTTTATAATTTCTTCACAATCCGATTTACTTACCAATTCTCGTTACCATAGTTCTAAGGTAAGAGATAATGCCTCTCCCTAGCCATTACAGAGAAATAAATATAAAAAAAAAATATTAAAAACTTTTTCAAACAGGGAAATAGGAGGGAAATAAGAATCTAAATAACGAAAAATAGAAGTATATATATACAAGACTTCACATAAACACGTGAAACAACAATCAATGATCAAACCACAAAATGAAATGGGAAAAGAAGACTAAGATTTTTCAACAAACGGTCTTCTTCAGAGTCGACCGCTTCATTTTAGTCTTATTTTCCTGTTTCATTTCTTTTATAGAAATTCAAAAACTGCCAGAGAAAATCGCTTCAACAGAGGAATCTCTACAGATTTTCTACGACCAGTATCCAAAGTCATATGTAGAGAAGCTGGCAGAAATAGGATAGTTACGGGTATGGGAAAAGGAATGGATGACAACTCCAATGTCATCTCACACCAAGTAATATTTTCCTACAGTACTCAGCAGATTATCAAATAAACACCCCTATTTGAACACCTACCGATTAACTATGCTTCTAACCGGACAGTGTAAATATAAAAGTTACTTAAATTGCTTTAAAATTGATGACTCAGCTTTATGCATCTGTGATAAACCCAGTGCCCAAACCCTGATAGCACCTGACACAATCATTGGAAAACTACAATGTTACAAGAATTAAACTGGCCACCAAGCAAAATTGAACTGTTAATAAATTTATTTCATATTTTTAACAAATTTTTATATAACATAGATGTCATATAACGTAGTAAAATTAATATTTTATAAATATGTATTTTAACTGATTTTAATGTTAATGGAATCAATAACAATATATCAATATAATACGTATGTAATATAAAAAATGGAGCATTTGAAAATATTGCAATAAACTCCCTTCAAGTAGGTAGAACTCTGGAAGAAATAAAATATGTTTCGGCACTCACTAAGAGTTATGAGATTTAAACATTGATTCTGTTGCTGAGAGAAGTATTAGCGCCAATCTTGATGATCGACATTTAGTCGTATTGCTCTTAAATATATAAACTATAAAATATTAAAAATTTCTTTGTTTCCCATTTTTTAACTTCTTCTACGTATAATTGCAAAAAGTATTATTTTGTCGAACAATATGCGTTTATAACACTTGACTCATTTTAAACCCTGACTTCGGACGTATTTTTTCAGGAAATTGATGCTTTGTTTTACCGTACATTTTTCTTTATGATATAAATAAAATATGAGAGAGAGAAACCTGAAATGACTGTAATATAGAAGGACCTAAATAAACATTTAGTGCGTCCCAATTGGCTACAGGAACATCCAATGTGTTCTTTCTTTCGTGGGAAAAAGAACTACCATCTCCTAAACAGAATCCCTTCTATTTATTATCCAATCGATTTCAACAGAGTCGAGTAAGTTTTGTTAAAAAATAAATGAATGAAAGGTATATCATGAGAGGTAAATGAAATTGGTCTATCAATGAATACTATAAATTCAAACTTGTAGGTCTATTCTATTATTACGATGTTCAAATAAATCGTAAATTCAAACTTACTTACCAGTAATCCATAAATATTATTGGACAATGTGATGTAGAAATGTTTTATTCGCACTTTAGGGAATAAGATTAAAAGAACAATTTGACTTTTATATGCTGCGTGAATTATTTAGACAAAACGGCTTAAACTGTAGCTCATAAGAAAAATTTATTCATTGTTAAACCAATAATTTAACATTTTACAGGACAAATTAGACATAAATATAAATATTATTTAAAAGGGCTATTGTCAATTACTCTGGAGATAATATGAATTATTAACTGTGGAGAAATTTTTTCTTAAACTAAGGCTTTCTTGAAAAATTACTTTTTCATAACTTCAGTAACGGCAAGTAACACTCACTGCTTTAATGTAAAACGTTTTCTGCAACTTACATTTTATATTTAATCTAATATATGTATACATATATATACTTCGAATAAAATGAAAGGTCCGTGTGGACAATAAACACTTTAACACAGAGAAAAGAACACAAAAAGACACTACAGAACTCACTTCGATATTTCGACATCCGTCGTCATCGGGAAGAAGTGCGAAGTACTCGCGTTGAGAAGCAAACTGCTTTAATTTTGCTTCAATTTTTTTTCTTTTGAGTAGCAGTTTGCTTCTCAACGCGAGTACTTCGCACTTCTTCCCGATGACGACGGATGTCGAAATATCGAAGTGAGTTCTGTAGTGTCTTTCTGTGTTCTTTTCTCTGTGTTAAAGTGTATATATATGGTATATTGTTAAAAGTATCGACCGTGGTATCGCTGTTTGATTTTTGAATGATTGAATTCTTTCTTATATTTCCTCTGTTTTTTAGGCCTATGAAAATGGTTTTTACAAGATCTTTCAACCGTAACAAGCGTAACTTACGGTTAAAAGATCTTAGTCTTGTTTTCCGATTTCTTATTGTGGCTTGATCATTGATTGTTATTTCACGAGTTTATGTGAAATCTTTATATATATATAAACTAATTAAAAAGGAGATAGACACAGGAATAACTTCCTGTTTCGAATAAAGAGTAGAACACTTCTATATTTCGACCATCGTCGTCATCAGAAAGCGAAGAAAGGCAGAATGTCCTGTTGTATACAATAGTATATAATATCTAGTATATAATCTAGATAAATATTAGTTAGCTTCAGCTACTCAAAGGGACTACTTCTGGACGATGACGACGACTGTCTGTATGAAGATACAGCACATTAGTTTTCTACACAATTATTTCTATGCCTCCAAATGATATCAGATGCATAGATTTTTTTGAAATAATAACTATTAGTGTATAAATGCTAATTATAAAACAAGTAAATTAAATTACGCTAATATTGTGTCAGTGCTGTTTTGATTCACTCAAGTTGTTGACGGTTGGGATCCCTCACGCTAGACCAATAGACTGCTGTAGAGGAGTCTGAGATGATTTAAGGAGTTAGTAGCAGCAACATGTAGATGATTAACTGTGAGCACAGGGGGGTAGCAATATGAACTAAGTTTGGCTCAACTGAGGAATAACTTATCTGTTGCCGGATACCAGCTATTGATCCCCAGTCCCTTAACAAGCACCGCACCTCGGCATTCCTCTGACATTCATTAACCCTTGTCATCAATTTCAACATGATTGATAACAATGAAATTGTTGCGTCTTGTATTCATTAAAAAAAAAAAAAAACTTTATCACTAAACTATCCACATTTGCAACAGTTTATTAAATTTTGATTGAAAACTATATGGCTGCAATGAATTTAACACATTGGTAGATTATTTATGATATTTTAATTCGCACTATTATTTAAGGTTGTGCTGGAGGAGTTTTCTTGACTTTGGATAAAATATATAAATAATATATAATTATAATGTCACTTTGACTAAAACTATTTTTTAACGAATAAGACAATTGATTATGCTTTTCATTTATGTTACACAATACTTCACGTTTGATATTCGCAGTGAAACACTTTTTCTTTACTGGCACAACGTAATCTATAAGAAGTTTTTCACAATATAATTAGTAATATTATATTTAAAACAATTTAATAACTATTATTAAATCTACAAAGAGTTTTAGAGTATTTGAAGGCCAAGAAAAAATTTATTATGACCTGGTCAGTATACTAAGGTTCTGGTTTGAAACCTTAACTTTCGATTGAGCGAATAAGACTAGGCACATAAAAGTAGAGAGAATTAACACCAGATTGAGTTAATATCTTCAGATAATCGACATGAAAAACATCACGTACATAGTGATATCTCAGTCACGGACTGTGTTGTATTAAACTGAAATAGGTAGGAGTTCTGGAGAGCATTCAACATTCGATTGTAGTTGCTAACTCACAACACAAGTTGTGTGGATTCAATCGGGCTTAGAACACTGAAACTATAATTCTGAGAGAAGATCAATATAAGTTACCACTTAACAGTAAGAACTTTTTGAAGGTTGGGATGCCTTTATGTTCCATAATATAGTACAATATTTCTAATACATATTCTACATATATAAATTCTCCCTTTGAAAAAATAGTATTATTTCTAAATGAAAGTAAAGTTCGAATGATCTTTTTAAATTAAATTAAACCCGGCTGTTTTTGACATCTTTTAACAACAATCAGCATAGTTAAATAAACAAATTTTAATCAGCACTATAATATTAATTATAATATGAACCATCAAAAACTATGTGTATGTCTTTTCTTTAGTGTTATTTTGATAATATAACTATTGAAATATATACTTGTTATTTTATTCATGAACCGTTACTTTAAAAAAAAATGTAGACAAAAAAGAGTAAGGAATAACATTATCTAAAACTTCCAAAAAAAACATCTTCAGGCATCAATAGAAGAATTTAAAACGTAAAAAATTATATTACAGTTATTCAAATCTCTATTGGAATTGTAATGAAGATGTCCAATAACCATCACTGGCTCTATGGAGTGTTAAAGGTTTTATGAGAACTGGTGCAGACCATGTAGTTTTCACAAAAAGCACAGAGTATCGCTTTATTCAGATAGAAAACAAAATCTTGTTTTGCAAAAATGGTTATCGATATATGTCCGTAGGTTTTGAAGGAGCTAAGAAACCTTACGGACGCTGTATTCTAGATATGTACTAGTGAATTGTCTGCTGCATTCTACGTGTAACCATATGCACTACAACTGCGTGACTTATTCCGAAATCCTCATTGGAAATATCTGAGAGACATCTTTATAATTAATTTTAAATCCATTAATTATTTTACGACGACTTTTCTTTAAACTGTGACCCTTCATAAACTAATAAACTAATGCTGAACAAAATTTTGTGATACCCCCAAAATTATGAAAAAAATAAACTTCTGAGGCCTTTGTGATAGTTTATTACATTGTTTCTTTATTAAAGCTAAACAGAATGGCAAACAGATAACTCTAAAATTATTGTATTACCATAAAACCAAATTTATTTTTTTTTATATTTCAAAATGTTTGTTTGTATTTTAACTATTTGTACATTAGATATATGAAAGTATGTATCCAATATTCATAACAAAAATCTGGAGTGACCTACACTCAGCTTTACTATAAGTAAACATATTATAATACTCCTTAACAAACAGATGATATTTCGCTTTATTAAATATTATTGTTCAACCAAGTAAATGAAGGAACTTCTAAAAGGCTCTAAGATGAATACAACAAAGTCCTGAGTAATAAATTGTTATTAAAAATATTAATCATATTATATCTTGATAATACCATATGCAATTTAGTAATTAGTATCCATGAACTCTATATAATAAGGCATACTGTCAATATTAACCGGTAATTACTGTGCCGAGAAAAAAATGGTTATGTACAAAAATTATCACAAAAGATTGAAAATTACAAAAGCCTAATTTGTATGAAAACAAAGCTACATATATGAATATTCAGTTGGATTAGAGCTGTTGAATTACAAATCTGTTTTAACCAATAGCAGGACCAAAGGATCTCTACTAGCGGAAATCCTTATAATCACATAAGCCACTTTTATCTTGTACTAAGAATAAACAACTTAATATGTTCGATTCCTTCAGCATGCAACATATAAATTACACTGCATAATGTATATATATTGCGAAACAAATGTATGGAATTAAATATTTTGAACTAAATTAGTAATTCTAATAGTTTAATATATTTATAATATCCGAATCAGTCAATATTATATCATGGCTTTTTGATATTTGCCTTTCATAAATAAAATTTAGGTTCAGAAATGTATTTTCCCTTATATTTAATTCAAACTGTGGATTCAACATTGGTAAATACCAATACCAGAACTAGTCATTTAATTATGTTAGTGAAAAGGTAATTATACATAACTTAATTCAAATCTGTTTTAATTGAAAAGGCATTTATTAACAATATATAGAATCCCGTTTCTTGGAAGCTCTTTTCAAATTAGAATCTAAATTTAATTAAAATCATGAACAATGAATCTTAATTTTATTAACAATTTGAATGCATAACTTCCTATCACTTGGAAATAACTCTTTAATTATTACACTGAAATATGATCTCTCATTTCATTTAAATTAAAATTAGTTATTTAAAAAATAAAGAAATAATTTTAAACATTTTTGCAATTTGTGATATCGATTAGAATGCAATTTATATTATGTTTCACTCAAAGATATATTAATAGATGTATATTTAGTGTTTTAGTAAAAATGTTTGTACACAAATTTAAATACTCTTTTTTTAAAAAAGAAAATAAAATGAAGCATAATTAAATGATGAAATAATCTTTCAGTTGTAACAACAATAATATTTTTAGAAAATGTATGCACTCTTCGGTTTACTTTTTAACTTAGAAAATTTATAAACTCTCTATGTAACATTTATGTTTACTAATATATCTTGGTATTGGATATAATATATTAAAAATTACATAAGATATATATGAAATCAAACCGTTTCCTTCAATAAATCACATAAATATTTGTTGAAATAGTTTTCTAAATTACCAAGAAATTGCAGAACAGAAACATACGAGTAACAACATCTATAAGTTAAACTTGAAACAAAGTCATTCATGGCCTGTTAGTAACCGGGAAAGAGTGGCAGGATAATTATAATAAGCGTAATTATACTGTGCTGATGGCATAACAAGTTCATTGTACATGAAGAGTGTGACTCCAACTCAGAAACAAATAATAAGCAATGGTTAAGATATTGATATTTCCATCTACTACTAAATCAAATATGTATTTTACCTAGTCAAAATATCGATATCAACCTTTTGACTGATACAAGTATTTTGAGGCTCTCAGAGTCCTATGAAATAAATTGGTTTTAAATACATAACTTTCACTGTGTTTTTGTTTCTATGTGTATCAGTAGTTTCAAATTCCGAAAGAGTTAAAATGAACAAAATTAAATTTCTAACTTTTAAACAGCATTATTTTATTTTTTAGTTAATACGTTATTTGAAAATTAGTTTTTTTTTTGCTAGTAAGCACAAAGATTTTATACGTAAACTAAAATCGTGTACTTTGTCTCTGAAGTTGACATAAAACATATATAGAGTTCAATTTCCTATGATATCAGTCACAGTCAAGTGTTTACGAAACTGTTCTGGAATTGAGGTGATGTACTTTTAAAAAATTTTGATTACGTTGATAAGATAATTAAAAAAAAAATAAAATATAGATAATAGATATTTTTGTTTAACATTATTAATTAAACTAGTTAACTGAAATCCTTTGTTTCTTTTATTACTTTTCTTTCGCTTGTCTTTTTTTTATTGTATCATTTTTTTTTTATTTTCTCATGATTTACAATGTTGGACTTGTCATTCAAATTTCTTTGACCATGAGATAGACTTATGTTTTCATTGTCAGCCCTGAAAATGAACTTCCATGAAATTCAACTTGAATCCGTGATGGTTTTTCACCCAGATCCTCATTCTGGGGTGACTGGTATACACCATAATAAAAACAAAATCCTGGTATAATATGTTTTTCTCTAAAACTGAAACCTAAAATTATTAAATAAATCAAAACTATTTCACAAAAGATGTTTCAATAAAAAGTGAATCAGAGATTGATATAGTGGCCATTTCTGATATAAGAGAATATTAACAAATGTAATATTGTAATGTTAAAAACTTTTACTATACTTTTTTAGGCAAACAGAACACCCGAAATCTTCTATTAGTGCAACAATATTTCTAACACATAATAGTACATTAATTTTGAAATACAAAATAAATTAATGGTATTACACAGTTTGGTTCAAAGGTATTAAATATAAAATTTTAATTTTTTAACAATAATATATGTGATAAACAGGTCAAAATAGAGTAGGACTACTCCAGAAAGCTATATTAATTATATATAAGCTGATGTTATGTTTATATATATATTAATTTTTTAAAACGAGTTCAAAATCGAAGAAGAGTAACACTCGAAGTAGAGAAACACATTTTTATAAACACAAATTTTTAGAAAATCCGTTTTCAGGAGAAAAGAGAGAAACAGACTAAACATGAAACCATTGAAACGGGGTTTATGCCGTTGTGTCTACAGCGTGCTTGATCTAACTCTCTCTTTTCTCCTGAAGACGAATTTCCCAAAAATTTAAGTTTATAAATGTGTCTTTTTACTTTGTATGTTACTCTTCATCGATTTTGAACTCGTATTTTGTCCAGTTTTGTTCGACTTTCCAATTTTATACTGAAATATTTTTATAAAATATTTATAAATCAAGAACGATATTTTTGGGCACTTGGAGCACAATAATGTAATATCTTTGTTTAATTTAAGGTTATTGTATAAAAATGATTTTCATGCATTAATTTGTTTAACACGAAGATGTTTTTAAACGATCGCTCTTGACTTGATGGATTAGATAGCGACTTGTCTGCAGGCCGAATCGCGTTATTGATGAGCAAAGCAGTTTGCCATCCCCCTAAATTCTAATATTTGCCTTCAATGCAGCACCCCTTTGCGATCCATATCAATTAGCTATACTTCTTTCTTCACTACCACTCTCCCCTGTCATAAATTTACATCCAGAAATGCCAGACAAATCACTTCTTCAATAGCATCTCTTCCTTTTCCGCAAGCCTAATAGGAGGCCTTATTTTTCATATTTAACCTTTTTCTACCCCAGAAAATGTTATTTATGCTTCTAAAATCCTAATTTTTGAAAACATTAAGCATCATATAAAAGTATAACTTGGCCGTAAAACAAGAACGTTGACATTCGACTGATACTTTCATAGAATGTTTAATCATAAAAATTATTTGAAATAAATGGTAATCATTATTTGATTTTTATCCAGTTAGTAAATTTTCATTAATTACTTGAATTCATTTTTACTTTTATGTAAATAGAACCATAGGACATCAGAAGTTTGGGTGGGTAGAGTTTTACGTCTGGAAACTATTTTAGTTACACTGCAAAAACAAGGAATAATTATAGTTTAATACTATTAATGGACGTACAGGAAAATGCCTGGTAAGGAGCACCTAGTGCCCTCTGTACGCCTACCCCAGCAATGTATCACATGCCCATTATGCTTTTAATAAAGATTTATTCATTCATTCATTCAAAGAATCATATCATTAATAAATTAGCTGTGCACTGACATGCTACATTGAGGAATTCTCATAGCTATTTCAGCACTTCTGAAAATACAAGTTACAAAGAATGATTTGAACTGAATGTGAAAAAGGGAAGATTTAAATAGAAAAAATGAAACAAACTGATCAACAACACCATAAATTTATATCGCTAAGGGGTCAGGTTAGCCCAGTAACGTGCTTGTGTTTGGACTGGTATATTTGGGTTTATATATCTACTCTGACCCTCGATTTATTCACAAGAGAGGGGAAAATAATTTGAGCTCGATATCCTTTGCAGAAGACGTTAACCCGTCGGTATCGAGCCTGTACGATGTCAGGTACCCCTCAATAATCTCTACTCTAAATATACTTGAATGAGGCAAAATTCAGGACTCCCAATGTAGAATATTTATTATGAAGTATCACAAAGGACCAATGTTGGCATATCTGTGGTCAGTTGTGGGACTGCCACTGCAACATAACATATGCCATACTGCGTAGCTACTATTTTGATATGAAGTCCATAAATATTTTTTTTTTAAATTATTACACATATTATGAATGACGAAATATCAAAATTAACAGGTGTCTCCAGAAAGGAGAAACACAACTCAGTGCTAAGAAGAAATAAAGAAGTTCTATGAGCATCTGATTGGTACCCGATAAGAAAGTGCTTAAACTATAACAAGAAGACATTGAACCAATAGTAAGGTAGGTAAAACAATGTTGGAGTGCCTTTGAAGGGGGTAATTTGTTCAATTTTAAAACTCTTAAAGGGACTATATTTAGCTACTGCTTAATTAGAACCTCTGTAAACCAGATATTTATCTTGTCTCAATAAACATCACTTGGAATTAATTAAACTATCTGTGTTATTTTAAGCAATGTTGACTCCAAACAGATGTACAATAATACACTGAGTGATACTTAATTATCTTCTCAAAATAGAGGAAATAACTGTCACGCATAAATTATTTATAGTTTTCTCCTTCTTAACAAACTAAATAAATTTTGAAGAACACAATATCTTGAAAATGATTATAATGTAAGACCTTGCATTCTATGCAAGCGTTTGTTGTATGGTATTACTCATGATTATATTGAGGAAGAAAAACTGAGTCTCCACGCAAAAGATTTTACCAAACGTCTACGCGTTTCAAACACTTTGCGTTCAACATCACGTTTATCTACATTACAAAATATGAATACAAATGCAAATTGAGTACAGAAAAAGAACCAAAACATAAACTAGGTTAGGTTAGGTTATGATGCAGTGGTAGTCCCACAAGGGAATACATGTAGGCCGAGCATTAGCTCTTTGTGATACCACACAATAAAGATTGATTCTACAGTCGGAGACCTAAATTTGGCCTAACTCAAGAGCATTTAGAGTAGGGATCTTTAACGAGTACCTGACATCGTACAGGCTCGGGACCGACGGTTTAACGTCCTTCTCCGAAGGATGACGTGCTCAGATTTATTCACCTTCGGCATGAATAAACCGATGGTCAGGTGGGGATCAAACCCCGGTCCTATCAGTTCAGAGGCGAGTACGTTGACCCGTTTTAGTTTATATTATGCCTGTTTTTCAGAATTCAGTTATACAATTTCATTCCTATTTTTTATTGTTGATATAACCTGAAGATGATCACTAAGTGCTAGAAACGCGACAATTTTTGATAAAATCTTTAATATTGTTTCTTATTGTTTCTTCGCCTATTCTAATCAAAATGATAAAACGTTCATTTAAATTTAAATGCCTTTATTCATTTAAATTGTTCACTAAATACTTTATGAATGAATAAATATTTGTAAAAATTTTTTGTTTTCTAGTAAATCATACAATGATTGAATACAGTCGTTTGCTAATTAAAGTTATTAATGTTTAATAATTTATTAAAATTCAAAGAGATTTGGAGCCACTATAATTTTAATTTCTAAAAAACTTATTTCTAATCGAATGCGTTGATATATATTACTTATTGTTTGTTATGTTGACCAACACCAAATAACCCCTGTGTTTACAAGTATTCTTCTGGTTGTATAAATATATAATTAATTATATATTACTCATTGTTTCTAACAATATCTGTTCGTTTGTATCAAAACTTCCAACACAGGGATCTTAACCATTCGCGATCCTCTAAGGGTCATACGTCTCGTTTATACGTATCATTGCACTCATATTAGTCATAAGTGACCAGAATTAGCGGACTTATTTTCCATGAGCAGTCTTAAATTTTAACTCACATATGATTATTACAGTAGAGATCTCTAACAAACACCTGAAGTTTTAATGGTTTTGAACTACAACCTGAATTCCTCTTCCAGAGAATTATGTACACAAAATTTTTCATTTTTTAGGCCCAACACAATATGTAGAATCAAGGTTAGGATTGAAGCATCCAATTATAAGTAGTAACGCAACAGGATTTCGGTTGATATCACCCCAACTCTTCAACCTTCAAAATCCTAAATTTTGCTACAAAACTGAAATACTATCAAAAAGAAGATCGCAAATTTAAAGATATAACTTAGTAGGATTACTCAATTACTTTCACTGTATTCAATTTATATTAATTCTTAGTAAAAGGAATAAGTATAAATAATTTAAATAATTTATTTTACTTCTCATAAATTACTTTCCTTTTTTAATATAAAATTATTTAGAAAGTATTTAAAATACATCAAATCATTTGCTTGATGTATATTAAGAACAACTGTATTTCAAACATTTAAGAAAAAACTAGCTAGTAATAATTTCTTGGTAAAACACATCATTTCTGACATTTTTCAAAAAAGAAATTCCAAATGAGATTTTTTAAATCAAAATAGATTACATTGGCAAATAATAAATACAAATAGTTACATGTTTTGACTATTTATAAACACTGAGTGCCAAACCATCATCTGAATAAATATCGAAAAATAAGAAACCATCACTAGTTTTGCTTTGCAAAGTAAATGTATACAAGGAAAAAAATTAACCTAAAAATTCCAGTTTAGACAAATGCATGGAAATTCATCCCTAAAGTAAAACTATTTAAATATCAAAATCAATAGCCAATATAAACATTATATTTTTAATTAAACACATAACAGAATATCACTATATCAACATTATTATTCAGAACAGATGGAAGTTATCATCAAAGAGCTAAAAAATACTGGTTAACTTTAGTTTAAAAACAATGACAGAATGCTTGATTTTATCTTTCATTATTGAATCAGACAATGTTTGCGATAAATTAAGTTTAGACTGCTTTTTTAATATTTTTTAAATTTTACAGAAGAACCATCAAACCCGTTGAAACCCAGGCCATCAATTTCATTTTGTATTTGTGCACCGTCTCTAACCTAAAACACACACACGCACGCACTCACGCGCACACACACATACACACACACACACACACACACTCACACACACACACACACACCACACACACACACACCACACACATACATTTACACATGGGCCTAGGTATCCATTATCAAACCACAATATGAAATGGGAAAACAAGACTAAGATCTTTCAACCGTAACAAGCGGTCATCGTTAGTCAAAACCCCAAACTGAAACACTGGTGAGGGACTTAGAGGAGTGGGAGGGAAGAGTGGTATTTTAAAATGTTGAAAGCGCAGGAAAGGACAAATATCCAGAAAGAGATGTTTGGCTAAACAAAGGAGTACAGTAAGAAAAAGTAAAAAAAATATGCGCTAGCTGTCAACCTTCTTAGAAGAGGGCTCATTTTTATTTAACGTGTTTATGAGAATTCTTTTTATGGACATAGATATATATATATAAATTTAGTTACCACCTATCTGACCACTTCTCCTCTGATGATGACGGATGTCTAAATTTTGAAGTAATTCACGTTAGTGTTCTTTGTTATTTTTTAATTTTTTTTTTCTATTACTTAATGATTTTTCCCATGCTGAAAATGTTTGATGTTTGTTTCTATATTTTGACCGTGGAAATAAAATTAATTATTTATTTATCAAAAATTGTTCCGTATTCGGGGTAAAAACATATTTTGAAAGTTGACTTTCTGGTTTGTTTAAAATTTTAACAGATCCATGTGACATCAGACGATAAGGAAATCAATATAACAATCAATAATTCTACTCAAACCATAAATATAATTATATAACAGGTCAAATGATACAAGTTCAAACATTTTGTATTTAACAGTGAGAAAAATTAAAGATTTCTAAACTTTTGAAATTTAAAAACAATGAATTATTACATTAGAGGTGGAAAGAGTAATATTTTGTTGAAATGGTTGGAAACGGAAATGAAAACCCCTTACCGCAACAATAAGATCCCTACACTAAAGAGAGATATCTTTTGCCAACAAATGTAATATTTTAGCTTTGCACAAATTTAATTCAATAGAGTTTCGTTTTTTACTTGAACATGGTCTACGTCCAAATCAGTTCGAACAACTCCTATCTGAATATAAAGAGTGACCACATCATAAACTAATTTATTTTCAACTATCCTCTATAGTCCTATGAGTATGCTTAAATTTGGAACCAATTTTTGTATACACATACATTTACACATGGGCATAGGTTTCAATGATCAAACCACAATATGAAATGGGAAAACAAGACTAAGATCTTTCAACCGTAACAAGCGGTCTTCGTCAGTTTCAAAACCCCAACTGAAACACTAGATCCAGAAAACATCTGGTGAGGGGTTTTGAAATTCAGTTTAACCTCCCTTTAAGTTTAAACTGAAAGATAACAGTTTAAATTGCAATTTTCTAAAGGACTCAAAAATATTTACTTGAAGTAACTCTTACCTTCACTTCTATAACAAAAGGAAATTATTTTTGTTTTGAAATCTAAAAAACAATATTTCAATGTGTTAACACCGTGTACTACAGAAAATTGAAAATTGTCTTACTGAGAATTCTGCACTCATTATATTCAAAATTTTGTCGTAGCCAAATTCATACAATAGAAGAACAAATACGATTAATCACACTGTATTTGCAACACATTATTAATGAAGGTCATGGTTTTGACACAAAAAAAAATGAAAATTAAGATGAGCAGTAGATAGAAAATATTTATAGATTAAAAATAATTTGTCATCAAGTAGACTATAGAAGGGATCTTACTCAGAAGAAGGGCCAGGGTAACCCTGCGGCTTGAGTTCTTGCTCTCTTCACTGACTGATAAGGGATTTGATTCTCATAATACAATTTAGTTTTTTTTTTGCAGGTGAGACACAAAAAAATTGTAGCACATTTTCCCTTTAAAAAAATGTTTTGTTGTTAGTCACAAACATGTTGCATGCCAGGTGTTTATATAGATTTCTATATTATATTCACTTGAATTATACATATGACACCTAATATAGATTATATTAGTGCAATATTCCCTTGAGGAATTAGTGTCAGAGGAAAGTGTGGCTTTGTAGCAAACCCCAAAAAACAAAAAAGAAAACAATAATTAATCTGGAGTGGCCTACACAAAACTTTACTATAAGTATTCACAACAACGTCGTTAACCACCAACTGATGTTTTGTGCTGTTACATTTAAATATATATATATATATATATATATATATTAGTGTACTTCGGTAGCAGTCCTTCTTTTATACATGATTGGTTATACACGACTGAATATTGCCGGTCGATGATCTTCTTCTCCAACTTTTCAAGTTTGCGAAAAATTAATTTTCCGTTGTGAGAACAACGGTTCAGGGAATGAATTCCTACTTGGTTAATAAGGAACGAAATAACAATAATGACCCAGGCGGAACGGTGTACCAGCTGTACTACAGAAACCAGTTCACGAGGGAGTATAAAACAGATGAAGCTGCGCTTAAGAATATAATACGAAGGAACGTAAAATGCAAACAGCCCAACGACAGAATAAAATTACATATCTATTAGAAGCCCCGGACCACAACAAATTTAGTCATAAA
Source organism: Hermatobates lingyangjiaoensis (assembly GCA_026182355.1). Lineage (NCBI taxonomy): Eukaryota > Metazoa > Arthropoda > Insecta > Hemiptera > Hermatobatidae > Hermatobates > Hermatobates lingyangjiaoensis. The sequence goes on from JAPFBL010000081.1 coordinate 770,065, forward strand.
AAACAGCCCCATCACCGCAACCAGCGATCTGCAGAAAGTCAACGTCGTGTACGAATACAAATGTAAAAAAGGAGAGTGTGAGCTCCTGGCTAACGCCAAGTATATCGGCATGACGAAGACTACGCTTTCCAGACGCCTCACCATGCACCTTCAATCAGGAGCTATAAAGAACCACACCAGACAAGCACACAATTCCGACCTATCCCGCCAGGACCTTACAGAGAACACCTCCATCATCAGGCAAACCAATGATTACAATAAACTCCCAATATATGAAGCAATAGAAATATCCAAAAATAGCCCTATAATCAACAGACAACAAACTGGGATGTCAAGAATACTCAAGCTACTCGGAGAACAAGCCCCAGCAATAGGCCAAACCAATAACCAATGAGAAGGAAGAACCACAATAGCACAGCCAATCAGCGCTCACCCCCCTGACTCTCGGCTATATAAGGAGACCGGTAACTCACCTGTTTTGTGTCTTGAAAATGACTGCAGAAGACAGTCGAAACGCGTCGACAAGAAGAATTCATTCCCTGAACCGTTGTTATCACAACGAAAAATTAATTTTTCGCTAACTTGAAAAGTTGGAGAAGAAGATCATTGACCGACAATATTCAGTCGTGTATAACCAAATATATATATATATATATATAATTTGTTTAGACTTTCTTGAAATTTTTTTACTAATTACAAGAATCGTAAAATCATTAATCAATATTATAATAATAAATAAAAACTTATTAAACTAAAAGTCAGAACCTCATCAAACTCGTACGCTTCTTTAGCATATTTTTAGCAAAAAAAGTAATGTTACCATCATTCATAATTGATACCAAACAGTAGTGTTCATCCAAACTATTAGGACTACATCTGTTTTAAAAAAATATAAAGTTGACTCATCAGAAATGGTGGGTTGTAGCGTGTACACAAGGATTTGGATACCCACCCATCCATCCACCAATATCAACCCCCCCCCCCCCCCCACACACATTATCGAAGAAACATCATAAAACAACTTTGGGTACCACAAACAGATAACATCCTTATAATCATGAGATGGATTTCTTACTATCACTATAAATTTCTTATAGTAAAAAACAATAATAAGGCAAACAATAGGGTTAACGATTTACAGTCTCAATGGTTTGACTCCACAAGAATCACTATGACAAGAAGAAGTAATAACAGTGCTTTTGTAGAATGATTATTCATAGTCGGCCACGGTGGGTGGAAACAAATTTCTAATTTTCTCCATACATCAAAGACTCGGCTCCCAAAGCAAAGTCCTTTCAATAGAACTCCTATGTGAAGACATACGTCTGCTCATTTAAAAAACACCATCTCACTAAATATTATTCACTACCTTCGCTGAGTAGTTTTTCAGTTACACTCTTCAAATAGTAAAATTAATTTAGTAATGAAATCGTGTTTTGTTTGAACATTAATTCCAACCGTTCGCATTTGGATATATAAATAACTCGAATATGATATCTATAGTTTGTATCCAGCTGATACTTTTTAAAGGATGTTTAACAACAAAATTTTTATTAACAATTCAGAAGAAATACTGAAAGTATATAATATGTATATATATATATATATATATATATAAAACAATTAATGATCAAACCACAATATGAAATGGGAAAAAAAGAATAACATCTTTTAACTCAGTTGGGGTTTGACTCTGACGAAGACCACTTGTTACACTTGAAATATCTTAGTCTTTCTTTCCCATTTCATATTGTGGTTTAATAATTGATTGTTAATTCACGTGTTTATTGTAAAATCATGTTTTATATATATATATATATATATATATATAACGGGTCTCCAACCGTCGCTTCACAAGTGCACTTGGTGTCCTTATCTCTACTCCCTCATGACGGTTCAGCCAAAAATTAGAGACTGTAAGTGCGTTTACCTCTTTACTGTGTATCCATAGTTTACTGTGAAATATATACATATATATATATATATATATATATAAATTTAAGTAGTTCAAAATGTTGAAATTATGTAACGGAATAAGAAAACCATCATGAGTTTTATTTAAATCTTGTCATTTCAAAAAAATAGTTTTGTTTATATATTGTACCAATTAATGAAGAGATTTATGCTTGTCTACTTGGATTTGTTAAAGCAACTTTGAATGTAATGTTTGTTTTAAAATTAGTAATAAGTTTAACTTAATGAAACGTTGAAATAGAACAGCTAGAGAATTAGATGTTGATGGGCTATTAGAGTTAGGTCAAGTTGGTCTGTCCCGAGATGATCTCACCGTGCATCCGCCATGATGTCACCGGTTTGCGCAACTCAATTCGCACTGCTATTCGGAAGCAGCACATTCTTTACAGACTATTACCATTTTAAATTATCTCCTACTTATCTCCATTCTATAATAAGTGTATGGTATATTTAAAATTTTCGATAATATGAAATTAATAATATTTAACATGCTTCAGAATTTTCAAATTTTCTGATATTTGCAGTTTTGCCATATTCACAGATAGAATTTCTATATATAAAATGCTTCTAAACTAAACATGACAAAAACTCTTTTAACCTGTAAACTGAAGTGATTTAATAATAAAATCATCAGTAGAATGATAAAAACGATAAAAGAAAACCAAAGAACTCACCATATTTATTTAAAGAACTCAGGATGTGTATACTTATATTGTTTTTAAAACTAGAGTATTGAAAACAATAACATTACAGTTTAAACTCGCTCTTTAATATTTGGACTAATATGAGGTCAAACTGCTAAAATCCCTGTTAATTAAGTTACAAAAATTATTATTATTTATTGTCCACATATTGCGCTTCTGTCACAAATACATAAACAATAGGGCCTTTACAACAAAATTAATGTAGTTTAATCTGACAATCTAATTTGCCATAAAATAGGATGAACTAAGATGTCCTTATCAGACTGCCAATAACTTTACGTATTGATGACCTAGGAGTCTAATTGATGATATCTATTTCTCTTTTGTATATCTCGTTAATATAAAATAACGATTTTTAAACATTTGTTCTTTTAATATATTAACAGGTTACTCACTAATATCTTTAATGGCATTATTTCTATTGCTCACTGATTTCATTTCACCCTCAATAATATTAACGAAGTTAAATTATTCTCTAATTTATCAAACTAAAAAAGTATGTCAAATGTCATAGTTTTGCCATGTTAATGTTAATGTTTAATGTTTTGCCAGAAAACATTAAGCCCACTTCTCAGACTTGTCCATAATCTTGTCTTTAATATAGGTTTTCTAATGGTAATTATATATCATTTAGCAAAAACTTATTTGATTGTATTTGTTTATTTTGTTCCTGAGCTTTAATAACTTATTTATTAGTGTAGGTATTTATTCCTTATCTTTGTCCTTGACAGTACTTCTTTTGTCTCCATCCCTTCTCAGTATCAACCCAGATGACCAATTTCAATTATTTCAGTTCAATTGTGACTCTGACAATAAGCAGTTCATTTTGCCGAAGTGTTATTAATTTCCCACTGTGATTTAGAAATAGAGTTTCATTTCACGCTTTCACTGAAAAGTATTGTTATAATATATATAATCGATTTGGGATTAGTTAGGGATTCTGAATTAAATTAAACTCTTAATATCAAAATATCTATTATATTAAATTAATCTTTTGTAAAGTTATATGAAAAATTATTTGCAACCTTATATTCAGTAGTATAAGTGAAAAAGCCTCTTACTTCATTAGAAGTATAGAGGGCAATAGCCTCTTCAAAGAGGGTTGACAGCTAGCGGATAGTTTTTTACTCTTTCTTAGTGTACTCCTTTGTTTCCCCGAACATCCCTTTCTGTACATTAGTCCTTTACTGCGCTTTCACCCTTTTAAAATACCACTCTTCCCTCCCACTCTTCTCAATCTCTCACCAGATGTGGCATGCATCTAATGTTTCATTTGGGTTTTTGACTCTGACGAAAACCGCTTGTTACGGTTGAAAGATCTTAGTCTTGTTTTCCCATTTCATATTGTGGTTTGATCATCAGTAGTATAAGATATATGAAAGTAAAGATATATTTCAAAATCAATATAAATAACTGATAACCATTCGATAAACATGCAGATCAATGGATTATGTTAAGGAGGCATGCATAAGAAGATGTAAGCAAATACTGAAATTTAATGAACAATTATTTTTGACAAAAAAATATTGATTCTACATGATAAAAAGATAAATATGAATTTGAAATATGGGTCCTAACACAGCTGAATCTTACACTACACAGATGAAAGAAAATTAAATAAAATCATGGCATGGAGAGTTTGATTTGAACCATGAAGACTATCCTAACTCTGAATCATTATTATTAAGTTTATTATTATTATTATTATTAAGTCCCATAATATTAGATCAGTGGTTCTCAAACTTTTTTTACCCATGGACCCCTATTCACTTCTTTTTTCTTGGTGAACTCCCTCATAACTATTGGTTTCGAAACAATATTCTATTTTTCAATAATATACAGTTTGAGGTTTTAATTAACAACAAATAAGTATATAATTACTTTTTTCAGGTAACAAGATTTTATTTTTACCTGAAAACTACTTTCATGCAAATGAAGTGTTAGTGCAAATGAAAATAAAAAATTTTTTTGAAATCTAGAATATTCATTTCGTTTGAAGATCTACTTAAAGTTTTCCCACGTCAAATCAAAATTATAGTAAATGTTATATTCTTAATAATAAAACCCATGATGAGTCTTTTTCTTTCTTTATGGGCTCCCAATTTGTTATATTTTGATGGTGGACTCACGTTGAGGATCCGTGTATTAGATAGTCAATATATGCTCAAATGTTTTATGTATTTTGGGTAAAAAAAAGATAGCAGATATTGGTTTTTTGGGAGGATAAGTGAAAAATATATTGAGTGGATGTTAGTGATGAAAGAAATGTTAGTTAGTGATATTTTAGATTGTAGTTGAAAGAAACGGAGAAGCTTCATCTGAGAGTTAGAACGACAATCAATCAGGGGAGTTAAGTTATTAAAATGTAATAGTTGTTTGTTTCCGAAGTGTATTAGTTATTTGTTATGTACAGCAATTAGTAAATCACGATCGCCCTTATGAATGAAAAGTTGAAAAGATTATAAGACCTTAAAAAGAATAGTTTTGAGCATGGCTATTAAAGGTGGAATACGCTGTGTTAGCAATGATAACATACGTTCAAGTCGATACATTGATAATGGCCCAGATGAGTTATTCGCCGTTATTATAATAGGCTTTAGGAATTCAGTGCAAACTATTAATTTTTATTAGTTTTTATTTGATACAATGCAGATAAAATTCTGAAAATAAATAACGTAAGCATCATTTAAAACAACTTGGGAATTTCTTTAGTTATTGTGGAAAGCAAGCTGTACCCAACAACAGCTAGAAGTTCCTTAGTTTGCTTTCTTTAGAAAAACACTGTTCTATGGAAGGTGGTTGTTAGGAATGGCAGGGTATTTTGGATTCAGTGTTGCACTGTCTGAGACAAGTGGTGGGAGAAGCATCATGGGTAGATGAGAGCCAGTCGTAATTCAACTGTAATGGATGCCAAGCAAGCCAAGTCTTGCCTCGTATAGCATATAGCATTATTATTAAAATACAGTCCACTTTTGATTCGTTGTATGTTATCTTGTCACGTTTCTTCATATATGAACCTCAAAGAGTTTACCAGAGGCTCCTACACTGGTCAAAAGAGGATATCCCTATATTTGATATAATAAAGGATTTAGAAGTATATTAATATTCGAAATAAGGGTCCAGGTTATAAGTTTGTATACAACAAAAACGATTATTTTGGTATATACAAGTACAAAACTAAGTTCATTTTCTTCTGCTATTATTCTGGAATCAATTTGATTAGCTGGTTAGAAGACATAAACTGATTTTGTTACTACGACAATTGGTTGTACAATTTTAATAATATTGTTTTTAATTTTACCTGCAATGTTGAATTTTGTAATAAAGAAGGCAAATAATGATTTAAACTAGTCGCTTAATTGAAATTACAAGACTGTTTCATTCTTATTGTTAAAATTCGATTATTTTAATCATATAACAGGTAAATAAAATGAAGATGAAATAGAGACGTCGGAATAGAATTTAGAAAGGCATTGATTGGATGGGTGTGCCAGGAATAGAAAGCCGAGTCGACGGCGAATAGCAGAACGGAGGCAGAGAAATATCTGGTCGAATTGATGGACTTCTTGCTGGAGTGGAAACGCCCAGGCGAGATAAATCATCCAACTCATTGGTATTCTCCGGTCCATACGTCAATCACTTCCCAACGGTGCGCTCATCAATTCCTTTTTCGAAATAATCACGGCCCACCAAATATAAACCCCCTTCATATCTTCATAACTCAAAGCAAGAAGAAAATTTGCTTCTCTTATTTTCAAATACAGCATTTTCTCTTCCTTTTCAAGCAATTTTCATATTTTTCTAGTCAGTATGACAACGGTGTCATTACAATAATTTATCAGCTTGAGTAATAAATTCTTGAAATTATATATATTGGGAGCTGATAATATTAATAATAATATTTTAAATAATATTATTATTTTTTTTATGCATAACAGCAAATATTCCAAGCATTTAATGCATAATTTTACATCTAAATATATGCATTATATATACATATATTTTCGATGAAAATACGATAAGAAACGGGACAAAAATATTCAATGTAGATAAAAAAACAAAGGAAATTAATAACACACAGTTACAGTCTCTAATTTTTGATTTGAACTGTCTTCAGGACAGATAAGAGAGGGAAACCAAGCGCTCAAGTACAGAAACGGTTGGAGACCAGCCGGACGATTGCGTTAACTTCTAAAACACAGTATTATATCCGAAAAATAACTATGATCTTTGAAGCCAGACAAGCAATCTTCGTCAGAGTCAAACTGATACTCAAGAAGTCATGTAAAACATCTGGTATTGGGTTGAGAGGAGTGGGTGGCAAGAGAGGTATTTTAGAAGATGTAATGTGTAGAAAAAGGAAGAAAAGGCTAGGTTGGCAAATCAGGGCAAACAAAGGAGTTCAGAAAGCAATAAACTATCTGCCAACTCTCATAGATAAAGATATTGCCCCCGAGTGGAGCTTGAATAATCCATTACAAATGTTTATAGTATTTGATCTATTAAGTTTAATCAAAGAGTGTTCAATTATATTTCTTATTATTCACGGATTTTCATATGTAATCATTTTAACTTCTGCTCTATTTCTATAATGCTTCTCTTTATATCTAAAATAAGGTGCAACTTTGTTCACTTCCAGTTTCGATGTATTGGAGTTGTTTGACACTTGTTTTTAATGATTTACCACTTTTACCAATATATATTTATGACAGCATTTACCCAAAATATCATAAATACGACTGCACTCCAGTCTTTTAAGATATACTTTATAAGATAAACGTTTACGTTAAATTATTAGAAAACCAATATTAAAATCTATTAGTGGCTCTAATAACTAATGGTAAGATGGAACAAAACATTTGACATTGAACGGTATTCTGTTAAATCATTAAAGAACGCTATTTTAGCGTTTAAAGAACGCCTTTAAAGCTTCTTCGATATAAGAGGAGAGGTATTTTAATACTATTAATATAATAGTAATGCTATTAATTTCATTATTAAGGAATACAGGGAATCAAACTCTTAACGCCCACAGAAACATATTTAAACATAGATATTTTAACAATTGTTTCATGGGAAGAATAATAATGAACATACACAAGTGCACTACTTGGTTTTTGAATTTTTTCCTATATACACCAAGGAGCAACTCAATAGGTAATCTATGGGTAAAGACATCTAAGAATTGCGAACTACAATTTACTTCTTCTTCCATTGTGAATTGGTTTGTCAGCGATTATGAATTTAATTTTATTTTAATGGCGCCTTTAATATTAAATTTGGGAATGTTGCACAATATAGCGTCGTTACATCTAAACTATTTAACTAGATTAGGCAGAAAGGAAGTTAACATTTTAGTTTCAAACATTTCCATATTTAAATTACTCAATAGAGGAGATATTATCCATTGTAAGAGTAAATTATTGTTTTTAAAAGCTGTCTTCAAATTGAAAATAATTTAGTTTAATTTAATGGTGGTAAGTAAGAGGAGGGAATAGTTGACCAGTTCCTCCTGGAGAACCTCAAAGGATCAGTTACATGTACTATAGTAAACAGAGTCTTCACATCAAAACTAAACAATATAGATTGATTCATCCTTAATTTGCATGCTTATAATTTACTAAATAAATATATATTATTTTTAAAATAACTGCCTGAAATTTTATCAATAAACAGGCTCAAAACACTAAACATTTTGAAAAGGCAGATGAAGCCCAACTAACCGAACTCACTACTAATCGTATCGGAAAATTATATTTATGCGTCTTACTCAACCCGTACATATATAACAATGAAGGAGATTTCAATATAAAATTAGTTATTAGTTAAGGTTTGTTTTTGTTAAATTAGTTTTTATCTTTTTGTTAAAAGAACTATTGACATTTAACAAAGGCTAGGACCTTAATGTAGTATAAACATTTCTATTCTTTAAAATGTTCTGGGATTTTTTGAATGCTGTCCTTTTTTCAATACTCCACATACTTTTGATTTGTCACCTTTTTGTAATTTTTCTACTACAATTATATTTTTTAAGCCCAGAATAAATTGATAAAACATCTAGGTATTCTAACAACATGGTATTTTTCTATAAGTCCATAAATCATTATTTTTAAGATATTTAAATTATCAGTTTACATATTATGTATTTTTTCAACATTACAAACGTATTTAACAACCTGAGCATGATTTAAATTTCTATGTGTAGTAAAACAATTTAAACCGCATCCTAATTTTACTACTGTATTATCATCTAATATTTTTTCTGATGAATTAAGAAATATTTTTTTTATTTTTATTTAGTATAAAACCTCTTTTAATAAATGTCATGTTTTTTAATATAAAACTTTGAATAATTTTTACACTCCTTTCTCAGTTGAACATAAAATAAGAAATGCAACTTTTACTAGACCATTCTAGTAACATTCAATGGAATAATCCAAATAAGATGATTTTTTTCGCACCGAATCACTACATGCTAATCTCGAATTACCTCAGCACGCATAAATAAGTTATACAAAAAAAAAACCCTATGTTTCCAGGCAAAGATGTCTTCATCTCTTTGCCCACTTGCTGCCTCAATTTATTGATATGCTTGTTGTTTTTTCTCTTTTGGATATAAAATGATTCTAAAATGTTCTTAAATAATCATAGATAGTAAAATAGTTATACATATCATTTATTATGGACTTAATTTTTTTTTGGTGTACACAATGTTGGAATTCATTAACTATGCAATTAACTGTAACCGTTCCTTGCTTGTTGTCACCTACCAAACAACCACCCCAGCAGAGCAGATGTAACCTGAAGAAGAACATCAAGTGTTCGAAACGCATTGTTTAGTTTCTTGTAATAAACTTTTTTGTGTAGAGACTTAATAGTTTTCCTAACAATGTTGGAAATATCCACCCGTACAATAAAATCATAAAGCATTTACGGTCAAAATATGGTATTTTGGAATCTGATAAATACTTATGTGAAGAACAAGTTAATAATATTTACACAGAATAAAGTAGCTCCCTGTTTAATAACTATACAAGGCCAGTATTTGCTTGGTAGAGAGATTTTATAAAACCATAGTCTTGTTAGAGATTGTTAGTATGACTGTCTAGAAATCAAGTAGTGTAGAAGTTTGAGATTTGCTGATTTAGGGAAACACAGCAAATCAAGGTTACAAAGTTATTTCGCAGGCGATAATTTTCATACTTTGAAGTGATTTACATTGTAATACTGCGGCAAATTAAGTTATGGTAATGACTCAATTAGTACTGATAATTGCTTCCGTACTAAGCAAACTGAACTAATCAAGGTGTTATGTATTATCCCTCGTAATTTATATCTATTTCATAAGGAAAGAAAAGATTGAAATTCCTTTATTAGAAAATTGGAATTTTACATAAACATTTTTATTTAAATATTTTTTTTTATAAGAATAATGATCTTTATATTTTAAAGCATTTTTTCCTTCAACATTCAATAATATATTCCTTTATATCTTCGTAAGAGCAGTTTGATTCCATGAAGCTAGGTAACTATCGCTTGTTTGTCGAAAATTAATTTAATATTAATATTATAATTATATTAATATTAAAATTAATAATATTAATAATTATCAATATTATAATAATATTAATATTAATTTAATATTAAAATTAATAATATTAAATTATTAATAATACACAAAAAAATTTCATACAAAAGTGAAAAACATTAATTCTGTTATTTTCACAGACCCTACCTCTAAAGGAATATTTCCCGGAAGGAAATAGAGAAATAAGATTTCTAGAATTAGAACATTAAATTGTTTGATCTTCGGGTAAAGTGAAATCAGAGTCTCCAGTCAATCCCTAGAGACAGTTTGAAATCATCTTATGATAAAATATTAAGTGTTTTGCTCTATAACGTGTTTCTTTATATGGGTCAAGTACATAGAGGTATGGATATTGGCTTAATTGAGTCATCTCTTAAGAGTCATCGCTGCAGTATCAAAAATCTAATAAATGGTTGGTGTTGCATGCCAATATGGCGTTTGGGATGGTCAATAACTAGCTCACTAATAGATTTAAGCTTTGCTGGAAGAACGTAACATGGATGAATTACTCAGTTAAATGGATAATACAAAGTCTTTATAAAAAAGAAGTTTTTTTCCATTCTTTTCAAACACTTTGTGTTCATCGTCAGGTAATCATACTGTTGAAAGAAGTGGAGGACCAACAACCGTCAAACGTTTTATTATCTATTCACCCCAAGCATGATAAAATTCCACATAATTACAAATTTCACAACTAATGGTTCACTTAATTCAGCCAAATAGTCATTTTAATTTATCTTTACATAACTGTGCCGACTTAGAATTCTTTTAACCAAATCGTGTTTGATCTAATTTAGCAATACATTGAAGCAGCTTAAAGGCTAAAGTGGCAACATTCAACTTTTCCATTGGTCTGACGGTTGTATCTGGTAGCGTGACAGATCTGAGCTTGTAAAATACTATATCAATGTTTCAACAATACATGAGTTAATGTTGGATTAAAGTTACGTCTTTAATAGGGAATCATTTACTCTGGCACTCTACATCTATTCGTCCAACTTCTGAAAATATTAGGATAGCGTTCTAAGCCAGCTAGTTTCATAAGATATTTGATATTACATAAGATAAAATCAAAGTTGAGTATATATATATATATATAAATGATCAAACCACAATAATGATTGTTATTTCACGTGTTTATGTGAAATTTAATAGATATATATATTTCGTTAAATGATTTGCTTATTTCCAATCTTGTATGTTTCCTACATACATTCTCTAATTGCCTTACAATAGTCTTCCACTTCTTTGGTCATGTATAGATATATATTTGTATATATTGGCAGCAGATCTTCTCTCAAGCATATTTTATTAAAAATGGTCGCAGTTTCTGCATTCACGACCTTTTTGTTAACAGATTCTAACCTCCTGGCTATTTTCCTTATTGTAGCAGGTAAACTCATAAGGAAAATCAGCTTCGCCAATGACATTTCCAAGTAAATAGGTCAAGTGAACGAAAGAAATGTAATAACAATTTCAATTAACAATGTTATTAAATTTCTTTCGCTTATTGGACCTATTTACTTGGAAATGTCATTGGCGAACGTGATTTATAGTTTACCTACTACAATAAGGGAAATAGCCAGGAGGTTAGAATCTGTTAACAAAAAGGTCGTGAATGCAGAAACTGCGATTATTTTCAATAATATATATATATACAAAATTATCACAATAACACGTGATATAAATACATGAATAAAAAGTTTTGCACCAATCATGTACATATAAATCATTTTCTAAACCAGCGGTCTCCATCCTTTACCATCGAAAGAGCCATTTTGCCTCCTCTTCCATAAAAAGAAAATATTTTGGTGCTGCAAAACATAACAGCTTACAGAAGTTTTAAAAGCTTTATTCTAATTTTAAATTTTAACTTTTACAACAAAGAGAAGTGCAGTCTACCTCAAATAATTTAAACAGTGAACTAACTGTGCAAGCCTATTTGTGTCCTTCACATATTTCTGTAAAATTAAAATAAAATTTAGGCTACTTTAATATAAAAACAAAATTTAGCTACAGCTTTGCACCGTTAAAAACGAAGTAAAATATTAGAATTTATTTTTGATAACACTATTTCAGTGTGCTCTCATACTTTTCGGGTTTCTTTTTCAGTCAGTAATATACTGAAGCAACTAAACATACATTATATTCTATGTTTATTTATTAGTGTTATATTTATTTCTAAACATAAATTAATAAAATACTTATAATTTTTTTGTGAAGCAAAAGTAGCCGCTGCAAGGAGGCCAAAAGAAACAACTGAACTTTGTCAGAGTGCCCAGAGAACATGAGGAAGAACTTCACAGAGGGATTGAGTCTCTGAAAATGACCAATTCTTTTAGCTGAAAGGTCTTAGTCATATTTCTGATTTTCCTCCAATAATTTAGACATTGATACATGTATATAAAACTAAAAATATAAAGTTATCCCCTTAGTTTATAAAGTGCAACAAGATACAAATATAGACATTAAGAGAGTCAAAATGTTCATAATTTGAGAGTGTAGTTGTGTTTATCTATGATACATATTAAAAATTTCATTCTAAACACGCGAACTGTGATTGTGAACGCAGAAAAGAATCGTTTAGGGTTTGCTCCCTAAATTTTTGATGATGTAATGAATAAAAAAAATTATATCGTTTATAACTTTGATCGTACATGAAAACGTACCAAATATAATAAACTATGAAATTAGTGTTACATTTATAGAATTAGTTTCATTTTAGAATGAAAATGCTTTCCTTCTTTCCTCTTTTAGTTGAAATAAAAATGTAATGAAGTTAATTTTTTTTATAATAAAATTCTATCTTGAAAAGTATCAAATATCACCAGCATCGGACCAAATGAGTAGAATTAGAAGCAAAACGGATTAGGATTATGACCAATTTCGTCAGCCCTGGAAGAAACAACACCAATACAACGTAATTAAAGATGAACAGAATATCATCTTATTCTTTCATATTAATAATAAACATTGTAACAAAGTGGACCATATTATGAAAAATTGATGCTGATAACAAATATTATCGAAGCATGTTTGATTAAATTAATATAAGTTAGATTCTTTAAACATTAGTAACGTCTTATTCAACATAGAGTCAGTATTAACCAGATCAATAATTTGGTTTACATGGGTTGACAGCTAGCGGATAACTTTTAGTTATTTTTTCCTGAACACTTTTGTTTACTCTTCCTCACCTTGCCTAGCCTTTATCCCCTTTTCTTACTCTTTACTCCCTTTAGAATATCTGTCTTGCCTTCCTTCTCTCTCAATATCCCTTAGATATCTCACATCACATGTTTCAGTATCAGTTAAACTTTGGCAAAGACAATAAATTGCAAAGCCGTCAGTGTTGCTGCCTGGCTGAGTGAGTCAGCCTGCCTGGTTGAGTGATAGTTTGTAGACCCAAAATATTTTTAGAGTTTTCAATAAATACGCTTCACACGATACTTAAATGCAAGCATTACTACCTGCAAGATAGCTGTTCGTTCTAAAGATTTATAAATGTTATGATTTGAGCTTTTAACACCCAAATCAGTTTCGTCATTAATTATGCGAAAAAATCCCTTTCCGGGAATGAGGAGTCTTACAATTCATCTTCATTAGTCATCACTTGAGAGCTTCCTGAAAAGCATTCCGTGTAGCGACATGTCGACTAAACTACTAAACTATTAATGTTTGGCTCTGTTAAATATTCCAACATTTTATTTACCATTGCTGCATTTCAATTAAATAAAAACGCGTCAATTAGTAAAGTAGATTATTATCCAACGTTATTAAAACCGGTTTCAAACTATGTTTTACATTAAAATGAAAACAATATTATACAGCAGTTCAAAAATACCTGAGGAGCAATAAAAATACTATATTATATGTAAACAGTTAAAAATAATCTAGCAATTCAGGAAAGAATAAACCTATTTGTTTTACATTTCCATTCAGATTTATCATATTTATGACAACAATAATTCCATTTCAATGTATTAAATTAAATATAATTTTTGAAATGGCTTGATTTTCATATAATGTAACTTTTCTTTATTCACAGACACAGTTGCCGTAGAATTCTGAAAAACATTCTTCACCAATGTTTGGAGACAAGATCTTTGATATAAGTTCGGCGATAAGGTGAAGTTTAACATGCAATAGTAAACCACTTTTACAACTTTAGCGCTGTATATAAGTTTTGATTGTTTGTTTATAATTACCCTTCCCTCCATGCAACATAGTTTCACCATTAGTTCTCATCACTAGAAATAAACTGTTCTTATTCGTTATTGGGAACCAATTCTGGTTATAATATATATATATATATATATATATATATATATATATATTGTGTGTGTGTGTGTGTGTGTGTCGAAATAACGCTGTGAGTCTTTTTTGTGCATGTTTTTATGTTTGTCTCTTTCCTTGGTGAATTCTATATATATATATATATATATATTGTTACTTGCCGTTGCGTCTACAACTTGCTTTCTCTTTTCTCCTGAAGACGGATTACCCGAAAATTGAGTCTTACTCTGTGTGTTACTCTTCTTGAATTTTGAACTCGTGTATATATTATATATATATATATATATATATATATATATATATATATACATCAAAAAGATAACACATAAAAGAAACGAGAACACTTATTTGATCAATATTTCAAATTGAAGTTCCTCATCAGGAAGAGAATAGAAGGAAATAAGAAGAGGTACGTGCGGTCAGGATTTTGAGTGGAAGGCGACTATATGGTATATCAATGATCAAACCACAATATGAAATGAGGTAAAAAGACTAAGATCATTCAACTGTAACAAGCGGTCTTCCTCAGAGTCAACAACCCAACTGAAATACTAGATACAGAAACATCTGATGAGGGGTTGAGAAGAGTGGGAGGGAAGACTAGTATTTTAAACGGGTGTAAAGTGCAGGAAATGACAAATGTCCAGAGAGGAATGTTTGGGGAAACAAAAGAGTACGGTAAGTTTGTTCATTGATAGTTATTTCACGTGTTTATGTATATATACACGTCACGTCAGGAAATATTTCTTGACATTTGGTTATATGTACTTCATCATATACTTAAATTCAATCATGAAAGCAAATATTGGAATATTATTCCAGTTTGGCCGGATATTTTTGTGTGGAATGGAGCTAAACACTAGTTTAGAATATTATTACATCTTTTTATCAAAAAAATAGTGGGAACGACTTCACATAGCTTAGATTAAAAGCGTTATTATACTCGTTTTCTCTCACAAAATTTAACACAAACAAAATTTATAGCCCTGCTTATTACGCTGAGAATACATACGATTATTAATAAAAGAAGTACTATATTCATGGTAAGACTGGCTCATCATATATTATTAATATTACCTATACTAGCTCAAACTGTTTGTAATATAAGTTAAAAAGTGCTTTCGTAGTTTGATATGTAAAAATAATATAATTTGCATATACAAAATAAATTTAAGACAATATTAGAATTGAGTATTGGTGACCTCTACGCTATCTATGGCCTGGCTTTTAAAAAAATTATAAGAAATTTCTTGCATTTTTTTGGATGTAGTTAAATTTTTATTTCATTTATTCCAGCTGTTCTATTATGTTCTACTTTGCAAACTGAGTAATGCCAAAAATATTCTTATTTACTGTTTTTATTTTCCTTATTAACAAATATTTTTAATTATTTATTCCAGGCAAAAGGATATTTAACAGACACTAGTATCATTTTATATGGTATTTCAGACAATATTTTCGTTAACCATTATTTAATAGTAAAACTTTGAAATTATTTAAAATAAATAGTTAATATTTAACTCATGAAGAAATTGATTAGTTGTAAATAATACGTTTAATTGGTGATTCATTATCGTGATTACACTTTGGGTTTTCATCCAAAAATCTAGTCAATAAGGGTGCAATCTCAAATAACAAATAACTTGATCCATTAGTTTTTTCTTATTTTAGTAAGTAAATTTAACATTTTTTATGTCATCCTTATATCCGGTTAATATAGGGAGTTACCCAATTTTCAATGGTTTAAAAAGTATTGTTGCCGTTATAGAATAGCAGACAAACATTGTTAAAAAAACCTTTGCAGCATTTTAAATCTATTAGAATACCCTACAGAGAAAATCAGACTAAAATGGGTTAAAACAGCTAAAGACTCTGTATTCAATAATCATTGTATTTCATTTACAGTTTAAGTAGTTTTACCATTTACCCTTTTGTATAATATTTTCTGGGAATCATTTGTTATATTTTATGCAATAAAAATTTCTTTTCTTTCGTTATTATTTCTTTTAATTTTATTTCTTTATCGATCCTTCCCTTTTCTCCCCCTCCGTAAGTTGGTTACAGTGTTTGAGTGCTTTTTTAAGACCACCGACTAATTTTCAATTTTCCTGATGACGAGGCATTCGAAATATAGTAGTGATATATAGTAGTAGTGAAATATAGTAGTTTCTGTTTCATTTCTGTGAGTTATTTTTGTGAATATAGTTTATTTAATACAAATAACTAAGAGTCTTCTGTGAGGAAAAAGTTAATTTAGCAAGCAGTTAGTTTAAAGAATTTTAAATATATGAATAAAAGTCCATTCCACTTTGTGAATTGGATATTTTGTGAAAGGATAAAAATTAGTGATATATCATTTAGGTTAAAAAAAACTGAGAAAGCATAATTTATAAAACTAATAGCACTAACAACTATTGAACCTGGTAATGGAATAACCGTAGAGTCCACGGCATGAGATTAATGAACCAATATAAAACCAAGCGAAATACTAGAGCAAAAAAGAGCCTTTACAATGAAGTTAACTGTCCCGTGAGAGAATACTGTTAATTGTATGTAAAGTCATTAATATTGTGGTAGATGGTGCAAATAATTCAGAGATGTCTGGGCCAGGTTGAGCGGATGGAGGGTTGCCAGGCTCGAGGTGGCGTCTTGGCTGGAGGCCTCTCGTAAATCTCGCAGAGAATTGTCTTGCTTTTGACCCTTTCGTCTGCCCGTCATAGCGCACCACTCGCTACATTGTCACTTCTGCCCAACAAATCAACCACTAATACTAGTACTTCTCTTTGTAAAGCAAACCTTTACACGCCCTAACTCTAACTAAGAGATTGCTTAATCAGTTAAGCAGAAATGACATTGCAACGCACTAGAATTTATATACTGCATAAATATGGGTCAAGTGGGTTAACTTGTCTCATAAACAAATATATCAATGAGTTTTTTTACATGATTACATTTTTGTATCTACTACACAGACGTGGTGATCTACACAGTTTAAGCATTAGATATTTAGTAAGCTGTCACTTAATCCCCAAAGATATAGTGTGATCTCTTCAAATAAACGAACATTTTCATTTTTCTATTCACTACTAACAGTAGATCTACGTTCAAACTTTTCTTTATTGAAGGAATATATATATATATATATATATATATATATTTGTAAAATTTGGAAGCAGTCCTTCTTTTAAGCATATTTCGTTGAACAGCTGACCGTGATTGGAAGCAGTCCTTCTTTTAAGCATATTTCGTTGAACAGCTGACCGTGAACTGGAAGCCAGTCGAAACATGTCGGTTCCAACTTAATTAACATTCTCCAACGTTTGGATGAAGGAAAGAAGAAGGTATTCAGAAACCTTGAAAAACTAGTGAAGAAAATGACATCAGCGAAATACGGTCAGCTGTTCAACGAAATATATATATATATATATATATGGTTCATTAAAGTACACAGCAGCCTCTGTGTTAACGACTTTTAAGCTGGTCTGCTCCAATTTACGAACTGCGTTAAAAGTCGTTAACGCAGAGGCTGCTGTGTACTTTAATAAAAGTCGTTAACGCAGAAGCTGCTGTGTACCTTAATGAAACATGTTTACGTGAGGATTTGATGCCATCATAGACAATATATATATATATATATATATATATATATATATATATATATATATAATATATATATAATAAGACAATAATAAATAATTTTATAATTTTTTGTATAATGATATACATGTTTCCTAGCTATCACTATTAAAGGATCTTACCATCAAATATTTTATGATTGCAATGAAAATGATGATAGTGGGTCATAGCTAAATCGTTAGATTCAATAACTGAATTACTGAAGATTTTACAAACAATTTTTTTCAATTATTTGCGATTTCGTCTATTTTAGAACAATAAACAATAGTTTCCGTTTTCAGAGTAGAATGGAACAAGTAGAGAACACTACATTCCTGATATGATAGAAGGGTTCTACTCTGATGCCCACAGTTTGTCAACTGAAACCAAACACAAGCTTCATTTCAATCCTAGAAACAAAATATTTACTAATTTCTCTGATCAATTCTAAATCTCATTATCATGACAAACTTTGAAAAGATAAACAACATTTAAAACGAGAAAAAGATTATCTGGAAAGAAAAATAGACATTTGAATTGTTTTATATAGAAGTGTGAATGCGCAATAGGAGAGCTGGTGAAGAGATGGATGGTAGAGACCAATCTCAAAAGGTGGGACGATAGTCCCCAGGGTAGGGTGATGGATGAAGCGAAACACTATGTTCTTGGAATGTGTAGTGACGTCTCACATAACTCCTGCCCTATCACAGCCTAAACAGAGCTTTAGAGACAAAACCTATCAATGTATCTTTCAAACAACGGTTCTACAAAACCAATCATTCCATCGCCAAGCCCAAAGTTAAATGAATTAAGGATATAAAAGGATTTTTACTTTTTTAAGCCTACCGGACTACAACATATATCCTTCTTTAAGCATGTGCAAAGAAAAAAATTTTTTTTTGTTGTATGAAGCATTGATGTCATTTTAACAGAATTGATCATACAAGCAATATCTTTGCAATAATTTCCTATGTTGTAGTTCCTTTCAAACTGAATATCCTAGGTAGGTGCTCAGGACTCATGTATGTATTCCATACAATCTGCTAGTCAGAGTAGTACTACTATAGCATGTTCTCGTTTATTAGAGACCGTAATGCGCTAAATTAACAACAAGTGGCTGTAAATATGCTAAGTATTCCGAAAATCACAAAGTGATAAAATATGATAAATATGTTATGTATAACAAACAAAACTATAAAGAAATGATGAACTATAAAGATTATATTGAATGGACGTAATGGACTAGTGATGCTAAAGAAACTTACTTATGTCATGATATTTGAAATTAATTTAAAATTAATGTAGAAATGATTAAAAATCTGACGGAACATTATCCATGTGATGTATGAAATGTATTAGGCATAGATTAATACGGTGGTCTAAATATTCATCAATAACACGTGCAATGGTCTTGCTGGATCCAATGAGTTTAACACACATGATATATGTAAATAAACAGTCGTATAAAGCATGAAATAGATATGATGGGCGCAAACAAATACTTTAGTAATAATAGAGATAGGGTAGTCCAAACATGTTAACTACGAGTAGTATGAATGAATGGATCGAACGGAGACACTTAATACATATAACGTATAAAAGTACCCTTGTATAGCAATGTACATGATTGCGTAAGATCATTTATAGCGTATATGATTGCTATGAGGTGTGCAAACAATTTAGCAATAATCCGGTCATGTTAGTCCAGATTATTTTACATATAGCATTTTCTTTTTGTTTAACCCTACTGAGAGTAACATGTAATTGTTCATGTTGAAATACTGCTTTACCTATATCAACTAAAACTTTCTTTAAAGTGTCTCTTTAAGACTTATGAATTGTTATGGTAAATGCTAACTGAATTAGAAATTGAATCCTTAAAAAAGAAATGATATCCTTTTCAGATAAAACAATTTTAAATCCTGGAATTAAAATTATTTCTCATTGAAACCGTGATGTGATAATTTTACAAACAATACTTTATCATAAAGCTCCTTAGTTATTAGTCTTGTTTCATTACATAGGGGCGGTGGACCACTATTTCTTCTCACTTGACCGAAGAAATAGTGAGAAGGATTGCCCCATTATAATTCTAGCTATAATGGGGCAATCCAGACTACTAAAGTGAGCTAAGCAATTCTTGAGGGTAGTGTGTGGGTTCTGTTTCTACAGAAACCCAGTTATATGACAGATATTGTTTAATTTTTCTTGAACATTATTCAATGAACCTATGATTAATTTCACTGTGTCGTGTGTGTGTGTGTGTGTGTGTGTGTGTGTGTGTTCCGTTAAATGGAACTTAAATAAAATTTTCTGGGAACAATATAGGTGGGTTTGGCGAATGAATATTTTTTTATGAATTTCTTTTTATGAATGAAAAAGTAAATGTATTCAATACACTAATCAACGTTTGTCATAGGATAAGCATGTCTTTGGGCAGTAATAATATCTTTATTTTCCATCTTTTAAACTCTGTCTTCAATAATATTTATCACAAATCTAGAGTATTCCTCATCTTCTTCTTGAAGTCCCATATTGAGAGTTAAATAGAATTTAGTAAATTTCCACAACAAGTAAGACTGATAAAAACATTATGGATATCAGCATCCGGTCCTCTCTTGACAACTGGAAGAAGTTGTCAATTCTTGAGAGAGTACAGCTAATGCAAGTAGTTCTAACTCCTTAATTTAGAGAGAATTAGTTTTATTAAGAACTTTCCTGTACCTTCTGATGCATCGAGAGCCTTACTCTTCTCATTTTCATTGAGACAGATATATAAAAAGAAGAAAATATAGGCATTATGACAAAGTTTGATTACAGACATAATTGTGTGCTGTTAATATTTTATTTATATTAATTTGATAATGTCTACAGTTTTTGTTAACTATATACATTGATATATAAAATAATTATTTCATATTCCTATCGGTTCTCATTGAATATTCTCTTTTTAAATTTATTATAATTTAGGTCAAACAATATAATTTAATCTTTCGATATCATTTATATCAAGTTTTGGAAGCTTATTGCATAGGAGTCGCTTTGGTGCAGAAGGTAGCGCGCTGGACACCAATTCCAAGGTCGTGGGTGCGATTCCCACAAAAATGCTAATATTTTATTGAGTTTATAGCGCGTGCAAATATTTAAACAAGAACATAATGTTTTATTAGTACATAGATATGATAGTTTAAATAAATAAACCTTTTACTGATGTGAAAGTCCCAATAAACTTAAGTCTACGATTCAGATAGTAGAACATTGTTTAATGCATTGGATGGATGTAATTTTCTGATGTATCATTAAATCTTAGTATTATTAAATAAAAACTAAGATTTTTCATATGCCATCTATTTAACACATTTGGTTTTATTTGATTTTCTGCACTACTTTGTATTATTTGTATTTAATTTCTTTTATAGGTGTTTAAAATATTTTTCAAAAAGATTTATATTGCCAGTACACTTTTTATTTAACTGTTCAAAATACATAAATTTTACCTGAACTAAGACCACCAAAATTGGTTTCTATTTAAATCAGTTTGTATTTTAAATCAGTTTAAATGATTTAAATTAGGTTTCCTGTACAATTTTCTAGAATAACTGGAAGAAGGAATTTTCATTTAAAGAGGTATTAACCCAAGAAACAAGAACTGGATGACTTTATTAAAAAGAAAAATAGAATAGATGGAAGTGGATAAATTGATTAGTCCTAGTAACAAAAGATTTAAAGCAGGTTTATGTGGATGTTTTATAATTTCATTTGAACAACAAATAAGAAAATTAAGTTCTGGATTTCCAAGTCTGTTTTAACGACCATAGTCATAAACTTCAAGTTGACAAGCGAGAGACAATATAAAAAAGAAAAAGAAATCCTTCCATCTAGTTTTACTCTTTATGTAAATCTGAGATCTAAGACTAAACCTTGAATAACTTTATCCTCACTCAAGTACATTTAGTTTTTTTTAATTTTAGTTTGTTTTATTTAATTACAGATGCTCATATTTTTTAATTTTTTCTGATGCTAGAGAAAAACATCTGGAGAGAAGTAAATTTACTGTCTATATAGTAATTACACAATATTTAGTCATATCCAGGAAGTCAGACGAAACATTTATTTACGCATAAAATACAAATTATAATAATGTTGAAACATCTGTTGGATGGTAGTTTATTATCAAGGTTCTAATAGAGTTTTAGAGATCGACCCTTTAAACATATACATTCCAAAACTATATATACTATGCTTTGTTTAATATATGTTTTAATTAAGCATTATCTGTGAGCTTGTCTAATAGTGACATAAAATCTACTTTGCGAAACAGTTTAAACTCTTTATTTTATATCAGTGTAACAGAAACGATTTTCTACAAATAAACCAAATAATCATTGCTAAATATGCATCAACCGGACCATCAGGCAGACAACTTCCATTACATCTATACTCAAATCATTAAAAGCAATAATAGATAAAAGATGTAAAAAAATTATTAATAGTGAGACTAAAAAATTTAAAATCACATGTTGTTTACGAATGTTCGCCATTCATTTATAAAATGTTATAAATAAGTTTTAGTCCTCTAATATCTCAATCTATTGTCTCAAAATATAAATTCCTTTAAATATTACTACTGTTCCGTCAGTAGTGTAAGTCTTTTTTTCTTTACTACTACTTTTCTTTAGTTACATTTTTTTTAAGAAGTAATAATGGTTTCTCATTTAGACTTACTTCCATAGTGAAATTAGAAACTGTGTGCTACTTACTTTTGACTGTTACTAGTTACTCGTTTCCAAGATTATACGCGTAGCAATAATTTTTTAGATAACCTTTTAGCTATTTGTGTGCACTACATTTGTTTTTAATTGATAGTTTTCTTGTAACGAACTATGTTTCATTTGGAATATAATGTCCCCCAAAGCTCGATTTGCGCAAAGGAATTGCGATGAATAACTACTTGAATGTTTTTTCACTTGTATTATTTTCAAAAAAAAAAAAACTGGTTCGAGAAGTCACACGACATTTATTTACTTCATTACAAATCTACATTTTTCTAAAAATAAGTACATTTTTCTTTCTTTGAAAGAATAAATAAAAATCTTTTTTTATCCTTAAGAAGAAATTACAAACAAGCATAGTTATTATTAATGCTGAAAATTAGCAGTTTAACATTATATATTAACCTAGAATTAAATTAATAATTATTTATTTATAGCAACGATCAAATAACATCTGAGAAGGCTCTCCATGTTTTTCACCAAGAAATCTGCTAGAAAGATAGACCTCAGGATAACTTACTAGTTTATTATTTATGAAAGTCAAACTCTGAAAACTCTCTTCCCGAGTTAATTAATTTCGAGCTAATTTCATATTTATTATCTACAGTTTACTGTCTTTTGTTGATTAATCATACCAACTTAAATCAAGTACTATAAATTCAGTTTATTTCTTTTCTAGAACGGATTTCTAACCACCTCAATAGAAATTCCTGATGGAGTAGCTCTATGAATACTATGATGTATTAGTTAGTACACTAAAATCGTAATATTTTGACGTATTTTAAAAGTATGAAAGCGTCTTTTTGATTTGTAAAATTGATTGGGGAAGAGGAGTTTAAACAGAAATTTTGTTAGTTGAAGAATATTTATCCATCAAGATAAATCTAATAAAATCTGAAAATATATTATGAGTTTGGACATCCTCACTATCACTTTGCCTACAGGTAACAGTATTTACTGTGTATACCATAGTTATTTCAAACTTTCAGATTCTGCAGATATATTATATGATACTATAATTTTAGATAGTAATATTTTATAATTGTTACTGATCGGTATTCTAAAATGCAATTTTCTAGCCCCCATAGTTATGGGATTTAGTCTGAAGAGTATAAATATGGCTTACTTCTGATCCAAGACACATTAGCCAAAGGTGAAGTACAAAACCGAGTGTACGAGCGGAAGTGGTCACCTATCACGCTTAATATGGCCTCCGTGTTCTAGTTTGGACTGGTGTTCACAGTAGTATATAGCCCACATACAGTCATTTGCTAATGAAAAGTCATCGACCAATCAAACAAAAAAGTAATTTTTATGTAAAAGTTTCTACTTTTGCTTACTCTTTTGAGTTATGGAGATCAACAAAACTTATAATTCAAGAGGATGTATTCCCTTTAATCTAAACACTTTCCGAAAATCGGTCATTGCTTTTTATATACAGCTAATTAAATAACTTACGGAGAACTCAAAATCATAACTATCACCACATATAACTAGCAATACCCTTCTGTAAATCCGTCCATGAAATTCACTTTGTAAACCTAATCATTTAATGATTATTAATTCCTCAAAAAATATGCAAAACACATCTGAAATGTAATCAGGAGATCTGTTATAGCGAATATTTCCACTTTTACAATTTTCATAATTTGTCTTACGTAACACAATTTAGTATGCACGGTTGGAGAATAATTCCTAATTGTGTAAAAATAACACATGCTAACATGTTACAATTGTAACCATTGAATCATTTATCATGCTATTATGTTATCTCTATTATTATATTCACAAAATGAACACATTGTTGCAAACGGCGTTGGTAATATTTCCTAGCATTGCTATCACTATAATAAAGAAATTATAAACAACAATGTTTGTTTAAAATTTATTATAAATCATTTATTATGCGATGGATATTTCTTTTCTTAATCTGGTACTTAAAATAACATTAGATTATTATTACTATTATTATTGTTATTATAATTATTATATTATTATATAACTTTATAAATAACTGATGACACAATGTACATAATACATTTTAGAAGTATGCTTGCTTTCAAAGTAAAAACAAAAGATCTTCTAATTACAAAATAGTAAAAAACCATGACAGCATGTATTATACAAAGAAAAACTTTTATAACCTAATTATTAGAACCATCTTTGAAACCTTTTCCTTTGTAACTAAAACAGAGAGAAATATATTACCGACATTACAATTATGACTCTTGTACATTGTGTAATCTTAAAAAAGCAATCATTTTAAATGATTAGACGCTTAAAAAGCGTCTAGTCTCTATAAAATAAGCAGATCTACTGCTGTATTATCGTTTTAAATAAATTAAATATCCTTTCTGAATAAACAATATTCAGCTTTTTCTAATTGTAATAGTTCTATTTATATGCAAAATGTTCTTCCATATCCTTACCTTCAAAATGTGGTTAAATGTAAAACTAATGTAATTAGAGGTTTTCTTCTGTAAATATTTGACTTAATCTATATTGATAAAAGAACTCCAAATCAATATGAATATTCTTTATACTGTATGGTCAACAGAGATTATGAGATTAATGGAGCAGAGAACGAGAGGTTTCCCTTAGTGTTAGTTGTAATGCAATACTTTTCTCCCAAATTAATTTTGATCTATGCTAACATATGTAACATTTAACCTATTTGACATCTGATGATATCATATTCTAGATTACTTGTGGAATAACCACAACTCATTTACTTTTGAAAAAATATTCATTCATATTGTAAAACATATCTTACAATAAAAAGTCCCCCCACTAAACTGATCTACTTAGTCTTTTATAATTTACATCCATCAATCCAGAACCAATTATTAACAAAGGAATTCAATCATATAACTCAATTATAATTATATGTAGACGTGAAGTAATCAAAGAAATGATGGTTGTATAGTTAATGACAGATATGTTTTGTTTGAATAGAGTTTCCTTCGTATGAGCAAAGGAGTCTACGTAAATTTCTTAGTTCCTTATCTTATGATATTTTAAAACAAATTTCTTTTAAAACAATTTGGTTTAAAACAATTTTGTTTAAAATTTTAAAACAAATAAGTGATTTACTTAATTTATTTGGTCAAATTTAAATAAATTGACGAAATATGATAAACTTAGATGGATTTCATATATTTGGTAAAATAGATACCTAGCAATACTGTTGCGGGCCAGGCTAGCTCAGTGGTTACGTGCTCTCCTCTGAACTGATAGCACCGGGTTTCGATCCCCACCTGGTCCTTGATTTATTCACGCGGGAGGTGAATAAATCTGAACACGTCGTCCATTGGAGAAGGACGTTAAAACTGTTGGTCCCGAGCCTGTACGATGTCAGGTACTCGTTAAAGATCCCTACTCTAAATACACTTGAGTTAGACAAAATTTAGGACTCCCACTTATCGAATCAATCTTCATTGTGTGGTATCACAAGGGGCCAATGCTCGGCCTAAGTGTGTTCCCTTGTTGGACTGCCACTGCAACCTAACCTAACCTAACAATACTGTTAGTATTGATGGTTGAAATTTGGCTATTCTAAATTCACTCTAGGTAATAATCAATGATTTTATAGAAAAAGTTCTACTTCATACTTTTTGTTTTATTTACTCACTTCATTAAATAGAAAAGAAAAATATTTTGTTGAGGTTAAAATTTGGATATTTAGTTATCAAGAGAAATACACCTTTTCAAGTCCACAGACTCAAATGAAATATATTTTCTTGGATTTTTGTATCTGTTAATGCTTGTATATGAGCCGGATATCTCAAAAATCACGAGATATTATTACTGACCTATCATTTTTAAGTTACAATTTCGTCATTTACTAAGTATTCAGTTGCTATTGAGGACATTAAGTTTGCAAGAACATTGTCACTACTTTAAGCATGAAGTATAATCAGATTATAACATACCATCGATTACCAATAAATTGTAGAGAAGATAAAATAATGAGCAAATCTTTCAAGCAATGTTTGCTTGGCATAATATATATACTACATAACATCAATTTAATAAGGAAATGAAGTTACTGGTTAAAACAGCTTATTAAGTTTGAAAGTGACAACTACTAACCTACAAACACCTATTACCATTTTCTTTATTACAGAGTTAAAAATTAATAAACTTAAACACAATTTACTATAATTTTATTTCTTTTAATCAGTTTTATATATATGTGATCTTAAATTTAAATATCAATTGTGTTTTATTTGTCTTAGCAGTGACTATTTGCAGCGACAGTTTTGTTTACTGCCTACTTATTGCCATTTCAATAAGAAGGGTTTTTTTGCCTCAGAGGCATTAGCCTACCTTTCTGTTTCATGATTTTAGAAAAAACTGTTTACAAAATATAAAACATTTTATAGGTAATCTTAGATAATATATGTGAATCTAGTTAATATGTTAATATTAAAATATTAATAGTTAATATGTTAATTCTATTTATTCATGAAGTATAAATAAGAATGATCTTAATACAAGACTTGATAATAGGTAAGGCTGCAACTAACTACTCCGAGAATTATTGATCATTTAGACCTAAGTAATGACTAATTAAACTAAAACGAACTAACAAACATTACTGTGCAAACAACCGTCATTGTATTTAAACCAAAACAAACAAACTTCCAGTTGAAATTAAAAGAAAAATAAATTGATATGAATTAATAATGATATGAAATTCAAACACCACTATCGCGTTTTAAACAAAACTACAATAACTTTCTATAAGCATTAATAGAAAACAATCGGAAACATTGTAAACCAAAGCTCTGTTGAACATTATGAAATAATAGCACAACAGTAATTAAAACTTTTCAAACAATAGAATAATGGCTTATCTACTAAAACAAAGTAAAAATTAATAAATGAGTCAAGTGACAGTCATGTATAACAACTCATGCGTAATTATGGGTCACAATAGGTAAATAGAAGCTGAAGTAAAAGATTAATGAACAACTATGATTATATTTCTATACAATAGAGACAGAGAGATAATTGTGTCTAGATTCATAGGGAATTAAAAAGAGGTTAGAGGAGATTAAAACATTGTGAAATAAGAAGAATATACGCTGCTAACAGAACCAACTAAATTGAAGATATCATACAAACTTAATGAAACAATGATAGTATACCAAAAGAATATATGTATTATTTTAAATACATTGCTATGGACGAATTACACAATTACTATGTAGAAATTATATGAAATAGAAATGGAAAGGTCATTCTATATAAAACCTCTGTTATAAAACATTATCAGAGATTGCCACTCAACTATCGTCTGTGATATTAAATTATTATCTCTGTTCTTCTGATCACTTGGCCTACTTTTCTCTGACAAGAAGGGCTAATGTTTTACATTATTACAAAACTCTGTGAAGTGGCTGTAACTCATTAGCTGAAAGGTTCAAGTAAAGTTTTGTCTCTCTCTCAGTCAGCTTGTTGGCTGCTCTCCTGTCAAATATTTGAGTCTGTTTTGTAATTAAGAAAATGCCGGTGTGCAAGTTCTATGCGATTATAACCACGAAGAAATTAGACATCCTTAACCTATCCAAAGCAGACTTCAATTATTAAGTAACTATCTTAACTATATATCAAATATGCTTTACTGTATGACACTTATTTAAGAAATTAATAACAAATAACTTGTAAGTTATGAAGCATAAACGTACTTTATTTTTTCATGATAATATCAGACATCTATGGGTAATCTAAGATATTATAGGTAAATCTAGTGTAACGTTTCTTGATATTGACTAACATTGTTCCAATGAACACGAAGATCATAAAATCATGAGTTATTAATACAATTAGGGCGTCATATTTGAATAACTGTTTCATAGACTTGCAGATACGTGTTTAATGTCTTCTACAATTTCATTACAACATTATATAAAAATGATACCTCGTTGAGCTGAATATGACTTTAAATCTCGTAGATTTAGTTACTTTACTTTCGAAGGAAGGAATATTGTCCAGTCAAAACCGAAATACAGAAATAGTTCTCAGTATAGTAATAATAAACTACTAGTTATCCTTATATGTATAACTAGTAATATTACGTTGAAATCCTATCAGTTCTAAAAGTTCATATATTTAATGTCTTCCAAAAAAACGTCCATTTATGTACGTTTGGTACTATTTGAAAAAATTAAGATCACCTACACTTCATCATTTTATAATTTAGAATGCAGATCTCATAGAAAAATGTTTGGCAAATTTGAATTACCTTACATATTTAGAAGAAGAACATTTATTTCAGTTAATATATTATATAACAACCTTATTACAATGTCTATTATAAGACGGTTGTTTTGGACATAGTTATTTAATAAAACTCTAGAGTATCTGGAAAAAAAGAGGACATGTGTTCTTCTATAGACTAATAAAATCAGTGATATATTTAAATCTGTGCTAATAGCCATGTTGAATATACTGATTTTCGCTAAATCACTCATGTTATGCAGCATTGGAAACAGTTAGCATTTACATGGATTCCACCATGTGTTGGAGGAATCCATGCATGGATTCCACCATGGTTATTTTGTAAAGCCTAAAGGCATGAGGTTTCTACAGGTATGGCCAATATATTTCAACCACCTATGTATCTATTTTTAGATATCTATAAAAATAAAAGATTTAATTTGTCTGTACATCGCTTAGAACTGACTCATTTCAAGTAATCTGTACGTGTTATACTCTTGGGAGACCGAATCTATCTTTAGGCAAATTTCTGTCTGTTTGTTTGCCAAAAATTTTGTCACAGGCAAACACAGCTTCTATAAGTCATAGCAGACTAAACATTTGATAGATGATTTGAGTATGTCTAACTTAAATGCAATGATTTAAATGGATTGGAAATTCAACGTAGAAGCAAAGTTATAGTTATATAGTTAAAGTTAAGGACCTTTAAGCTGTGTTTTGCTAGCTACACAGGTATACAGGTATATAGCTAAAATAAAAATAGACATATATTTTTAGGTGCCTGATACTATGGTAAGTAGGTATATTAGTTAATTTTAATTTTGTTTGTGTTTATCACAATTTCCTCGCTTTAAAAAAGGTAGTCCCACATACTTGTGTACTAAATAAGAAGTATGCATAGAATAAAATAAAATTTGAGCTCAGTATCTAAAGGCTCAAAACATAAAAAAAAACTCCAAATCTAATGACAGTTATAGACTGTACTATTAATGATATTTTTTACTTCTCTGAATTTCTAGTATTATTTTGGAACACGACCTATCATCTCTCAAATTTTTCTGAAATAACCGTCAAAGATGGGTGCGTCTCCTAGTACTTGTATACAACATTTGCATCTAAAGGGGATTATTATTTAAAAAAACCATACACGTTTCAGATGTAGTCTTGTGGTAGTAAGTTTGTTGTTATTGACCCATGAATCTTGATAATGACCATGAAGTGTGTTTCTATTTCAGATGAAAAATCTTTTGAACATTATTTCTGTTCTTAATCACATTTCTCGAAATCAAACTCATATGATGTGAAGCATCATATATATGCTTCAAAGAAAACTTGAGTACGGAAACTGTTAAAACACTTTAGGTATAATCAACCAGGTAAAGTGTCTCGCTGATATTTATAATGGATGGTAAATAGATAATTATGTGCTACGCTTTTCAATTCCACGATCCTTAAAATCTGTAAGTATGATTACTGGAAGTGAACAAGAATTGCTAATGAGATAACTGATTTATATTTTACATCATATTTTTAGATAATGAAACGAAATTAATGTTGTTTAGTGCCTAGTATATTATGACTCAATCACTTAGTAATCACTACTAACCACAATTCAAGTGTCATTTTACACATTTTAAAGATCAGATTTGTTCAACTGCAGTGCTTACTCCTTTTTATTAAAAATGCATCACACTCAGTAGTGAAGTTAGTAAAGTAACTACATGAAAAATTGAATAATTTAATAAGAATATTGAATGATACTATTCCACATTTACTTAATAAAACTAAAATAATGATGCAAAAGAAGTATGTTAGAAAATTCACCTTTATTTCTTATTTATAAGGAATCGTATTCACAGATTAAATGATTCTCCAAAAGTACAATTTAAACCTTAAATATCGTTTCCTATGATTACTATGCTTTAAAAAATCATGACTTCGTATGAAATCTGGGTTTCAAAGTATTTCAAATAAAATACTTTAATATCTGATCTCAATGACTAGCTGCCATTCTGTTTCAGCGTGATGGAATTGTCATGTTTATCCTGATGTGATATGAGCTTAATGCTGCTTGATTATCATATTAACGTGTGGTCGGAAATTTCAATGTAATCAAGAGGAATTCTAAACAAAAAGATTTTCAGTACAAGATATTAGCACACAAAATGAAATTCTTCACTATGTTAACTAAACAATTTTATCAATAAATTGCTGGTGAAGTGAATTTAGTTTACTTCTTAACAAGATATGATCTATTGGAAAAGGAAAAAAATGTCCAATACATCGTCAAGAAAGAATGGTGTCTGAAAATAAATGAAAGTGAAAAAAAATCAGGAATTCACTCTGGCTAACGGTGTCAATAGTAGAAAATGCAAACCTTCTTCTATCCCCACCGGAAATCATTTTCTCTGTTTCACTTTGTGAAATTGTACATTAAGTTATTATATACTCTTTTTCAAATATTAATGTAAGTTTCGTTCTGAGTTTATCATTTGATACAGAAGTATACAATGGCATGGTATACAGACAGGATAGCGATGAAAATGAATATATTTCTGTTTTTTTGTTTAATTTATCTACTGAAATATTCTCACTAGTACTTTGAGATGAGTTTAAAAACTACAAACTTCACACCGTAAATGTGAATGTTTATGTAAAGTCGGTAAAGATAAGACATCCCTCAGGGTGTCTTATTACTGTAGTATATTTTAGGCAGAGATTGTTGCTACCAAATTGTTGATTGGATTTCTGTTAATCTTTACCGCTTCTTTGGATAAGTATATCCAAATTCTTTTAGACATCCAAACAGCTGTCAATGCTCTTAAAGGAGACTACACTACTTTCAAAAGAGTTTTATACTATAGAAAACTCTTATTCATGATGTCAGATAGGTTTAAAGTTGACCTAACTGGGGTTCTGGACACAAACACCAGGTACAACTGAAAGATAATTTGCGTTACTCGATCTGTTACCCATCCTTCATCACATAATATACTGCCTGTGGCTACCTCTATGTATACAGAAATTCTGACTTTGGAATTATTAGTAAACATGTGACCCTAAACACATACCACATAACGAGTTATACTTCATAATAAATTTCTTTTAATTAGAAATTTGGAAGTTTTTTTCACTTATTCTATTGTAATTTGCATAATAAATTCAAAACTTCAACCATTTAAAACACTTGGTTTCAAAAAATGGGTTAAAAAGTATAATAACTAGTTGAGTCAGCTTAAGATAAAAAAAAATGACGCAAATTCTATGAAATTCTATAAGTATATTGTTGGGTTTATTATCAAAATGATTTACCAAATTGTATGACCTGTAGCCTGTTCATATTACTTCTTTAAAGTTCTAGCAAAGAAGTAAAAACTTAAAATATTCTATGCTTTCATTTTTTTATTTTTTGTCAATATCAGGAAATGCACCTTTAACAGAAATTGATTTGAATTAAAACAGATAGATTACTGACTCTCTATGCATTAAAGAAAGCTTTCAAATACTTGACTTCATAGGAGTAAAAAATAATTGTATTTTGCAAGTTATGCAAAATATCTATTTTAACAATAGAAGTATGATCAAAGATAGTTTTCAAATTGAGAAAATGCATCACAAATATTTTTGTACTAGTCTCAATAAACCTCAAAATCATTTGATTTCTTCAAAAAAGAACTTGATACACAATGCCTCAAGGAGGAGAATCTTCAAAATATAACACCAAATTGGTTCATTGACCTCAAAATGTGGCTGAAATAATTCATATTATTTTCTACAACAAAATACAAAACAAATTTTATGTTATATAATCACTTAATTTTAAAAAATAAAAAGAAAAAACATTCATATTTATTTACGTTAATCATTGCACATCTAAGTAATCGAACTGGAAATGATGTTAATGATCGTTAGTAAGGACGTTATTGTTGCTAAAATAACAGGTTCAGGTGAAGTGTGCGACGAGACCCAATTTGGCTGCAAGCATTTCTGAGAAGCCCGTTATGAGCAACACTGAGCCCATATTATCCAATTGAGGCAATAGAAGGGTCCCTCGCTTTCAACAATTGCAAGGAGCAACAGTGTTCGAGTCCTACTCCACTCTTGCGAAAGGTGAAAATAACATCGGATGCTATTGCACCTCTAGTCAGAATAAATTAAAGTAAACAAGCTTAATTTGGAGGACAAGTTCTTTGACGTCTATTAATTATCTTTACTAACATCATATTTCTCTCCCAAAAAAGGCAACATCATTTGAAATATCCAAATATTAGCTGAACACCCCAACCACTGAACATTATTAAAAATCTAGTTCATTTTTAATAAGTAATTATTGAGGGAGCTCAACTTGATAAGCTTTTATTATTTTTAATTGTATACTAATTAGAAACAAGTAAAACACGGAGTAGGTATTCTCGAATCACTAGACTTGTTATCTAATTTTGATGTAATGATATTTACACAGTATAATACAATATAGTGTATTATAATACTATATATTGAATTCTACTGAATAAAGATATATTTCTACATATTTTTACTTATTATCTTTTGTGCCATAAAAATGACAAATATCGCAGCTAAGTAGATATAAACATGTTTTCTCAGGTTCATTCTCAATTGAACTCATTTGATGTTTATATTTATAATTTTGATCATGCACAAGTGTCAAAACAAATCAATAGTGTTGATTTTAAATATTGAATTAAATTTTGAAAAATAATCAAATGTTCAAGTATTTTTATTAGATATAGAGATAAATACTTCTGAAGGACTCATACGACAAAGAATTTCTGGAGATCGTTCCAGGAGAAAATGTGAGCTGACAGAGGGACGGCAGCAGCTAACTGAAGAAGGATATAAAGCAATATAGTACTGCAAAAGTGAGAGGGAAAAACACTAAACAGATTGGAAGGAAAGAAAAAAGTGAAAAAATAATATAACAAAACATACAAAATAGTAAAAAAATATAAAAAAAATATGATCATAAAAATATATGTATAAATAATATTTTTTTAATATCAAATTTAAACTTGGACACACAAAAGACACAAAGACAGACACAAAAGACACAAAGACAGACACAAAAGACACAAAGACAGACACAAAAGACACAAAGACAGACACAAAAGACACAAAGACAGACACAAAAGACACAAAGACAGACACAAAAGACACAAAGACAGACACAAAAGACACAAAGACAGACACAAAAGACACAAAGACAGACACAAAAGACACAAAGACAGACACAAAAGACACAAAGAAAAAAAAAAAGACACAAAAAGACACAAAGACAGACACAAAAGACACAAAGACAGACACAAAAGACACAAAGACAGACACAAAAGACACAAAGACAGACACAAAAGACACAAAGACAGACACAAAAGACACAAAGACAGACACAAAAGACACAAAGACAGACACAAAAGACACAAAGACAGACACAAAAGACACAAAGACAGACACAAAAGACACAAAGACAGACACAAAAGACACAAAGACAGACACAAAAGACACAAAGACAGACACAAAAGACACAAAGACAGACACAAAAGACACAAAGACAGACACAAAAGACACAAAGACAGACACAAAAGACACAAAGACAGACACAAAAGACACAAAGACAGACACAAAAGACACAAAGACAGACACAAAAGACACAAAAAGACAAAGACACAAAAGACACAAAGACAAGACAACACAAAGACACAAAGACAGACACAAAAGACACAAAGACAGACACAAAAGACACAAAGACAGACACAAAAGACACAAAGACAGACACAAAAGACACAAAGACAGACACAAAAGACACAAAGACAGACACAAAAGACACAAAGACAGACACAAAAGACACAAAGACAGACACAAAAGACACAAAGACAGACACAAAAGACACAAAGACAGACACAAAAGACACAAAGACAGACACAAAAGACACAAAGACAGACACAAAAGACACAAAGACAGACACAAAAGACACAAAGACAGACACAAAAGACACAAAGACAGACACAAAAGACACAAAGACAGACACAAAAGACACAAAGACAGACACAAAAGACACAAAGACAGACACAAAAGACACAAAGACAGACACAAAAGACACAAAGACAGACACAAAAGACACAAAACAGACACAAAAGACACAAAGACAGACACAAAAGACACAAAGACAGACACAAAAGACACAAAGACAGACACAAAAGACACAAAGACAGACACAAAAGACACAAAGACAGACACAAAAGACACAAAGACAGACACAAAAGACACAAAGACAGACACAAAAGACACAAAGACAGACACAAAAGACACAAAGACAGACACAAAAGACACAAAGACACAAAGACAGACACAAAAGACACAAAGACAGACACAAAAGACACAAAGACAGACACAAAAGGCACAAAGACAGACACAAAAGACACAAAGACAGACACAAAGACAGACACAAAAGACACAAAGACAGACACAAAAGACACAAAGACAGACACAAAAGACACAAAGACAGACACAAAAGACACAAAGGCAGACACAAAAGACACAAAGGCAGACACATAAATAATATTGCCGGAGCAAATTATTTATTAATGATTTTGAAAAGTAATTTTATTAATAAAGATATAACCAAATATAAAATGGATAAAAATGGAACCACAGGATGTTGTGTTTCGTTGTTTACTTCCGCTGATATTCTACCCATCCTTGATTTTGTTAAAATCTCTGTTTTTAAAATAAATTTTTGGGGGCCTTAACAAATTATGCCCTAAATTTTAAATAGTAATATTAATAATATTAGTAATACTGGTCACTAATTCAAATATTCCCTGTGCTCTATTATATTATCAAATGTTTAAGCAGTGTAAAAGTCGTTCTCAAAATCTAGTGAGAGCATTCCCTGTATCTTTAATTTGTAGGCTCTTTTTAATTAATCCCTTATTATGCTTGTTCGTAATTTTTTCATTGATATTGTAGTTTCCAATGTTATTATGGAAATAGTTAGCATAAGAAACCATGCTAGAAATGTATATAGCAAACCAATGTCTACGTTATGGAGAAAACGTTGTAAACATGTTAAATAAAAACAGTTCTATGATATTGTATCGTAGTAATGTTTATAATATTTTATTGAAATATTACGCTAAAATGTACATATGCAACACTAGTACTACATTAAAATTGCGTGTCAGGGAACATAAATATATAGTGGCTGAAGCCAAGTAAAGTATCGCCTTGTTTTTGCACATAAATATTAAAATGCATTATATAAATTGGACAGGAGATAATACGATCACGTGTATAGGATGGATATTGTTATCAAATATTTATTGAGTTTTCATTAATCAATTAATCATGATTAACTAGTATAAAACTAGTAATAATATCACATCAATAATATATTGATATTAAATCCAGTATTAATGAAATCGAAACCAAAATAATACTACCGTCTCTTGTTCATGAACTTTTATCTTTACGATGGCTCAAAACTTTTGTCAAGAAGTTTGTCATTCCTTGTGTTTTATTGGCTTTAAAATATCCTTGTTACCTCCATTGTTGACTATAATTCTGAAATAAAACCAAGATCTTTCGATCACATAAAATTCAATAGAGAGTCTCATGTTGAAAATAATATTAAATTCAAAAATAATTTTATTTGTGAAACTGAAGAAGATCGTTATAACAAAAGTTCTACGTCCGGTTATTTGCATACTCACCTCTGGGCTGGTAGATTACAATTTCTAAAGAGCTAAAACAAATCTGACTACTATGCCTCTCAAAGAGGGGCGTTAATCCTTCGGTCCCGAGTCTGTGGGATGTCAGTCACTCGTTAAAGATTCCTACTCTAAATATATTTGAATCAGGTAAAATTTAGGACTCTTAATATAGAATAGAAACATTGATCTTATATAAATAATTATTTTACCTTTTGTCCAGATAAGATCTTGTTGTCAATATTTGAGTTAAAATGTCTGAGTTTTTTTACCTCTCATTACAGGGTACTGATGTTGTGTGGCATGAAAACTAAATAACTTTGCAGTCTGGTTTACGGATATCTATTTAATGGCAACATTTTCAAGGAATATTATAATACTGTTATCTCTAATTCACATGTTTTTAATTGCGCTAGTTAATTCCAATTTATAATCATAATAACGTAACTAACTCGTTCATAATCCACCGTTTTCAATGACCCTTTTTTAATAGTTGAAATAATTAAATCTTTTTTAAATGTAATACAAATTTTAATATTTTAATTCAATGAATTTATGTCCCTAACAAACATTGCAATTTATGGTATAGCATATGTTATTATTGAGAATATCTTTACCATATCACTGTTTGATATTGTACTTGTATTGTGACATATGTACACTAAGGGATAATACTTAGATATGGAGTCATAAATATAGTTTTCCTTAAAAGGGTTCTCATAAAACCATAATCTTTTCATAAAAACGTTATGAAATTAATTTACCTTTTTACCCTATAATTAGAGTTTTCAACAAATTCTTCACTAATCAATAATTTACTGACAAGGAAGTTAGTTCAAATAATACAAAGATGTACTAAAGCTAATAGTAACACATAGAGACGCACGTACATGTCAGTTTCTATAAGTAAATACGTTATAACAAAAGAAGATGTAGGAAACCAAAGAATCACGTACATACACTAGACAATACTGAAAACTATTATAGTGGAAGAAACCCTAGATAAACTAATAAATAAACTCCAAAAATATAATAAAAAAAAGAAACAAACTCCTTAGATTGCAATCACATAATATGAAATTTTGTTTTGTTAAGCACTAATTAAAAATTATTAACTGATACCAGCAGCTTAATATATTTCATTATCTTTAATAACACTTATATTTTAATTTCTAAAGAAATTAGATATAATGAATGCGGAATTATTTCTCCCCATATATATTCTGTATAGATATATAGCACCTGAAATTCTGAGGATCCAATAATTAACAATAAAAACACAAAAATGAAAAATAATTGCTTAATTCTGTTGTATATTTTGATGGAAAAATTGGATTAAAACATCTGAGGTTACTGGAAGGAAGTATAATTTATTAAAAATATATTAAATACCTTCAGACAACAAATTGAAATAACATAGAAGAAGCAAACTAAAACACGTGGCGTAATAAGGAAAATATTAATAAAAACGCACACTGTATTAAAAGTTGAATTTCACCCGAGATGGAAAAAGTAATTAATGAAGAAGTAAGAACGAAAAACAACATGAAATGATATTTACATAACATAAAAACTAAATAACTAATTTAAACTAATAACTAAAACTTATGTTATGGTAATAATCCAAGTTATTGTAAATATGCAAAGTTTAATCATTTGATGAACAAGAAAAAAACAAAATCATACGCTGTTTTTTTTTTCACAAATAAAAAACTGTTAAGATTCATTAATAAAATAAAACGTGTAATCAAGCAAAAAATAAATTCCAGTTTGCACCGGATGATATAGATTATCATAATGAATAATAAATAGGTAGAAAATAAAATATAATTCAAGCTAAGCCAACGAGTTAGTAAAAACCCACAAAACCTCAGTTAAAATCTACTGTGAGTAAAACACCATATTCAAATACTTCTGTTGACATATCAAATTTTAGAATTCCGAGGAATTAACATATGAGTATTTAGAATTACATCAGAGGAGTCATCACGAATAAACCAGGGATAATAGTCAAAGGTTTATTCCACAATAATGGGGTCATACCAATTTACCTGAGAAAAACTGAACCAAAAACTTCATCTTGCACAATGAAACTATATTTCCATTCAATATGTTCAGCTATATTTTTATCTATTCATGGAATAAATGAGTTTATTTCAACAACTAATTTAGACAACACATAACACTACACTACAAACATTTATTGAAACCGAAGGAAATTATTTCGATTCAAATCATTGAATTGTACATATTTTTATTATTGTTATAGTTAGCAACAGCTTCTTGACTACTTTTTTGTTGAGGTTCTCTAAGGATTTAACTAGTTTACGGCTAGTCGTAGATATTTTCCAAAGAAGTTGAGGTAGAGACATCAAGATTTAGATAATGAGTTAATACAATAAACTCCACTTAAAGCACTTTTATGTCTGTAAAACTGACACTATTAAAAGAAACACTATAACTACACTTAACAATTACGTACTCCAAATTAAAATAGAACGAGGCTTACATTAGCCATTGCCAGGTAAGATAACTAATAATAGTTTTTATTAATATGTACATGTAGATAAAATAAATTGTTACTAGTTTAAGTATTTCTGAGATTCTCAATCATTGAAACTATACTTCATACCATTATTATTTTTTTTATTTATTCTCTCAAGGGAAGAGGATGAAATCAAATATTACATGTTTTCATGTCCTTTAAGTCTAATGAGATAGTTTTCTCAAATTGATCTGTGATGTGTCTTTGCGCAAATACGAATGTATGGGACTTGTGTGTGTGTGTGTGTGTGTGTGTGTGTGTGTGTGTGTGTGTGTGTGTGTGTATGTGTTTGTGTCAAATAACCTTGTTTTATGTAATTTGATAGGATAATACTAACTGCTGCGATTGATTGAAAGTTGGCACAGATAATGTAGAACACAAAAATTATATCAGAAGTATAAAGTAGCTGAAGAAGAAAAACTTGTCTATTACTGACTATTACTAATACTAATACTATTATTGTGTAGCTACTTGCATATGCAATGCTGGCGAAGACTACTAATTTATAGTGAAAATCATAAGGCTTCTAACTAACTACTAACCGGAAAATCATACGACTATTCACACGATTTTTTTTTTCAAATTAACAAGGTAGAATTAAAAAGTATTCAATGAACATATAATGCAAGAACTGAATATTGAAATAAATAAAGGAAAAGAAAGAATATAATCAAATGTTCCAAATTAATACCTATGTAAGAATATTTATAATGCTTGCATAGACTGATAGATTATCATGCCACTACAATAAAAGCTACCTGAATGAAAGATTTCGACCTCGTTGCCATATTAAAAAGTACTGGACTATAAAGAAATAGACTAATACAGTCATCAGAATAGAAGATGTGCATTAACATAAGAACGCATAAAATACTGTGAACATTTCTTTTGATAACAGAAAAAATAATAAGATTGAGCATAATATAGCAAAAAAGTCAAGTACTCTCGTTCCAACGTTGTCTAGCCCTCATACGGAACAAATCACTATTTATTCTGACGATAAGATATATATACTTGATGTACTTCTTGATAACTTTTTTATCACTATGTTTGTATGTGATAAAATATATATATAGACTTACGTGTATATAGCACGACTTATATACAAACCTGATATTTATATATGTACTTTGGAAAGAGGTAGAAAGACGAAAATCCTAGACACTAGCATTGACTTACAATATTTCAACCTTTTTGTCGGTTGTCCTAAAGAAAAGATGATTATCTATCTTATTTAGTTTTGTCTTCTTGTCTCTAGAAGTTGTCTACATTGATTGAGTGCATCCTCAAAAAAACTAGATTTCAGTCGTTACTTGTCACTTGACGACGTACCTTTCAGCGAGGAAATCAAATTATAGTAGCGAGCGTTATATTTCTGTGAATTTAGTATATATATATACAAAACTAAAGTTTATCGGGACTCGGTCAGTTCTTCAGGTTCAAATTAAACTCTCATTGCCAACATTTCGGTCTTTATTTAAAACCTTTTCATAGGCCTACAAAACAGGGGAAATATATGAAATAATTCAATCATTCAAAAATTTTATTCAAAAATCAAATCTCCTGGATAGTTTCCTTGATTGAACGTTTTTAGTCAAAATATTTAAGGCAAAAATAAGAGCCAGAAAATTGTACAAATACTGACTTAGAAGTTCAAGATAAAAAGTTTTTTAAATTTCAATATGTTGAAGGATTATCACAACCAATTAAAAAAGTGTTCAAAAGACACTTACCTCAAGTTAATATAACATTTTATAGCAAAAGAAAAGTGAAATCGTTATTTTCAAATATAAAAGAGAAGATTCCAAAGGAATTACAGAGTAATCTTATATATTCAATAAAGTGCAAAGACTGTAACAAAGTTCATTATGATGAGACCAGTCGTTATTTGAAAGAAAAGACTTACCAGCACAGTTATTCTGTAAGAAAAAAGAAAATTAATGCCACTGCATTAGCAGCACACAGTACTAATGAAGGCCATAATTTTGATTTTGATGAAATAAAAATAATAGCCAAAGAAATGGATGAACAGAGAAGGAAAGCTCTGGAAATGTTATATATTAGAAAGGACCAGTCATCCGTTAATTATAGAAGTGACTAATTATATAGTTAAATACTATTTCAAATTTAAATAGTATTTATTCAGGTGTGTTAAGTTAAATATTGTTGAGAGATGAAAAAGTTTATTTCAGTTCAGTGTCACGTGTTCATTCAAACTACAGTTGTTGTTGAAATTCACAGACTATTTTTCTTTGTAAAATAATTTGTAACGTAATACTTAGTTTTTCTATTTCAAAATTTAATACCGGTTGGCTTGGGTCTGGTCGGGCTGGCTTTTTATCTCTAGTCGTATCTTATCTCTAGATAAAAGTATGACAAATGAAAAATGATATAATTCATGATTGAACTCTGAAACTAGTTAGATTATTATAATGGAATATCACACCGAAGATGAATCCTATTATACAATATAACATGTAAATTACAATGCTATAGAGTTCTCGTAAAATGAATGAAACATAAATACTCCATTTTTACCTGTATCTATTTGAAGTTCACAATTAAAACATAGGTATTTATACTTCAAAAGAATTCTTTTCTAAAAATAGAGCGCTCAAAAGAAAATTACTTTGGATTTTAAGACGCAAAAAAGAACGAGTGAATTGAACTAAAAATCAAAAGAAATAACAAACTTGATTTATCAAAGAAAATTGAATTTGTTTTGTTTTGATCAATCACAGCTATACTAGAGTGAATTGAAGGAATGAGTGTTTGGGGGAAAGTCAATAGATGGAGCAAACAGAAAGGTGTACCTCAATAGAACAAATTGTTGAAATGAACAGACGTTTAAGCTAACTGACCAGACAACTAAGCTAACTGATCTAACACACACAGTGCGAACATATTTGTTTTTAACAGGCCACACTACTAGTCTTCCGCATCAGTTGCTAATTTGTATCTATTCTTGTGTGTATCAATCTCCTTTACAGTCATATTCTGTATCAGAAATCTAACAATTTTTGCTGTCAATTTTTATATAAGTCGCAGTGACGTCTCACAATTAATTAACATTGCAATATAAAGGGATTTAGGTACTTTTGGAGGAATGAGAACTGCATGAACATAGTTGAACGTCTATATTCTGGAAAAATATTGGAAGTTATTTATGACCATATATAAATATATAATAACATAGGATGACTGTAAAATATTAAACTAGCATGTTCTATGCTATTTCAGTAAAACTAGTAGAGATCACGAGCCCCATGTGGATTGCTAGAGATATCACTAATAACTTATCAATCATTGTTAGTTTTTAATTTCAAGTATAAACGAATATATATGTACGAATAACTTTCTCTAATAACTTGACCAAAGTTTAGATATCATATTTAATAACATGAACACAATTATATTAACAACTTGTTTTAAATATACGTGTATATTTTAATAATAATATAATTAATAAATGTTGTATTTTCAATCCATTTAAAAATTATTTTAATTAAATAATTAAGTTTTTATTATTTATATGTTTTCTTAGTATAAAATCAAAATTTCACAATATCACGGAACCATAAAACCCTTCTATTCTATGAATAAGCTTAAATCAAGTGGTCTATAAAATACACTAGGCATTATTCATTCATAATTATACGTCAAGTGATTTACATTGCAGTCTAAACGAAACTGCATGAAATAAAAAGGACTTCTATAAAAGCCTACTACCAACTTTCATGTTACTTAAATATGCAAATTAAAATTTTCGTATAATCAATAAACGATTACATAAGTAAACGATTTTTTCAATGAATTTATATTGATACACTTTATTCAATTATTAATCTAAGTTGACTATAAATATTATATTTATGTAAAACAAACTATTATTATTCTACATATTGTTCTAGAGAAAATAAATTCTTTTTTTCGTGCTCTGTTGTGTAGATAACATGAATTTCATTACAGAATAAATTTCTTTATAATTTCTAAAATAGTTTCATTTACAACATATAATAGTGTTTCGAAATTTATTCATTTTTCTTTTAACAAAAACTGAACTTATTTTTGTTGGACTATTTAAGATATTGATAGTAGTCAAAGTAGGTACATATTTACAATGTGGTAAATTTGTATTTTCAATATCATACATTTGTTTACATTAGTATAATCATGCCAGAATTATTTACTTCATGTGCTACTGCTGCAGTGCTCTTTACACATTGACAACTTGCTATTGATTTGTGAATTGTGAAAGAAGCCATTGCTATTTATTCACAAATATCAATAGAAGATAGGCAATTCATATCTTCGTATACTTATCATCATTCAGCTAAACATTCTTAATGAAATAATGTGTGCTCAGGTGGTAGCAGTAAATGTAATTTTTATGTAGGTTGTTGTAAGTTACTAGACAATCATCAGTTGAACAGCTAGAATCTGTTCCTACCGATGTTAGTTTCTTTGCTTCAATAATATCCTTTAGCCCTTATAATTTTATTTTACAAACTCACATTATCTATATAAAAGACGACTAGTAAATCAGTAGATCTAGATATGACTCCCAAAGTGCAGCTAACGACTGTTGAATTGACGGAGCAAAGAAATATCGTGTAGTGACTATTCCAGTTAGTTTAAGATCAGTAATTAAGATTAGCTTTAACCAGATCTTTCTGTTATCCAATCTTAATCCATCAAAAACTTCTATATTTATGAAATTAAAGCACGTTTCTTCTGGTTTTAGTCTCGTGAAATCAACAATTCTTTGTTTCTGGCCCTATTAGTATACTGAATATGTTTGACTTGAATAAATTATGTTTGGTGATTTTCAGAAATTTTCAGCT
Source organism: Hermatobates lingyangjiaoensis (assembly GCA_026182355.1). Taxonomy (NCBI): domain Eukaryota; kingdom Metazoa; phylum Arthropoda; class Insecta; order Hemiptera; family Hermatobatidae; genus Hermatobates; species Hermatobates lingyangjiaoensis. The sequence continues at coordinate 814,352 of JAPFBL010000081.1, forward strand.
GACATGATGTCAACATATTTAGAAAATAATCGGTAACACAAATTATATCAAAGCAGTAACCTCTGGAAACCTATTGCTGATAAATCGCATATTTTTGAATGCTGGGTTTCACTGTATAAATATTACGTTAAATCAAATCATTTTCTACTTAATAACTTAACTTTTTACAAGTGTTAATATTATTATTATGAAGAAAAAAAAACACCACGCAAATCAGATTCAGTAATATTTGCTGTAAAGGATATTAATAAAATACGCACTTTCATTTAGTTGACAAGCAATATACTCGCATTTGAAAGGAAACTTAAGCAGCTGGGCATAACCTCACCTGAAAAAAGTACAACATTAATTATTTAAGTGATTTAAATTATATATACATATTATTATATTTATAAAATATTATGTTTATATTTCTTATATATATATATATATATATATATATATATATATATATATAAAGATTTCACATAAACACGTGAAATAACAATCAATGATCAAACCACAATAAGAAATGGGAAAACAAGACTAAGATCTTTCAACCGTAACAAGTGGTCTTCGTCAGAGTCAAAAACCCAACTCTCGTTTAGTTGGGTTTTTACTCTGACGAAGACCGCTTGTTACGGTTGAAAGATCTTAGTCTTGTTTTCCCCTTTCTTATTGTGGTTTGATCATATATATCGACCGTTAGATAGAATAGGTGTGTTCTTAATCGGGGTTCGGTCAATTTTACAGGTAAAAACAATTCAATTCAGCGTTTCGGTAAATTTTAAAAACCTTTTTCATAGCAGAAGTAAGAATTTTTTACGTGTAATTTATTGGTAAAGATTTTTACTATATTACTATTGGACTGTGTATTGCGCTGTCAGTTCCTGAGGAATTTGTTATTTCATTGCCCATATCAAAGTAATACCAAAAATTAATGTGAATTTACAAAATGTTGGATCAATTGACTAAAGCTAGTTGATTGCAGAAACTTGCCTGCTATCTAATAATTATGATATTAAAAAAATGTTTCAAAGTAAAGTCCCCAACCGTCTCGAGCTGACTTGGATTCGGCTCTCTTTCCTACTTAAGACAGTTCAAATAGAAATTAAATGTAAGTAGCATTAATTTCTCTGTTTTATTATCAACTATGCATATTAAAATATGAAACGTCCGTTAGGATAACATATGCGATGATACAAGAATATAACACGTAGAAAGAACACAAAACTACCTTCAATAATAAACAAAACTCCATTAAAATAAAATAAAAAAAATATAATATTTAGTTTAGAATTAAAAACTTACGAAAATTGATTTCAATAATGAACACAAAAAAATATTAGTTAAGATTGTAAATTTAGTACTGTTAAAACTAGATTTTAATTACACAGAAGATAAAACAAATTAACAAGTTTTCGTCGTTAATTGAATATTAGTAAACGTTAAAATAACACTGAATGTTTGAAATTATTGTCATGACGAATTCAATTAAACTTAAGAGGAGCAAACACATTTCTATGGCCTTCGTGTAAGGGGGAAAATGAAATTCTATAGAGATCTCACCTTGAGCGCGCAGCGAACACGTGTCCTCGGTATAGCACTTACTTCGGCTTTGTCTGGTCGCTAATTGAATTGTAACTTCTAAAACTGCTGAATTTACCTTCATACAGAATTATTCAATTCCATTGCATTTTGATAACGACTAAATATTCAGAGTGTATAAAGTCAATAATATAAAATCATTTTTAGCTTTTAAAGACACTATGTTGTATTACAACGTAAAACAACAGAAAACACCTTATGCATTCACAAAAGAACACTAAGCAGATTCTGTAGCAATGATAAATACATTTTACTATACTATCTCTTAATAATCTATAAACTCTTTATTATAATAATTTATTACAAATAAAGATTCTTAGAACGAAGTCATTTTTTAATCTATATATTTTGGTTATATATATATCACTTAAATATAATTATGAGTATTGGAATAGCAATAAAAAAATAAAAAGAAGGAACCTATCTAGAAAAGATTACAATGAACTTACAAAAGTAGGAATATTTAAAAATCAACGAACTATTACAAATTACATCACTAAAGCTATATGAAATCTTAAACTATTCAAATGATAATCTTTATAAATAAAATAATGATTTTGTCTGTACATTGCTTAGAACTGACTCATTTCAAGTTTTCTTTACGTTTCATACATTGGAGAAACCGAATCCACCCTTAGAAAAATTTCTGTCGGTTTGTCGGTTTGTCGGTTTGTCGGTTTGTCCGCAAAACTTTGTCACAGGCAAACTCAGCTACCATAAGACATATAAAGCTGAAACTTTTACAGTAGATTTGTGTAGGTCTAACTTAAAATATAGGCTATGAATTGATTGGAAATTCAACGTAGAAGTGAAGTTATGGACGTTTAACGCAAAAATGTTTGTCACAAGTAAACTCAGCCACCATAAGACATAGCGAGCTGAAACATTGACACTGGATTTGTGTGTGCCTAACTTAAAATATGGGCTCTAAATAGATTATTAATTCAGTACAGAAGCGAAGTTATGGGGCTTTTAGCTGTATTTTCCTAACTTCACAGACAAGTTTGTTTTGAAAATACACAGGTGTGGCAAGTAGGTATTGTTAGTTGATTTTAATTTCAATTGAGCATATGAATATATTGCGTATTTGACATCATTGAAATGGTGTTTCACAGAGTTAAGGATGTACTATCTATTGAGAATAAATGTTTTGTAAACGAGCAATTCTCAACTCTTAATATGAACAGGGAGGAAAAATCAACAAACAAGTTCTTACGCTATATGAAGCCGAGGAAAGAACTTACAAGTCAGTAAAGAGATTGGATTAGTGACGAAGAAGCAGTTCATTATCTAATTGAATTTCTTGACTCTGAATTTATTTCTCCTGGACTGCCTGCTCATGAGTAAAAACTTAAAGTAGAGCACCAATCATGCTACAATTTAGTAGCAGTAACAAATTTCATGTTACGAAACATGAGTGCCCCAAAACTGTGCAACGGGACACGACTCTGAGTTCGTGCTCTACACAGATATGCCATAGAGGCGGACATAATGACTGGATGTGGTATTGGGGAGACTGTGTGTATACTTCACATACCATTGATTCCGAGCCACTGTCTGTTTACGTTGAAATGATTGCAAAGTCCGGTCAGAGTCTACTTCGCAATGACGTTAACTAAGTCGCAAAGGGAGACTTCATCTAACGCAGGAATACAAGGTAGCAAAACCAAGTTTTTCTCACATGGTCAAATGTAGTTTACATGCTCAACGGTCAGAGGTTTCAACTCTTTCTTCTACCATGAACCTGAAGGACAGATAGCTAATGTAGTGTATAAGCTGGAGGCATTTGTTTAACACTGTAGTAATAATGGTATTTTCTACTATTCTATAATTTCTAATGACATTTTGAAATACCAAAAATGACGGAACTTCTGATTCCTCCGTGGTATAGCCGAAAGGCAATAGGCACACGGCAATAAACCAAAACAGGAACTTCTGATTCCGTCAAAGACGGGTACGTTTGCTATGTATTATATATAACTGTCAACTTTTTTTTAATTTAATATTTGCTTAATAAATACACTGGTAATAATGTAAGGTATAGGACCAGAGTAGCCCAGTGGCTTGCGTGATCGCCGATGACAGTAGTGCAAATGTATTATAAATAAATGTAACAAACAAATATTTTTTTGAATTTAAAATGTGGATAATATAAAAGATGGTAATAAAGTAAAGGGATCTAGCCAGGGTTGCCAGTAGCTTGCTTGCTCGCCGATGACAGTAGTGCAAATGTATTATAAATAAACACAACAAAAATATTTTTTTTTAATTTAATATTTGCGTAATATAAACACTGGTAATAAAGTAAGGTATGGAACCAGAGTAGCCCAGTGGCTTGCGTGCTAGCTTTTGACTGGGAGCAAGTTAATTAGAACTAACTCATTTCAAGTTTTCTTTACGTTTCATACTTCAGAGTAGCCACATGTACCCTTAGAATAATTTCTGTCTGTCGGTTTGTCCACAAAATATTGCTACCATAAGACATATAAAGCTGAAACATTGATTGTAGATTTGTGTATGTCTAACTTAAAATCTAATCTTTGTATACAGAGGCTTTTTTTTAGCACTGTACTAATAATGGTATTTTCTACTATTCTATAACTTCTAATTGTAGTATTAGTATAATACTATAATTGATATTTTGGAATACCAAGTATAATAGAATTTTTGATTCCGTCAAAGACGGGTACGTTTGCTAGTCATTTATAAAAACATCTGTGACTGCTGGTAAGCAGGTGAACATAGAACAAAATTTAACTAAAACTGTTAAGCATTCAAAATACTAGAATAAACACTGTTTAAATTCGCTATGTCGCTTCTATGATTAATACAAGTTTGACCTTTCTTAATGAATAACATTTCAAGAGGTCATCTTCCATGTTCATCCTGTTCTCTCTACTCATGACGGCTGCTCCATGAGCAAAATGTCATGAAGTCAAAATGTATCAAAGTCAAAATACATTATTGTAGACGAAATAACGAGTGTTACTTAGAAAAATTGAGAAACTTGTTAAGAAACAGGTATCAGCTAAATTTGCTGTCATTTTCAATAATGTGTGTGTCAAAGAAGGACTGCTACCAAAATTTACGAATATATATATATATATATATATATATATATATATAAAATGATATTTATAATGAATATATATATATATATATTTACGTACAGATAAATAATTTTATCTGTAAATAAAATGTTAGAACAGGCAGGAATAATAGCACAGGTTTCAAGGTCGCACGTAACGCACTAAACTTCACTTAATAAACCGAAATATGAGCCAATCTGGACAGAATACAATAAAAGTACACCCTGTAATCAATTTGGATCATTTCTTAGCTACTACTTATAAATATTTTAAACACAAATATGTTGAAAACAGTATTCTTATCGAATTGGAAAAGTCTGAATTCGCAATTCAGATTCAAGTCGAAGGCATTAGTAGAATGATTGCCAGTGCACAGAAATTCCACAAAGAGAACCAGTTCCTAGACTGCAGATGTAGATAAAGAGGAAGATATTTATCTCAGTTAAGGTGTGTGAGCTCAGCAGAGCAGTTCACAAAGGACACATTAGGTTAATGTCTCACAGGATATGTTAGAAGTTAGATCCCATTATCACCCGGTGAATCAATACCATGAACCGCTCTTCACCGTCACCTTCCTCAAACAATTTCTTTTCTACTAGCCTACTTTTCTTTCATAAAATTTTATAATGGTCAATTAACAAACACATGTTACTAACGGCAACCAACCTCTAAAATGATAAACAAGGATTATCTCAACTCAAAATTTATATTAAGTCATGATGAAATGTAGAAATACAGGACCACAAAATGCTATTGAGTAGTTTTTGAAGCTATTTAATAAAATATAAACCCTTCTCAAGTTTTCTTCATCATACTTTCCAGCAAAATACAATCAACATTACTAAGCATAGTTACTAGTACATGAGTACTTAAAGGAATTATAATAGATGAATACCTAATGATAAACACCAAACTTGAGGTCGTACAAAATATGATAACGCACTTTGTGCCATTAATTTTCATCGGATGAAAAACCTATAAAAAATTAGAGATTATAAGTTCACTCTCTAGCTGAATTATAGATGCGGCTTCTTAAAGAATATTTAAGGTTCTAGCAGTCTTAAATTTCCAGTTTATATTTGAGCGTGTCTTCTAATCTGAATGGCTTCCGCATAGTTCAGACTAAAATCATATATATATATATATATCTTTTATCAAATACAAACAATAAGTAGAACTATTTCAAAAACTCACACATACGAGGTGTGTAAATAAAGTAGTGAGACTGGCAACGTCGCTTTCGATCTGGCAACGCTGGAGACGCGTGGCCTTGAGTAGCGTCAGGTGCACGTGTGATACGCCTCCAGTATGAATCTGAACTCGCCACAGTCATTTGTTTGTCCGTAGCGTTGGTTTTCGTGAAATGGTTTTTTCTTGAGCGTTTTAAAAATGAGTGACCTCAAAGTTGAGCAGCGGTGTGCAATCAAATTTTGCTTCAGACTTGGACATAGAAACTTTTGAAAAACTTCAGGAGGCCTATGGAGAACGTGTTTTATCAAGGGCACAGGTTTTTCGGTGGTTTAAGGAATTTTCAGAAGGAAGAGAGTCGATTGAAGATGAACCACGAAGCGGAAGGCCTTCAAGTGCAAACACCGATGAAAATGTCAACAGAGTACGGAACCTTGTGCGTTCAGATCGACGCTTGACAGTCAGAATGATCGGGGAATGATCGGGTCCTTGAAAGACTTCGAAAAAGAGTCCTTCGTGTGCGGCCAAACATCAAAGACAAGTGGGTGTTGCATCACGACAACGCGCCCTGTCACACTGCCATCTCAATAAACGAGTTTTTGGCCAGTAAAAACATTCCTGTTGCTCCTCAGCCTCCTTATTCACCAGACTTGACTCCTTGTGACTTTTTCCTCTTCCCGAGATTGAAAAATCACCTCAAGGGAACTCATTTCGGGACACTACAAAACATACAAACTGCTGTAACCGACCAGCTGAAGGCCATTCCAGAATCCGAGTTCCAGCAATGCTACAATGATTGGAAGGACCGTCTCCAGCGCTGTGTGGCTTCCGAAGGGAACTATTTTGAAGGTGACAATATTACATTGTAATTATATTTGAATAGAAAATTTAAAAAAAATCAATCTCACTACTTGATTTACACACCTCGTATATAAGCTAAATTACAGAGAAACAATGCGTTGAACTTGATTATGAATCTTACATTGAGTCTCAGTACTATGTTTTGACACTTGTCAGCAAGAGAACAAGTAATCTATAAGGTTACTCTCCAGTGACTTCAAGCATACAATCAATTATGGACAGTGCTTAAATTTTCTTTAAAAATTCTGAAACCTGAGGATCAAGCAACAATAATACTCTGTAGTTTGTGGTGAAGAAGTAATGTATTTTTTTGCATTTATATAATAAAAATTGGACAGAAGGTAAAACGAAAACACACACTTGCAGTCTCTAATTTTCGGTTAGAACCGTCTTCAGTAAACTACGAGTCTCCAAGCTTCTTTGTACTAGTGAGGTTAGTTTCCCTCTCTTATCTCTCCTGAAGACGGTTCAAAACAAAAAACTAAGATTGTATGTATGTGCTTTTAATTTCTCTACATTTCTTTGTCTAGTATGAACTTTATATATATAATAATAAATTCAAAACGAAGGAAACACACAGAAAGACACAGACATAACTCACATCGTAATATCGATTTAATTTAATTAAAAAAAGTCCGCTGGGCCGTTTCTTTTAATTGTATACATATAACTATATTTTATAATCTCATGTGAATTACAATATCATGGTCAAAACACAGAAAGATATTAGGATCATTCAAAAAAAAGAACTAGTCCTCATTTGAGTCACTTTATGGAATTGTTTATTCATCAATCTACACTATCAGCCAGTCATGTGTGTGCAGTATAATAGAAACTAACAACTCTATCTTCCATTTTGTTGTCACGAGGAGACTAAGTAATTTGGCTGAAGGTAAACCACAACTTTAGAGTGTTTATAACTATATGAGTACAATGAAGGTTGCATTTGTTAGTCGTCAAAATTGTCTGAGCTTAGATATATAATTGGAATGGGGTATACAGGTCGCATATTAAATGTTATATACGGCTCAGTAATCGTAAGTTTGAAAATGTGAATCTTTGATTCTTTAAGTTAACAGGTTTTTTAGGTTTCTTCTTATCCAGTAAATATATATTCTATCAGAACTTATTCTAAACTAGTTTAACAATGCATGTACCAAAAATTCTAATAAGTAAAATGGGTTGACAGGTTGAGCATCCATTCAGAATAATGATTACAAGTTTACATATAAGGGAAAAGAGGTCCAGGAATGAGAAAATAACAAGAGTTTTCCGGAGGATTAATGATGAGGACAGAAGGAAAGTAGTGATTTTTCCCAAACTTCGTGATGAAAAAAATAAACACTCTGGTATTTTCGTTAGATATTTGCTAGTTAAATTATAACATCAAAAAAATCTTCCTTAAGAAAACACAATGAATATAAATTTGAAGTAATATATAGTAGTTAGTGGTTATGATGCAGAGCTGCGTGACATTGGCGCTTCAAGTGAATGGGCAAGCCAAGACGTGCCGTGTCAACCCCAAACTACTTCACAACCCGTCTGTTTAGGCAATCGGTCTTCGTAACCCTCTGCCTCATACATTCCTTAACACCTTCTCTCATACAAATTTAAAGTCCTATGCAATATTTTCTCATCATTTATTTGACAATCTAATCAAAAATTTCATATTGTCTAAAATGAAACATTCTATTATGCAAAACAAGTTTTTTTTTAATAAAATAAGAAGTTTGAGAAATATTTTAAATAAAATAGAAGTATATGATCTTACGTTGATGTTTTTCTTACATCAGGGAAGAGAAACCATTCTGAGCAAAAATCACTGCTAAATTAATAATCTTTTCAAAGAAGACACCATTACAACCAGTTTGTTTTACTAGAGTTCCATATATCATGTCTTAGTCTAAATCAGAACACAAATTTAAATTTGTCACTATTCTCCCTTTAATTATACTTCCTCAGGAATTAAACAACACAATTTCTAGAGGTGGCGCAATTTATTTATTTTGTTTTCTCTTCTTTCTTGGGTATACTCTCAATGAGAAGAAAAATTATATTACATAAGAAAATAATCGTCACAAAAATTAATTATAATTTTATCAATTATTAGTTATATAATTTTAATGATGATTTGAATTATATCTATAAATAATGTAATATTAAAAACGTTAAAATATTAAAGAAATTTAAAATTTTTCGGTTTTAATCGTTTAATTCACTCTCGACATTATATCTGTTTCTTTCATAGTTTATTATGCAATGGCATCTACAAACTACTCTTGTCATAATTGAACTAACAGTTTCAGTATTTCATGGTATACAATATAATTTTATCAACTATATATATATATATATATATATATATATATATATATATATATATATATTTCATTGAAATGCAGAGCAGCCTCTGCGTTACAATTTTAAAGCTGGTCTGCTCCAATTTCCTGACGTGAAGAATTGCTGCCTTCTTGCATGTATATATATATATATATAAGATTCAATAATATATCGACCGTTAGAGAGAATACACCTATATATATATTTGTGTATGATGGCAGCAAATCTTCACGTAAACTTGTTTCATTAAAGTACACAGCAGCCTCTGCGTTAACGACTTTTAAGCTAGTCTGCTCCAATTTACGAACAACCTTGCGGTTGGCTGGTTTTAAAAGCCACATTAATTGCCCAAGAGACATCTTAATTTGGCATGAGCAGATGTAAAAAGAAAATCACAACTTCCAGACGAAAGGCAAAACTATTTAATACGACACAAAATACAAATAAGAAACAACAACAATTACAATGAATTAAAAACAAATACAGAAAATAAAAACAATTACAGTGACAAAAAACAAGTACTTACAAAAGTTAAAACGCGCACAAACAAGCTTTCGACTTTTACACAAGTCATCATCGAGTTAGTGATATGGAAAAGAACACATATATAAAACAAAAATGGAGAAAAACTCTATCCAACCAGAATGTGCAAATTAAAATTACGAGCCACTCAGATTGCAGTATCAGATCGACTAAAATCCGTCATTTCAGACGTGATACGTTTGGTTGACTGTGCTAGTCAGCCTAACCAAACGTTCAGCTTCTCATGACTACTCAGCTGATTGATCAGTTCTACTTTCCAATGCAGTTACATCCATTACCAGTTTGTAGGAATTATCAAAGTTCCTACAACTCGGGATAATGTTCATTTCACAAATTTGAGCGTTTAAAGTAGGGTTCAAATCTTTTATATAGAGGGCTTCAAGTATTCTTAATTTATTAGCATCACTATTCTGCTGTAGTATTATTGTACTTTTCTCTAACGTAAAATGTTACAGATGCATGCAGGCGTTAAAATGTTATGCAGTGCTGTCCAGGAGATAAATAGTTATAAAACTATAAAAAAAAAGATACACTTGAATTGAGAAAGGATTAGTCGACTCTATCAAGTTGAGAGAAGTTTGGATTGTGCGAATTATTACTGGCTTTGTGAGCAGGCCATTAAGTCGGCCATTCTTCGCAACCTGTAAATAGTAACAGGCATAACAGTGAGCCATTACCATGCGTCAAGCGAACACGCCTCCTCTCCATCTTCCTTTATATATCACTATGAGAAACCGCATGTCTATAATGACGTCATTAAAAACCGTTTTTACTATCACTATACCCTAGCAAAGAGTTACATGGTACAATTAACGTTTCACAAATTGTTGTTAATAGATCAAAAAACAGGTTTTGTTTTTTTGAAATTTGGTAATGCCATACAATCAACTAAAGTTGATTGCTATTTATTTTTCTCCTATAGTTTAGCTTCTTTAACTGACTCTGCTACAATGTAGTACTTTTTAAAGTTTAGTTTACTTATCTGTATCAACCAGATATATTTAACTCACAGACGCACCTCATAAATATTAATAAATCAAATTTTGTACTCAAAATACAAAATTTAGTTACTAACCCGAAACTCTGTTGAGTAACAAAGGTGTTTTCTTTTCTCATGGGCAGTATCAGCTAAATGAGGGAAGTTATTTCGCCAGTTTGGTCCGATTAAAGTAATACATTCATTATAATACATTTTATTTTGTTGAAATTATATTTTACAATTTTGAACCTAGGGGTTATCAACACTTCTCTAGTCACACTATTTTCTGATGGACTGTACCTGTGCTTTTATCTCAAATATACAAATTATTTCAAACATTTGGAAAACACAGCATATGTCAGATTGATAACAAAATATGAAATGTTGTTATATTTACATTATATAATGTGAGAGATAATTGTATTTATCAATTACAGTTTTTACTTCATCAATTACAAATTTATTATGCAATGCTCATTATAAAAAGACGTGCGTACTTCCTCAGAGTACAAGTGAACGGAATAAAAGACCTAACAAACACAAAGTGCAGTAAGACTCTTCTTTAGAATACACATGAATGGGTTGTAAAATATTTTGAACATATATATGAACAATACTTCTCAAAATTACGGCAAAGTTTTGAATCTTACTTTGCTATTTTGCTATATTTAGTATAACGCATCTTGGAAACAGCAAACGCTTTCCAACTTATACTACAGCTTTGGTCCAGTTAGCCCAAAAAATTTCTGTCATCTAACATTGATGTCTAAACAGATGATTTAAAAGAAAAGCGCTATGTTTTTTTAAATAAAGTTATTGCATATTAATTAAAATTTAATATTATTGCAGTCTTACAAATGTATTCAAATGAGCTTTTTTGAAAATGTATGTATTTTCTACAGGTATTTATTACTATACTTTTCCTTTAGGTTTAATTTCAGTTCTGACACAGGCAGAAATAACTTGTTTAAGTAACATTTGGACAATTTACCTGTTCTTTTCATTGATGAAAATTCAAAGAGTATTATATAAAAGACAGCTACACAACGATGTCAATTATTCAGTAGACACGTTTTTGGGTGCATGTCGTTTGCGTTCAGGAAATGCTTTTAACAAAACAGGCATTTGTATTCTACGCAGCTCTACTAAACTTCAGAAATAATCAATTTCATCCATGGCTAGATTTAGGCTATGTTTGGTCCTAAAATGTACAGAGAAAGCCTTTTTTTTAATTTTGGATCACTATACGTCTAATCTTTCTTTTAATCATCAAAATTGCCTTTAAGTCAAATGAACTGAACAAATGAAGTGCTTTAATAAAGAAATTAATTTTATAAGCACTTTGATGTATTGTTCACGTCTTCATTAATTATGTTATTTTATTATTTAGTCTTTAGAAACTAGCACATGCACGTAACAAATCAAATTTTATGGAAACAATTGAGTCTTCTTTACATTAGCGCATATTTATAAACATAAATACTTGACAATACCTACCTTCCCTTACACTACTCTTCTGAAATGTTGCTGGCCTCTAAACAACGTATATCGTGCTCATTACCTTCTAGTGCTAAACTGTCTAGGTCCAGATAAATTAATAGTAGAAATAAAATGCAGACTATTTGATTTTTGACACATATAACAACTATTCAGGTGTTGTTCTAGTGTTCTATATATATATGTGGTTATCGACGTTCAAGAACAAGTTTCTTATTTATCAATGCTATATTCTAAGCATACAACCATTATAATATTTGCATAATTAAATGTCCACAGGAGTTTTAAGTACATTTGAACTCTGTATAATAAAGAAGAAAAAGCAGTTTGCGAACAATTTTAAATGACTAAAACTACTCAGTAAAGATTAATAAATACTTAATTGCAATTATAGCTTTGTTCATTAAGAATTACTTTTGATGTTGTACAAGCAGTTACTATGTGGTATTTATTAATTTTGGGAAAACACTAATAGCATTTTCTAACACATAACCTTAATAAAGGAAAGTGCTTCGAACACTTAGTGTTCTTTCTTAGTTACATATGAAATTAATATAAACCATAGAAAACTTCCAGTTAAAAAAAAAAAGCAAATATACAGTTGCAATTAGAATTAGATATTAGCGCACGGATAGTTGTAAGGTAATAGTTGCAAAATATTTTTATTTGTGTGGAAGGGTGGGCGGAGAATGGAGAGAACATCTGTGTTGTTTTATAAGAGCAGGTGGCTTTTATAAAACCTATACGCCTTTCAACTAACTCTAAAAATAATAAAACCAAACACAATAAAACATAAAAGTATATAAGAAGAAAATAAAGCGTATATATTTTGCAGAATTATTTGAGGAAATTAACCAAATTAAGGATTTATTTGTTAAAGCTAAAGGAAGAATTGTTGCCTGAAAGAAATGTTTTTATTTTTATTTTTAAAATAGTTGGAATGCATAGCTCTTAACATTTATGTATGCTTTCTCCACTTTTTATAGACAACCAAGATGTTCTTTCGCTACATATTTTCTCTAACCCAACCTCTCCACATCTAAAACTTTTCCATCTCATTCATCTTCCAAAGCTTAAAACTATTCCTAGTTACATATCTTATTCATCCCCTCAACTTTAAAACTATTCCTAGTTTGACATCTTATTCATCTCTCGAACCTTAAAACTGTTGCCAGATAGAGATCTTATTCATCCCCTGAACCTTAAAACTTCTGCCAGATAGAGATCTTATTCATCCCCTGAACCTTAAAACTATTCCTAATTAGACACCTTATTCATCTCTCGAACCTTAAAACTATTCCTAGTTATATATCTTATTCATCCTCCAAACCTTAAAACTATTGCTATTTAGACAACTTATTCATCCCCTGAACCTTAAAAATATTGTTAAACATCTTATTCATCCCCTGAACCTTAAAACTATTCCTAATTAGATACCTTATCATCCACCGAACCTTAAAACTATTCCTAGTTAGACATCTTATTCATTCTCCGTACCTCTATTGCTAGTTAAGCATCGGGGTAGTAATGGAGTGATTAAACGCCACTAATAGCCTTTCACAGTCAACTTCGACTTTTGGCCTTCACGATACTGCCCTGTTAATCTACTATATGCAGGAACAAACGAAAGAGGAAGAGAAAGTGATCAGGAGCTGGGACTGGCCACATTCTTTTCACATCCTTCCTAATCCCCAAATCCTCTCCTTTTACCCCAGCCTCAATCTAAGGTGTTATGCAATCTGTGCCGAAGGATGGATGATACAGTGGTTACTGTATCATGAACGCAACCTTAAGGGTACCAGGCGATCCCCTTGAGTAAATACCCTTACTCAGGTATGAGGTGATCTGCCGGGGAGGGCAAATACCACCGATAGAGCTTCAGATATTTTCCCCTGTAAGGAGGAGGATGTCCGGGCACTATCCTCCGGAAGTGCAGAGGGTCCAAAAGCGCTAACTAGTAAGAGTCAACACCCCACAAGTGCACCTGAGGACCCAAAGAAGACCGTCGCGAAGAAGGAGAAAGGAAGTTACTTTCTCCTGAAACATAGGGAGCCTGAATGGACATTAGCAATGATGGTTTGTGCAGATTCTGCAAAGAGGAAGAAACATCGTTGCACCTGCTGACTGATTGTAAGGCAACTTTACTGCACAGAGGTACATAGGTGCTTTGGGACACTCAACAAAACCATAGAAAAACTTTTCCCGCTGGAACAGGCAAAATTGCTGAACTTTTTAAGGCGTTGAAGCTAACTGCTGTGGTGTTTTAGTACATAAAGGGGGAACTAAAATCGTTTTTGTTAAGACGCAGTGCTATATTCACTCTCAAATAATAATAATAAAACAATAATAATATTTAGACATCTTATACGTCCACCGAATCTCAGGACTATTGCTATTTTGACATCTTATTTATTCTCCGAACCTCTATTTCTTTAAGCGGGAGGTGAAAAAATCATAGCATGCCATCCGTCACAGAAGACGCTAAGTAGTCAGTCTTGAGATTGTGCGATGTCAGGAGTCATTAAAAATTGTTACTCTAAATACACTTGAGTTAGGCAAATGTTAAGAAGTAATGTACACACCTCGACTTCTTGTAGAGAAAATACGAGAGTGATATTCTTATCTAACTCTAGTTAAGATAGTATTTGTAAAACACGTGTACACTCCTAGTATGGGTCCTGTTCTAAACAATGAACTACAGCCATCACGTGCAGACTTGTTTCAAAGCATTTAACTGACGGGGTCAGTCGTCCACCTGAACAAACACTGCTGTACAGTTTTAAGGACATCATTTCCTTCAATTTTTCTTAAAAATACGCAATTTTTTCTTTAATCGCAGAAGTCTAGAATGAGTCCTTTTTAAAGTATCATTGATAATGTTTGTTCATAATTTCCTTTTTAATATTTTCTAGAAAATATTTAATGTCAACTAATTTAAAAAGTTAAACTGAATTGATTTATTTTTGCCTGGTTCATTATAAATATTTAATTCAATTAATTCTAAATTAATTATATCGGAATTTATTATTACAGCCTTTATAAGTTTTCTAATAACAGAATAATGAAATAGACATAAATGTAATTAAAAATTTGATTAAAATATCAAGCTTAAATATTAATATTGTAAAAAGTTTAAAATTTAAAACATTTTTGAGGAAAAACAAGAGATGATTTAAAGCCTGAAAACGCTGGGTCAGGTAATAAATCACGTTTGTACATAAGGGATTTATTGCAAAGCATTAATAAGTTTCCTTGTCACTTAAGCGTGATGGAATACAGACCATCCATGTGAAAACCAAAAAGAAAAAAATTAACCATATGGGGTTCATTAACAAAAAATAGTGCCAGAAAATAATGACAGAAAATAGAGCCAGAATATAGTGACAGAAAATATTGCAAGAAAATAGTTTTCGCTTTATTTAATTGATTAAATGCTGTGTTTGTTTCAAACGATTTTTGCATGAAAATGCAATGGAAATTACTTACTGAAAATGACTCCAAACACTTTTTTTTTAACATAATATCTTGCATTGTCCTTTCATCTATAAAGAGTTGTGCTTGCTTTGTGTATATTATTATGGCAATATCGTAGTCAGATCTGCTCTGGTTTCCATGATGGCTTTGATTTCTCAACCGATCAAACTGATAAGGTTGAGAGGGAATAGAAGTCACTCATCCATGCAAAGCTCAGAGACCGGCAGAAACTCTCCCATCGCCTTCCCCGTCCTATCGCCCTTTCAGTTCAACACTATATAGTTAATTGACTTTTGTTCATATTATCATATGACAGTCAGAAACAAACATAAAATAATGTTTGAAAACAGCTAATACCAGATTAAATTTCGATTTATTTCCGTTGTTAAAAGATGTGAATCCAATATTCTTAAAAAGAATCCGATGTTCCAATGTTCCTAATGCAACTCGCTGATACAGCTTTTGCAGTACCCCTAAATATTTTTCTAAGACACCTATTATATATCATTTCTGTTTCTGTACCATGACAAAAGCTTTTCTTATTTAAAAAAAAAAATCAAGTTAGTGTAAGGGCCAGTCAACTAACCAAGAAATAAAGAATCTATGTAGTATTCAAATCCACAAATCACAAACTTAAAATATTTATACCATCTAATTAATTTTTCACTCATAACATCTTAATATTCGAAAAGCTGCATAATTCATATAACGCAAGTAGAGGTTGTCAATTTTAGGCATTTCATTGACAACTAAAACAAGGAACAAATAAAATTTATTTCAAATTAAAACATAAACAAATAGCCATCTAATCATCAAACAGCTAATTCTCAATGCTACTGAAAGTACGTTCACCACTAAACCACCCTACCACATGATCAACCCTGATCTTCCTGTTACCAACGCTACACCGCAATATGTGTACAGATCAACATCTAAACCACCGTAAAAAAGCAAAAAAAAATGACTATGACGTTTCAAAAAAAAGCGACAGTCTTCATCAGAAACAGTTTGACTCATATTTAATTCACTTTTCTTTTTTTATTTTTATTTCAAACAACAATATGAAAAGGGAAAACAAGACTAAGATCATTCAACAGTAACAAGCGGTCTTCGTCAGAGTCAAAAACTCATTAAATAATAAAGGATATTTGATAATAAAATATGAAAAGATAAGGAACTTATTAAACATTATCTCTTTTGATTGACTGAAGTCAATATTTTGTTAAGTGCGCACAGTGCACCTGGTCTCAATCAAAAGAGATAATGTTTAATAAGTTCCTTCCCTTTCATATTTTGTTGTCAAATATCCTTTATTATTTAATTACTTGTTTTTTATTTTTTAATTATTTCGTTTTTATTATTTAATTACTTTATTTCTTTAATATTACTATTTGAATTCTGTTTTATTTTATGTTACCATAGCTCAGTCCGTATTTTTATTTATGTATCAATTTCTCTGTTCATCCCTAATTTTTTCTTTTATTTATTTATTATGTTTTAATATTTCACTTATTTAATTTAATTATAAATTGATTCCTGCTACCGGGCGCGCATGCGGTAACATTGTTGGTCTCCAACCGTCTCTGAACCCGTGCGCTTGGTTTCCCTCTCTTATCTCTCCTCAAGACCGTTCAAACCAAAAATTAGAGACTATAAGTGTGTGATTTTAATTTCTCTATGTTTCTTTTTCTACATTGAACTATATACTATATATATGGATTAATTTACCACAATGAAAAACAATTTTTGAAACAATGCTCTAAGGCCTTTCGTTAACACATCGTCAGAGAGTAAATCCTTATTATTATTATAATAATAATTTTGATTAATATTCATATATATATATATATATATATACATATATATATAAAGTTATATATATATATATATATATATATATATAATTGCAGAAAAATCGCAAAAAACACGTGATGTAATCAATATAGTTTAAACCAAAAAGTAAAAACGAAAATAATAGAAAAAAAATGCTCTGAGGTCTTTCGATTTATGTCATCAGAGAGCAAAGAAAAGTAACTGCTATGTTATATTCTTATTTCTTACTTTGCTTGGACTATGTTGACATAAATAAAAAACCGCACAGCATTATTTCTATTGTTTACCCTTTTCTTTTGTTGTTTAAATTCATATATATACCTGCTTTTAGTTTAATATCGTTCTCAGCAAAAACAAGAGTCTTTTCAAAGCTGGTTTATCACCACTCGAAAATTTAGTTGAACTTTTGTCCATGATTGACAATTTATGTGACCGTCGCATGTTTTCTATATTAATTTCAATGCAAAAACCAAAATCACAACAATGTTAATCATAATCATATATATATACAAAACTATAGTTTATCGGGACTCGGTCAGTTCTTCAGGTTCAAAGTAAACTCTCATTGCCAACGTTTCCGCCTTTATTTAAAACCTTTTTCATAGGCCTTTTTCATAAAGACCGAAACGTTGGCAATGAGAGTTCAATTTGAACCTGAAGAACTGACCGAGTCCCGATAAACTATAGTTTTGTTTCAATTCCACGGTCGATACTTTTATCAATATTTATATATATATATATATATAAACCATATATATATTTATGGTACTGAGAACGTTAAATGTAAATGATACGTAGTTCCGCAGACTGAGATAAGTGCTGTAGCTCTCTAAACAGGTTGTCTGAGGACACAAGACAATCGCCAAGCGCTTTGTCCAAAAGTTAATGTTTCCACCGTTCAAGTTTCACCAGTCCCTTCCGCACCAGTAGTGACTACCTTTGTCAGTAAAGGGCTCTTTGAGTTAATTCATGTAACTGTTCATAATAGCCCTTTGGTCTATATCCTTCAAAAGTTAATAACCTAAACCTTATATTTTTCATTAATTAGTTTCTTCAGAATTAAAGCAATTTGTTTAATGTAAATAATGATCAATTAGTAAAGATGGTACCTTCATAATTCATGTTTCCAAATTAATTCATGATAACGCTTAAAGTGGTTGATAATGTACCGAAAAAAAATTGCACTACACATTCACACCTACTTAGGAAGAAAATTCCTATTAAATGCAAGAATCATTATTATAAAGAATATAATTTGATAAAAATACGTAAAGTCTGTGAACACTATAAGAAAGTATAACAGCTTACGTATTGCATACAAAAATTGTTTAAAAAAATAAACTTTTAATGTAATTGAAAAAAAAATCAATTTATATTTCTTATTCTTTTATTGTACTTTTCTTATGTTTCCAGCAGTTCACAATCATCAGGAAGAAAGAAAGTAATAAATTTTACTGTAAAGGACAATAATTACCAACAGATTCAGTGCAATACTAGATATTATAACAGTTGTTTTAGTTCAAATGAGTTAGTCTTAGTTGTCAACACAATTGTCTTCATATGTTCCCATAAAAAAGACTAACTGAATATAGTTTGCTGAATCCAAGAATATTCCTAATGTTTCCCACAAATTCTAAACGTAATACTCTGTTTTCACTAATGATGATAAACATTTGTACATGTAAAAATCACAAATAAGTGTAATAATTTGCAGTTTAATTCACTATAGAACATTGCGGTAGCATATTAAAAAAACAGAGCACCCGCTGACTTCATTTGTTTAACTTAAAAGAATAATTTTTTTATATTAAAAGTAATTATTATAAATTTTAATATAAAAATTGTGTTATTTTAAAATAAAAAAGAGTTAGATTTTCCCTTTTTCTTGTATCAAGATAACATAGCATTCCTCGTGGGACGAAAAGTAATAGTAAGGAGTGAAAAAGAGTTAAATTGATTAAAGAATGCATCAGGTTAAGAAGAACTTAGAGCTCAATACTATATTCTGACTGCTTCGTCATCGGGTAGATAGATGTGAGTTACTCCAAAGACAAGTGACAACTCTTTACGTATATAATATGAAATCCGTCCAATATATGTGAAACATGGTTATGCAGACTAAGAAAGGTGATATATCTCTCATTAAGCAGGTTGTCTGAGGACACAAGTCAATCGCCAGGATAGTTCAGGCTGATAAATTTGTAAAAGTTTTACTAAAAGAAGATAATAAGGGTGAGAAATTCAGGAAATTAACTCCTACAAACAAGCGATATTGTAATGCGAGTTTGTTATTATAAAATCTTATAATAATGTATTACATATTCATCAAAATCAAATAAATACATTAAGATTGGAAACAATTGATAAGTTAATCAGACATCTTTGTCTTATACATCTGAATCTAGTCTCGTTTACAGTAACCATAAATTTTCAAAATTAAAATCTGTTTCGTTTGTTGGAAACACAACGTATTAGATTAATTTTGGTAGCAATTAGTAAAAATGAATGAGGATCTTGAAACTGATTTAAGCATTAAATGTCATTTAGCTCAGTCATTTCTCACGACTTGCCTGAACGGAATTATAGTTTCAGTGTAAAGTGCAGATAATTATGATAACGCTGTTGAATCCATGTTTTTTTTCCTCACAACATGGAAAAAATATATTATTTCCTGTTTTATGAGCGAGTTTATTTATTTGTACACAGGGTGTACGTGTATACAACAACACAGTTATTGTAAAATAATAATAAAATAATACACTCATAGGATTAAAATTAAGTAAGTATAATATACAAACATTAATTAAATAGTTAATAATATATACTTATATAACTAAACTACGAGTACAATAATAAACGTAAATAGTATCAACAATTCTTTACAATAATGGTGCTAACAATTTACAATAATGGTATATATAATTTTGTATGTTTGTTTTTAGTCTACAAAGTTACGGTAATTAAAATAAATTTACAATTAAATATATCTATTAACTAAGATATATCCATTAAAGTTTTACCCAGAAAATGTTTAAGGTAAGAGATAAGCTAAATAAGGTAAGAGATCAGGTGATTTTGAATCGATACGCTAAATTGAGTAAAAATGATATTTTGATAGAAACTTACATATGATAAAATCTATCATTAATGTTAGAAAATGCTTGCAAAATTAAGGTTACTTCTAAAAGTAATCTATATGTTAGACGGTAGACTCCTCAGAGAGATCCTGATACACTCGATATAACAACCCGGAAAGAATGCATTCTTATGTATTTCCTCTCCTGTAATGGGTTTTTCTTGTAGATATTTTGAGGGAGTTCGATTTATTTCTTAAAGTTATTTTTAAAAAGTGATTTTTGCAGGATTGTAATGAACTGATGAAAAAATAACTTCAGGTTGTCTACCTATAGGTAAAATGTAAGGAGAAAATTACCTTTTTAAAGTCTAGTTTAACAAGTTCTGTTTAAAAAAAAAAGAGAAGAAAAAGTCAAACTAAGACAGATAAACTAAAGATAACAGGTTTTAGTTTAGAGGAAGCAAGATAAAAGTCAAAATTGTTTCAATACTCATGAAGTTTATCCAAAAGAATTATGTGAAATCATCAAAAGAAATTTATATTGTTATAAATGTCTCAGAAAGGGGGCCAGGTTTGCCCAGTGGTGAACGTACTCACCTCTGGGCTGATAGTAAGGGGTTCGATCCCCACCTGGCCCTCGCTTTATTCATGAGGGAGGTGAATAAATCTGAGAACGTCGTCTCTCAGAGAGGACTGAATTTAATAAGACAATCAATGAAGGAACTGAAGAGATATAAGAGAAGGAACATGTTGAATATAATTAGGTGAAAAAACCTTCCTAACATTTCAATTCAAAATATCCTGGTGGCACTGAAAGGAAATGCTAAAGTAAAGGTAAGAGTACTCATAAACTTTGGGTCAAAAGGATCCTACATGACAAATAATCTAGCCCTTAACTTTGGATACCCTGTTTTTCATAATAAAGGCACACGTTTTTCTGGGTGTGTTAGTTCCCAAAATAAGAAGCAATTGTGTTACAAAGTTAGAGTGAGTAGCCTAGATAACAATTATAGATACTAATAATGTAATGTTAACTCAGATAAGCTATACTTCTTCTACATTTTAGTCTCTCGATACAAGAGTTAAGAAATAACGGGGTATAAATAAAGCACTTGCCGATAATGAAACAACCCAGTAGACTTATTAATCACGGATGTTCCAGGTAAGATTGTAACAGGAGTGAACTTAAATTCTTCGGTTTAATCTCTCTCCAGTTGAAACTATGTTGAGCCATCCTCGGCAAAACCAGTGGGTATGAGCTTGAATCGCACACTAATAACGTTTCAATGTATGTATGAACATGTTACACAGATGATTTAGTTCGCCCACAATGGAAGCTAAACACCACAGAGATCAAAGTCCCATCGCAGACTAACTGGAAACGGAGATGTCATCTTTAGCTAAGGAACATTTTTTGAAAGCAACTCTTAGTCTACTTGAAGGACATTATGAGGTAACTTTACTGTGAGCAGACAGACACTCACTTATTCCTAGAAACTCCTAACTAACCTAGAGAGGTCTCCTAATGTACCCAATACACTTAAGGCTGTTGATAAACGTCCCCGTTATACAAATTTGTTTAAGATTTAGCTCCTAGAACTAATTATTGAAGAAGTCCCATTTAAACTTTTAGATGATGAACATATTTAACACATCATTCTTGTTTAAAAAATGTATTACTACCAAAATCCCACCTGTTTGATGCTTCATATTATGTAACAGACTACTATTCCCTAAACTAATATGTTGAAACTGATATTAATTAAAAAAATACCATCTATGCAGCTTCAGTTTTAATTACAACTTACGTATTGCAATTACGATTTACGTATTGCAGTCTGGTTTTGTATTACGGACACAGCTTTCCGTACTATTTTTAGTGTACTATTATGGACACAGTTGTTTTTGGAATACGTAAATCCATAGTTTATCTTTTTTGTTACATGTTAGCAAACAGTAGACCTAATGTAGTCGCAATATTTGTGCTCGAAAGTATTAATGTTTTAGCCCTGAGGAAGAAATAAATATATGTCGAAACGTTGGCGAAGAAATGTTTTTTAATATCCAGACCAAAACCCTCAAGAAAATCTCAAAACCTGTATAATAATTTATATTTATAATAATACATAATCATTTTTTAATAATTAGTGAAGGAAGGTTCTCGTCCAAGTTACCCGTCGAACTTGGGTAACAATTTACTTGGGTAAATTGATCAATTTCTGAATTTCGCACTCCAGGTTGGACGTCAATTATTCAGGTATATGAAAGTTATCTAAATGTATACAAACACTGGTAAATGGGAGTACATTTGTTATTTACTAATGATTCACTGTTAGATAAACGAGAGTCAATTGAAAGTTACTTTTAGACACGTTAGAGAGACTGTTCTAATGCATATAGTTGATTCAAGGAAAATGATAACGAAATAACATGTAAAGTGAGGAATAAAATTTCTATTTGACTTGAGGGTTGGGAGATGTTACGTGTTGGGCAGGTCAATATTTGCAGAAATGAAGTTAGGATGTAGGGTGTGCTTGTAAACAGGCCTGCTTGTGGCGAAGGCGGTCCCCGGAGTCGGCACATCTCATTTTACTGCGCCACGTGACGACAGCTCTTTTGCACCATTCCACTTCTTTGTCTGATTATCACTTGTTCTGAGAGACCAGTAAAACATTTTCTACCATATTTAAGAAAATATAAAACAGAAAGAAAGCAAATAAAAGTTATGTCATAATTTAAAACAGTATTATTTATTAGATTTTCATCTATTAATATTAACCTGAAAAATTTAATAAATTGTTTATTTGACCTCATTTAAAAAGTATCAATTCATAGAAACATTCTGTCAAAATAATTGCATTTTTATATTTGTATTCCAAATATTCATATGTTTTCACCCTGTACAAAAAAATTATGTAACATTTTCAAGGTGTGGCATATTTTAAGATCATTACTCAAAATTAATAACAGGTAAACATAAAGTCATTTTTAACCATTGTTTTTGTGTTTTCAACTTTCCAGTTGTAAATTTATGTACTTCTATAGAGTACCTAATGTTATTATTATTATTACCCCTATTCTTTGTAATTAGAACCAAAACAGGGTAGATATTATTTTTTAATTAATATCAATTTCAACACATTGGTTTAGGGAATAGTATTCCTCTACATAATATAAAGCATCAAACAGGTCGGATTTTGATAGCATGACATCCCTTAAACATGAATTATTTCAAATGAGACAGATGAACGAAGGAATGCTTTAAATTAACAATGAAGAAGCTCCTACTAATTTTAACTATATATCCTAGTTATTATATATATATATATATATATATATATATGTATATATAATGTTGTATTTGCTATGAGTGTAACTGTATTTGTTGTGATTACTTAATTTAATGCTTTGGTTTACACCGTGATTTTTGTTTCATTTGCTTATGCTGAAACTAATTTATATATATAAACACAAACATCAAATAAAATAATATTTTTCAATGTTCTCATTAATATTTATTTATATCTCTATACTTATTTATTTTTTTTTTAAGAGTATTGTGTGATTTTTTTTAAATAGTATAACATTAGTTCTTAGATTAATATAAACTGCTTAATTTTCCTCAATGTGTGACTCTTTCTTCATTACTACATCAAATCTATGTTTTAATCATATATACTTTAAAAGGATTCTAGAAAGTTTTTTTTTCAGTTGTTAAAGTAATAAAAGAAGTAATCAAACTTTTCTCTAAATCATTTATAAACCTGTGAACAAGTTGAATAATATTTTATTCTAGCAGTTTTTTTTTTGTTGCTACTGGCAAAGAATTTAAACTAGGCTTTCATTGATTAGATTTGAAAGTGTGAAATATTTATCCTGGAACTGATATTGATGTTGAGTTGAAAAGGAAAGCCGAGAGGAGTCATTGAGAAAGTAAATCAATTCAGACTGAATAATCGACTGAGAGAAAGCACTTTGTTAGCAAGTGACTAACTTTCCCAAACTCGATTTGCTAAATTAAACACTAGAGTATTGAATCGAAATGCTACAAATATTCGCCAAGTCGTTTATAATGTTGAGGTTGCTATATAAGTTATACTTTTACTGTTTACTCCTTTTTATTAATTTAGAACTTTATCATAATTACGATTGTCTTAACTGCGTCACACAAATCTGATGACGATGTCAACAGGTGTTTACTGTAGTTGTTATCTCACTTTTTCATCTGACAAAGCAATTTGAGAATTCACAGCTGCACTTAATGCGTTCTTGTAAAATTGCAATTACAAGATGAATAAGCTAAAAGAAGCGTTTTCTTTCCAAGAAACTCTATTACAAGTATGTTTTCAGAAGGTTTTTTCTTACTTGGATAGAATACAGGACATACTTGGTCCATTAAGTTTCACCCGTAAAAATCTGTTTCTAATGTAGAATACTTATTTAGTATAACCTTCCTGTGTTTACCAGAGTATTTTTTTTTCTTTCATAACAAGAAACAAAAATATATTTCGAGTAGTATTATCTCAACACAAGTAAACAGTATGTTATTAAGAAAAAACATACTGAAAACATTTATAAAAAGTATAAATCCTAAGTTTTTTTTTCAGAATGCCTTAATTAATAATAAAACTCACGCTAGATATAATTGCCTGAAGTCATCTGCTACCTACACAACCTATATATATATATATATATAATATATATATATATATATATATATAGATATATTTATTCAGTAGCTCTCGAGAACCAGGACCAAGAGCAGCTACTTTAAACTTTTACTGTATAATGTGTCTTAATACCAACTCCAAAGACTAATAATTTTCTTCTTTTTTTAATTAATCACCCTGAAGATGACTGGAAGCCAGTCGAAACATGTCGGTTCCAACTTAATTAACATTCTCCAACGTTTGGATGAAGGAAAGAAGAAGGTATTCAGAAACCTTGAAAAACTAGTGAAGAAAATGACATCAGCAAAATACGGTCAGCTGTTCAACGAAATAATATATATATATATATATATATATATATATATATATATAAAGATTTCACATAAACACGTGAAATAACAATCAATGATCAAACCACAATAAGAAATGGGAAAACAAGACTAAGATCTTTCAACCGTAACAAGCGGTCTTCATCAGAGTCAAAAACCCAACTGAACACTAGATGCAGAAAAACATCTGGTGAGGAGTTGAGAAGAGTGGGAGGGAAGAGTGGTATTTTAAAGGGGTGAAAGCGCAGGAAAGGACTAATGTCCAGAAAGGGATGTTTGGGGAAACAAAGGAGTAGAGTAAGAAAAAGTAAAAAAACTATCCGCTAGCTGTCAACCCTCTTTGAAGAGGCTATTGCCCTCGTGAAGAAAGTATCAAGTTTGAAGAGACCGCTACTAATGTTTATAATATTTGATCTATTAAATTTAATTAGAGACGATTCAATAATATTTCTTAACAAGATTGATTTTTCATAGGTAATAAATTTAGCTCCTGTCCAATCAACATGATGATTTTCATTTCTTAGTCTTGTTTTCCCATTTCTTATTGTGGTTTGATCATTGATATATATATATATATATATAACTATAATTCTAATTCAGAAAAATGTTGAGACCAACCAAACAATGAAACACAAGTAACATGCTGGTCACAGAACCCAATCATACATCATGATTAATATCATTGAAAGCTATTGGAAAATATGTAAGATAAAAGAACTTTCGGCTAATTGAAAATGTTACCATTGGTCCTCAGATATTAAGAGGGTACATAATGAAAAGTAGCAGAAAACCTTAAATCGACAATGATGATACTACTGAAAATATAATCTAGGACACATTCACACACACACACACACACACACACACACACACACACACACACACACACACACACACAGACTCATCTGTATACACTCTTCCCCACCCAGGCGCGCACACACAACTGGTAGTAACTGATTTAGAGCAGTTAACCAAAATATTTTTATAACACTATTCGAACAATGTTGACTAATTTCCAGGTATAGTTGACTTGCAACTGCACTTGAATAATAATCATATACCGTTGGAGAAAAAATCTTTAATATGGCTGTATAGTTAACCAAAAATTCGTCATTGATATTAGCAGAGTTATGGTCTATGTAGGTCTTATAAATAATAATGAAGCTAGTTTGCAGTTTAAGAATGATTGGTAAAAAATATATTTAGAAGCTAAAGAATGTATCAAGAAAGTATTTTTATGTAATTATAATTTCTTTTGCAAAACTACATAGTATATAATCAAATTCTCTAAAACACATTTGTCTAAAATTGTTATATTACAAACAAACAATGAAAAATTGAGTACAAGGAAAGAAGAAGTATAGCTCTAAGATCATAAAATACTTTGTTCTTGTTCGACACTTATGATTTCCCTCCATGAACTCAGATAATGCTCTATCATAATCAAACCAGATTAATTAATCTTTAAGAGGCATTAAACTGTCCAGTGATTTTAATTAGTTAGTCTTAAACTTAAAATTCATAAGTTCTTAAACCTGTTTAAGCAATAACTGTGCGAGGCATAGATTATGGAGGATGCTCGTAATCCTTTACTATGAATATAATTAATGATTTCATCTGTTTTCATTGGAGAGGGGAATTTCATCGTTATGAGCGCTAAGTCCTGGTTGTTTAATATATTGTACAATAATTATGCTAAGCATATGAATCTACATGGTTATTAGTTTGGTATCCTGAATGTTCAACATTTAAACAGTTGTATACTCAATCATTTGTAATGTAACTTACAAAATTAGACAAAGTTAGAAATTTGAAAAAGTAACAAAAAAAACATACATGAAATCAGTAGAAAAAACTTCAATAATATATATAATGAAGGTTTATGTTCATATGCTACGTACATTAAGGACATATATATATATATACCATGATAAACGAAAAACGGTCCGGCAGGACAAATAACAATTAAAATAACTGTTGACTGTCGTCCCTCCGTCAATTCACTTCTTCTCCTGAGGACGACCGCCATTACGGTCGAAATATTGAAAAGTGAGTCTTTGTTGTGTTTCGTTTTATGTGTCACTGCTTATTTTAATGATATATATATATATAATTAAATTCGCAGCAACTTCGGAACTCACAATTTTTGGGCTAGTGGCCCAAAACTCCTGATGACGGTTTAACTTAAAATTAGAGCCTCTAAGTGTTTTTCTCAATTTACTGTGTACATAAAATTTACTATTAACTTTTTTTACCCTTAAGGCATAGTTTTCTTGATGATAATATATATGTAATTAAAGATACAACTATAGAAACATAAAAAAAAGAGGCTAACACTCATGATTCTCGATCATTTTGGCTTTATTGCTGTCTTCAGTAGGGGAAAAAAAATGGAAAAAGAAATACAGAAGTAAGACGTGAAAGTGTCCACCGACCGATACAAAATTCGGTCTAGACAGACTATATATATATATATATATATATAATATTTCAATAGTTTGAAATATTGAATTCTGTAAGTGTCCTTTTTATTCTTTTTTCTGTGTCGTGCTTTGTGTAATTTAAAGTTATATATATATATATATATATATATATATATATTCACTGATAAAACGAAATACGATCCAAACTGGACACAATACGAGTTCGAGATTAACAAAGAGCAACACACAAACTAGGGAAACACATACCCGAAAATTTGAGTCTATAAGTGTGTTTCCCTAGTTTGTGTGTTGCTCTTTGTTAATCTCGAACTCGTATATATATATATATATATATATATATATACATGTCACAGTAAATCAGACGCACAGAACAAAGGAACAAATACACTTACTGTCCCTAATTTTTGGTTGAACCGTCATCAGTAGAAAATATCAGAAAGAAATTAGTCAAGCATAAGCTGTTGCTAAGTTTAATTATACATGTATATCAATGATCAAATCACAATATGAAATGGGAAAACAAGACTAAGATCTTTCAACCGTAACAAGCGGTCTTCGTCAGAGTTAAAAACCCAACTGAAACATTAGATGTAGAAAACATCTGGTGAGGGGTTGAGAAGAGTGGGAAGGAAGAGTAGTATTTTAAAAGGATGAATGCGCAGGAAAGAACTAATGTCCAGAAAGGGATGTTTGGGGAAACAATTATGTATGTATGTATATATATACATATATTTGTAAAATTTGGGAGCAGTCCTTCATTTAAGCATATTTCATTAAACAACTGATTGTATTTGACTGATGTCATTTTCTTCACCAGTTTTTCAAGGTTTCTGAATACCTTCTTCTTTCCTTCATCCAAACGATAGAGAATGTTAATTAAGTGGGTACCGACATGTTTCAACTGGCTTCCAGTCATCTTCAGAGTAATTAAAAAGAGAAAATGAGTCTTAATACCATCTCTAAAGACTAATTTTCTCTTTTTAATTACCCTGAAGATAACTAGAAGCCAGTCGAAACATGTCGGTACCCACTTAATTAACATTCTCCATCGTTTGGATGAAGGAAAGAAGAAGGTATTCAGAAACCTTGAAAATCTAGTGAAGAAAATGACATCAGTCAAATACGGTCAGTTGTTCAATGAAATATATAGTATATATAAACTCAAAAATTGTTATTGACCTCTTCTATTCTATTCACTGTTTCGTTATTGAGGGCTAGGTCAAATAAAAGAAAATAAACTCCTTTCTAGGCCGACGTTTCGATGTATTTGTACATCATCAAATTTGTACATCAAAACGTCGGCCTAGAAAGGAGTTTATTTTCTTTTATTTGACCTAGCCCTCAATAACAAAACAGTGAATATATATATATATATATATATATATATATATATATATATATATAGTAACAGCCATAGACGAAAAGAGATTGAGTAACTTCGAGAGTCTATGAAGAGGGTCAAATTTGGTTACTTAAGGCCCACTCCTCACTTGGCCTCTACCTTAAACGTTAAAACTTTTTTCCCTTTTAATTTTCTTTCTGTCTCCTTTTTTATCCTAATTCTCTCTTATACGGTACTAGAGTTCCATTACGGTGGAATAGTGTCGTTTACAGTGGACCAGCTTGCAGCGCTATGGTCGCATTGGAAGTGAGACTAATGCTTATATATCGACGTCTAAATCATAATAAAAAATAAACAAACCTCCCAACTTAAGCCAGAAGGTGTGTATATAAATTCAATTGACATATTAAAAACTGGTAGTGTGTTTAAAGCTAACTTAAAAGTTGGAAAAGAATACCATATGGTATTATAATGTTAGAATTGAAATATTCCAATAGCGGATCATTAAAATATTGAAACATTACCTAGTCTGGCCGTAGGCATGAATAATTAATTCAACTGAATGTATGAATGTGGTTAATAATTGAAGAGACTAATCATTTAAAAGGTATTCTAGAAAAGCTAAAAACTATTAAATTTTCCTATCAAAAGAAAAAATATAAAATAACGTTTTTTAAAATGTTAATAATTTACGACTAAATTAAAAATACGAATATACGTTTTGATAACATTATATTCAAGTATATGAAAAATTACACTATAGAACATAATTAGTATCAAGAGTTTGCATTTTTAATATTTTTAAGGCTTGAAAATCTCATAATTTTACTTTCTGACACTTTGATGTTTTATTTTAAATAAAAGACGTTTCATTCCTTTGAAATTAAAAATGTCTCTTGCAGGGTTCGGTTGAATATACAGTTATGAAATTATTATATGAAGTAAAATTATTTTAATAATCAAGCTTCTAATTTTTATATTTTATCCTTGAAATATCAGTTTGAAAGTAGGTAAGGATAAATACAAGATTTCGGAGGTCAAAATTGAAGTTAAAATTAGTTAATAATACAGTCTTTAATCCAATGTTTTCCAATCTCTTTGTTAGGAAGTACTCTTAAATTCCTTTAAAAACCCATATGCCAGAGTTTTTGGAAAAATCTAGAACAAGATATCAAATTCCAAATTTTAATACTACTATTTCTGAAAACTAAACTGCAAGCTATTTTTTTGGTAGACCAGTTACAGATTAGCTACTTCTCCTTGATTACACTCGGATAAATTAGATCTAATTTACTGTTATGCTAACAATTTTCAATTGATTTCAGATTATCTCCACCATTATCAGATGAGGTAATACTCAGCAAAGTTTTTCTTAGAACTGTTATCTAGTTGTATGGAAAGGTACATGTTGATAATAAGTGTGGATAGAAATCTGAAGCAACATATACTGGATTTTTGGGAAAGTTATAGCAATCTCGTGGAGGGTGAACTTCATTATTTTATGTATAGTATATTAGACCTTCCAGAGTACTATCATCATTATGATGGAAATATAATGATTAAGTATGGTTGTAGAAAAATAATATATCATTCCTAAGGTCTCCACCTTCGTATTTTATAATTATCTTTTAAATAATACCCAATAACAATAAATAAATAGAAATTGACAATAACATTAACCATAACTAGGTCAAAATTGATTTATTGAAACATCTATATTATTGAAAGCTATTCCATTAACTTTTTAAAATAATTATCAATCATTTCTAAATATTATTTGTTTTTGAAATTATACGGCCTAGAATGAAACTTTTTTGAGAAAATGATTGACGTACATGCCACAATAAAAGTGACTACCTTTCAATCAAATATTCAATTTAAAGCCACTGCTAAACATTAATCTTGCATAATTCATCTCGATGTATTT
The DNA here is from genome assembly GCA_026182355.1 of Hermatobates lingyangjiaoensis. Classification (NCBI taxonomy): domain Eukaryota; kingdom Metazoa; phylum Arthropoda; class Insecta; order Hemiptera; family Hermatobatidae; genus Hermatobates; species Hermatobates lingyangjiaoensis. The sequence continues at coordinate 845,531 of JAPFBL010000081.1, forward strand.
CACGTGTATTTTTGTTTAGATTCATAATATATATAATAAGTTATTTACCAGGAAAATAATTTATCATATATTTTTAATTTGTGCAACATCTAATGGTATCAATCTTTATTAGAAACATTAATAAGGCGACAACTAATGTAGCTATCGTATAAACGAAATATCAGACTTTCTGGTTAAGATTATGGAAATTATTGAAAATCGATTTAACTATATCATTTGTTTTATTTTTGTTATATCAATTTCATTGTTTGCCAAAATTTGAAAGTAAAATACATCTATATATTAATGTTGTTAAATGAATTCGAAGGCTTCTATCATATAATAAAAATCTTATATTTTGTTTTTAATTTCTACGTTATTGGTATTGCTTTATGATTTTATTTTGTGAGGAGTATGTTGAACATGAAGATCTGTATTTACCTAACACTTTTCATGTTTCTATAGATGAAAGTTTTATTTTCTTTTTTATCAAGATTTGGTTCTAGCTTCAAACAGTACAACACCGATGTTTCATCTATATTTGTAGACATCTTCAGGACTTGATATATTACTGTGGTTCTACCTCCATGAAATAGTTCAATGTTTCTTATCTCGACTACATATATTAAATATTCTGCGGTAAAATGGATAAACAAACAAAAGTCTCCACACAAATGAAGTTTTATTCAACATCAACGCGTTTCGAACACTTTGTGTTCATCATCAGGAAGAAACCAAGTATGTGGTGGTGACGGGTTGGTCCAGTGAGAACAACTTGTTGATGTTGAATAAAACTTCATTTGTGTGGAGACTTTTGTTTGTTTATCCATTTTACCTCAGAATGAGTAAATACCACACAATTACGGATTTCACAACTAATGATATATTAAATAGTTATTTTCTTTCTTTTTGGCAATGTTTCAAACAATACAACACCTTTGGCAATAAGCTTCAAACAATACAACACCTTTAAGCTGATGTTTCTGAAGATGTCTATAGACAAAACGTCGGCTTAAAGGTATTATATTATTTGAAGCTACACCAAACCTCAATAAGAAGAAAACAATGTTCAAAATATGTGGTCGAGATAAGGAAAAAGTGATAAAAGTTTTGTAAATTTTAGAGTAAAATTAATATTAATATAATGTTGGAAACGTAAGATGGAAGCTTGTTAATTGAGGGTACTCATTTTATGAACTATTAACAATATTTTTAATAAACACACTATTTTGATTAAACGAACTAAACTTTTCCTATCATATCTCTACTAAGTATCAGAGATCTAGCTTTCAAAAAGTTAAATAAGACTAAAGTAAATGAATAGAATATGGAGCACGATGTGAGCATACAGGAGGCGTGTTTGTGACAGGGACTGTGATTACACCGCTTGAGGCGACTCGTCAGGGCTTGGCATGATGCCAAGTCTGAGTGAGTGACAAACCAGTCGTCTACTTGAGCCATCCATCTTACCCGCTGCCATATTTTTATTAAAAAAAAAACTTGATAATTAACCATTTCACAATAACACAAAAACCCTCAGCATATTGTCATTAAAAACTAATTATTCCTTCAGGAACAAGATCTTGCAGAGTAATTTAAGACCCTAAGCAAAGAACTCATGTCATAAAAACTATTGAAATAAAAAGAAATAATAATTTTAAATGAAACATTACAAGGATTGATATTTGAAAATTCTATGATAATATATACAAAAAATAACGTCCTAATAATCTCATATTAATAAAAGAAATATTGATTCCAATTCATATATATAAAAATAAAAATAAAACATTTTTTATCGAATTTATTTATTCTTATTTTAATTTTTTTAATTAGAATAACAAAAATTATTATTCCTACATTAATACTCATTCTAGTACAGAGTAGAGTTATGAATTTTTTTAAATATTTTCAAAACTCACGTGATTTTGAACCACCTTTTAAGAAGAAATAACTTACTGTTTTCGGTAATCTGACTGATCCATACTTAAAATGTTTTTTAAGTGAATAAGTTACACTTGTACTTCAACTAGTGATGAAAGGCATAAACTAGAAATTTGTTGTTTGGAAAGCTTCAGTTTTTGTAAATAGTTTGAACGTGATCACGTAGTTACAAAATATATGAATACTAACTAGATCTGTGGTAAAAACAGGTCTGAGGTGGTGTAAGCACATGCCTTCTTGCTCTTAATATTTAAGATTGGAACTTCAGACTTAGGACATAGTAGTAGGTTAGGTTAGTTTCCAGTGGTCACCTCACAAGAGAACACACATAGGTACATTGGCATTTTGGTACCATACAATAAACATTCTACTTTAAGAGTCCATAATTTTGTCTAATTCAACTGTATTAAGAGTAAGGATCATTAATGTGTGTCTGGCATTGTATAGGCTCGGGGCCAACTACTTAATGCCCTCTCTGAAAGATGTACTCAGATTCTTTTTCCCCGCCTGAATAAATTGACCCGGATCAATCAGTCCAAAGACGAGCACGTAAACCAATTGGCTACCCTGGCCCTAACAAACCCTAAACTGGACTGGCGTTCTTTCCTTCGACGTGAGGAGATCTCTCTCACTTCGTGCTCTCTTCTATTATTCTCCTGATGATGAACAACAGTTCAAAATATTAAATTTAGTAAGTGTGTATTTTATCTTTTTTCTGTGTCGTGTTTTGTGTAATTCAAAGTTTTATAATCCGTGTGGACCATTTCTTCAATTTAGTATAACCCTAAATTGTTTACAGGGCAGATTGAGGATTTCTGCACGCCACCCTTAGAAGAGCCTTCAAAGTATTTAGTTTCAATCTTATACTTACCATTGAAGTGCTACTCAAAACAGGATACATTTTGTACCTGTCAAGTACAGTAAACTGAATAATATGACTCTCCCAAAACTAAAATGGGTGCCCAAAAATAAGCCACACTTGCATTCCCGAATCATTAACAAGGGTGAAACTTTGTAAGCGTGATCGTTTAAAAAAATACACCAGTCGAATTACGGAACAACAAATTGATAAAAACTCACTTACACTATTGTCATTAACCATGATGAACATAAAAAAAACCTTTCGGGTTTCTCTTATTAATATTTTCTTTCAATTTCAATATAAAAGCAAATTTATTAATACATTGTTCATTTTAATAACAACAATCTGAATTCATTTCAGATTTTTATTTTTGTACAACCCAACAACTTAAATGTTCAACATTAGTTAAAACGAATATCTAAGAGAAAATAAAAGTGTTAATGACAAAAATTAGCACTGCAGAGCATATACTAACTTCACTCGTAAAACTGTTGCCTCTAAAGCCACACTAAACAAAAACTGCCAAGTAAAACTTTAAAAAAAACTTTCAACTTATTTATTTATAAAATTATATAATACGACTCTCCCCGAAAGTTTGTAGTCACTTTCAACTTTCAAGAAACAAAATAATTTAAGCCATAAAAAATGCTGAACGACTGAGGTAACTGAATAAAACCATTTTCAAAAAGAATTACTGAGAATTATTTTGAGATTGTATTATTCTTACAACATATATTAAAAAAACGTTAACTACTTTCATTAAAACTAATAATATAGTTAAAAAGTCACTCAAAACAAGAGCCATTTGTTTAAACTTTAGTTTTAACACGTAACCTGTTCACAGTTTTTAAAAACTTTGTTCTATGTTGAACTATTTCAGAATAATGTACTAAAAAATCTATAAATTGAAAAAATCATATCATCAGAAGGAGTAAAATAACTCAGACCATGAAAACAATGATTTCATATTACAAAGACACTAATATCTTATACTTTAATGAAAAAAAGTTCACGGAATCTATATAAATAAAAGAAAGGTTTTGTCTGTACATTGATTCAAACTGATTCATTTCAAGTTACCTTTACGTTTTATACATTAGAGAAACCAAATCCACCCTTAGAAAATATTCTGTCTTGTTTGTCCGCAAAATTTGGCACAAGTAAACTCAGTCACTATAAACTATACCAAGCTAAAAAAAATTGACAGCAGTTTCTAAGTAAAATCTATGATTTGAATGTATTAGAAATTTAACGTAAAATAAGGACTTTTAAAAATTTTATGTTAAAATTTTGAAAATAAAAATATACAAGTATTTATTGATATTATTTTAAAACGTGCAAGATTGATACAGTGGCAGGTAGGTATAGCCAATTGACTTTATTTCGTTTGCATTTAAGCTCCTAGCAAGAAATTATTGACAAGGCCTTTCCCGGAGTTCGAGTTCTACCATCTATTCAGAATAACTGGCTTTTTGAAAATGTAATTCTTACCCTTACTAATAACAGGCAGGAAAATTCCACAAACAAGTTCTTATACTATATCAAGCCCAAGAGGACTTCAAGTCAGTAAACAGTTGAGGAAGTGTTGAGGAAGCAGTTCATTAATCAACTGAATTTCTTGACTCCGTAACTGCAGCTGGACTGCCTATTCATCAGTTAAAAGTAAATTAGTGGAACAAATCATGCTGTTTCAAAACTTAGTGCCCCAAAAATATGGTGCAACGGGACATCTTAATTCGTGGTCAAACGTCACAGAGGAGGACATCTTGACTGGGTATGTTACTGGGGAGCCTGTGATTCTATCATGCATACCTACATTCCAAGCAGCAATCAGTTTCAATTCAAATGGTTGTAATTTCCCGTCAGCGTCTGTTTCAGACAGCTAATGTAGTATATACACAGGTACTTACTTAACACTGAACTAATAATGCTATTTTCTACTATTCTGAAATTTCTAATAATATTTTAGAATACCACGTAGCATCTCTGAATTTTTTTAAAATACTCATCAAAGACTACTTGTGCTAGTCTAAAATAAAATCTTAAAGTGTTAACGTGCACAAAATTTTCCAAGGAAGGCAATTGAGAAGAACATGATTCTCTGTGGAGTCTTTTAAGGGAACTATAGATAGCAACTGCTCGTGTTTTAAACATAGGTTCAATCGTACCAGTTATATGCATTGCAACATTCATCGTTCAGTGACTGAAAGTGTCTACTGAATGTTTATATCTCTTATCAACATGCAGGTCACTGCGTTATTAGTTTGTTTTGGTTTCCTAGAAAAGTTGAGTTTAAATCTCCAATGTTAATTGATTCCTTCTTTACTGTAAGTGAAGTACTCTGATCATAAAATATATTTAATTTTGATATTTTGAGCACCCTAAAGTCAATTATTGAATTTTTTGGTGCTATCTTTAAGTATATGGTAGGTGGGTATGTCCAATAGTTTGTGGGTATAAGTATGCTACAAGTCATAAGGCTTGATTGACATTTTACCAAAAAAAAGAACCTTATAAGAGGATGACCTTGCACTTTTTTCTTCACCATACAAGGACAAAAAGAGGATTTATGCTGGATTCTATGATTTCAGAATATGCTTTTTTTTCACAAAACTAAAAGAATAAAATTTTGAAAGGTAAATTCACTTTAAGGAACTAAACTTCACTTCAATGATATATAAACAATTTTAAGAAACTAAAATTTCTGTAAAAGGGAATAAACTTCTAAGAAACTAAAACCTCAAGCTGAGAAATCGATAAACTGACATTGTATTTTTATATACTCACTTGAATTTTTTATATGAACCGAGTCAAAAGAATTTTTGTTTAAAAATTTAGTAAAATATTTAAAATGTTTTTAAATAGTTAATATGGTAATGATATCATTAATAATGCTAATTGTTTTACAATTTTCTACTCTGATTTCAAATGAAGAGAATTACAAAATTTACTGAAAATTAATTTAACGATATCTATATCTATGAATGATATACATACAAACATACATATAGGTTCTATAAACGAAAGTATAATATAAACATGGGTGAAAGTAATTAAAACTCGTGTCAAAGTAAAACAAATCTGATATGCAGTTTTAACGTTTACTGTATAATATTCATAAGGAATAGTAGAAATAAGTGGTTTGTTAGTAATGATTTTAAATGCCCAATGACCTGTAAGGGATAAATAATTCTTCCATGTACTGGATAGAAGTTCATGCTTAAATCAGGGACACACTGAACTGCTTAACTCTTTAGAGACAACTTCTGGCTAGGGAACAGTAATGAAAATATAGTGTTTACGTGCTTGCACTCTTGAGATGGTTAGGGCTTTTCCTTCTAGACAGTGGCCATTACTTGTCCAACTTACGACCTCTGTCAGCCTAACAACGACAAAAAGTTTTAGCACTATTTAATAGAGTCATACACACATGTATAGCTAACAAACATTCGTTATTGCGATATTTATCCGTTTACTTCTGCTTAAACTGATCTGATTCTTTACTAATTTTCAAAAATAAAATTTACTTCTTTTAATGAAATATTTTAGTTTTAAATTTTATTATATTTGCTTCACCTTTTATATCATTATACTACGATAAACTCTGTTAAAAAAACTGTCAGATTTTCATACTACAGGTTATTGTCATTTTTAAATCCAGTTCACCACAATTTATGATTTTTTATTTAAATAAATATATAAAATTACAATAACAAGAATCAATCACAGAAGGAAAACATATTCTAGTCGATTTTAAGACAATATTCATTTCACTAGAAGACCAGCAGCACATAGGAGGCCTGAAGGAAGTGGAGGTAGGGCACAATGAAGAGACAGGTGACGTGACATATGTACATTTTGCCAAATTTTTGGTTTTCATACTGTGGCTTGGGCACTAAATTTAGTTATATACGTATAGCTCTTTATTTAACATAAACACGTGAAATAACAATCAATCATCAAACTACAATATGAAAGAGGAAAAAAGAATAAGATCTTTCAATCTTTCAACGTTTTCAAAAAATGTTGGGTTTTTGACTCTGACGAAGACCACTTGTTACGGTTGAAAAATCTTAGTCTTCTTTTCCTATTTTATATTGTGGTTTGATTATATATATATATATATATATATGATTTCCCTTGGACAATTGATGTGGAAGCTCCAACCACATGATAGAAGAATTGCCCGCGAGATCGAGGCCACCAGCTCAAAAATCGTGAGAGCAGAAGCTGCTGCTACTTTGAGCAATATATATATATATATATCTCAGAATACAAAAAAAAGGTTCAATCAATCATACTTAGATCATTTTTAGATACAAAACTTTTTTGGGAAAAGAGAGTTCAATAATATATTACAAAACTAAACACAGAACAGAGCACAGTATTACACAAATTAATATTTAGAAGAGCATTTAATAGACAGGAAAGCAAAAGAAAGAAAAATACATAAGATGTTTTTTCAGCTGAGGAGGAGAAGTTGTTTGATATATTGATCTAAGGATGTGCAAATGTTTTATTTTAGTATTTAAATTATATATATATATATATATATATATATATATATATATACTGTGAATCCATAAATTTCAGGCCCACTTTCAAAACATGGCTATTAAACTGTGGTTTCTCTTGAACACGGCCTATCTCTGTAAGTTTTTTACCCATTTTTAATAGGGTTCAACAAAAATTTTGTTTTGTGATACAAACATTTTGTTCCGCAGAAAAATAGTTGTAGACTTCAGCATATCACAAGCTTTACAGCTGATTTTTTGCATGAATATTAATTAAAAGTATATTTTTTTAACGCATACACGGATTTAATGTGCGTTTCAAATAAAAATAAATTCCTTTTTAAATTCCCAAGAAGGTTCGAGTTGATATTACTTATCATTAGTGGACATTTTACTATCAAGAGAAAAGCGAACATTGATTATCAGATAATTAATTTGGATGTGATAAAGGACTTTCAGTTATTCATGCTTCTATCTCATCCATCCAATAACATTGCTGAACATCCTCTGAATCTACTTCATCAATTCAATTGAGGTCGTTCAGCGTAGAGTATCGCTCTCATCTCTATGGCTGCTCTCTAATGAAGGACAATTGTTAAATTATTATCTATGGTTTGCATGCGTTTTTCTTAAACAATTTTCCAAAAATTAGATAAATTATACCTAAAAAACAAACTCATATTTTTGATTTTGCAAAGTTTATGGCTTTTATGATAACTCTATAAGAAATATGGCAGGGCATAATACCAATAACATCAAAATCAAAATCAAAATACTGGGTTAAAATAAAAAATGTTATAATTAATCTATTCAAATTAATATAACTCCTAAATAACCCACAAAATTAAAAGTAAATTTTAGATGAAAACAAACTTCTACCAATAAGAGACACATAAGATAAATTCATAAAGATACAGGAACCTGAAATTTCTTGCCCTGATTACGCAAATTATACAAAAATGTATGATTAGTTCTCTATTGGTTTTTTTCCTAATATTTTCTCTATGATACACTTAATTACATAATCTTTTCCTGGATCAGAAAGTTAGATATTTAGAAAGCCTGAAAATGATATCGACAGAAGAATACAATAGACTGACAAAATTATCAGGAATCAATCAGTTATTCAAGTTCAAACAAAGCTTTCAATTCAAACATTTTCAAAAACAGAAATATTATATTATGAATTTAAAAATATTCACCTATATCATTGCAAGTTTCGAATTCAACTCTCCTGTTTCTAGAACTCTACACTGTTATTATTCTATTATATATATATATATATATGATGAAACCACAATATGAAATAGAAAAAAAAACTAAAATCATTCAAGCGTTAAAAGCGGTCTTCGCTGGAGTCAAAAACCTAACGGAAGAAGACTGCTTGTAATGGTTCAAAGATCTTAGTCTTTTTTTCCATTTCATATTGTGGTTGCATCATTGATTGTTATTTCACGTGTTTATGTGAAATTATATATATATATATATATATATAATAATAATAATAATAATAATAATCAACACACGAAATAATAATCAACGTTTAAAGAACGGAAAGAAATCAGAAAGAAGACAATCATCTTTGATATGATTGTATATGATTCAAAGTTGTATATGATTGTATATCATATATGATTATATATGATTGATATGATTTGATGATATCATCTTTCAAACGAAGGAAACAGTCTCCATCAGAGTCAAACTGATATTCAAGTGATGTAGAAACTTTTAGTGTGAGGATGAGAAGATAGGAGGCAAGCAAGGTGTTTTAAAGACCGTAAAATGCAGGAAAGAGAAAAAGTACTGGGACAGGAAGAAATAAGTAACGAACTATCTGCTAGCTATCAAGCCTCGGAGAAATGTCTATTACCCTCGTCAATCTGAGTTAAACTTGAACAAACCATTATTAATGTTCGGATTATTGCGATTACTTTCTTAAATATAAGGGGTTGTAATTTAAACATTTTTTTTTATTTCAACATTTAATTTCGACATTTTTTATTTTGGATAGTCAGGTTTTAATTTTAGCGACTAATTATATCTTGGCAAAAAATGAATTCCAGTAAGATCAACGCTTTTGTTATGAATAACGAATTAATAGTGAAATGTCTATAAAAATCGCATGGCGTCATGAATGCCTGAAGAAGATTAAGGTGATTGGCTACTTTATACAAAACAAAGTTAACAGGGTAGATTTAAAATACATGAAAACTAAAACATTATGAAAGACAAAGTGAGTAGAAAGCAAAAGGCAAACGTTTTAAGAAACCATCAGGGGAGCACAGCGTTATATTATCCGACAACAAAGAATCAATTTCCTAAGCCTGTTCATCATCATAATTAAGCTAAAAGACTACCTCGGATTTATTTTCTTCACAAATGTTTTCAGCTTATTGACCTAAGGCGTTTAGAAACCTTTGAAAAAGTTCGAGAGTAATTACCAACTTTTTAATACACCTTCAAAAAAAAAAAAAAAAAAAAAAAAAAAACCTTCAAAAATGCTAATTTAAATTTGTGGTTCCTTTTGAAACATCAATAAGTTAGTCGAATTTATTCGAAATTTGTATCCAGGTAATTAATTTTGTTTCATCCGGAAAATGAACTTAAACTAATTGTAGAAGTTATATTCTACCATAATAAAAAAACAGTTACTAATGATTTATTTATTAATTTCGTTATATTACTATTATTATTCTATATAATTAATATTAAAAGAAAAATTTAAACTACATACTTAATTTTATGTGTATTACCCTAATTAGATACATACATACCTTGTAAAGGCACCTGTACTTAGCATCTCGTCAATTTATTGAGATAAACTAGTAAATACCAATAACTTATAGTAAACTTATGTTTATTAAATTAGTTTCTCTAGACATATATACAATAAAAAAAAACACTAAAAAAATTCTGAATTACCTACGGTCAATTTTACTATAAGTTGAAATTATAGTTTTATTTTTATGGAACTATCGTTTAGGTGAAACATTGAATATTTCGTATATTATTAGTCAAGAATATTTTATCAAACGAATGAACAGTAATTCCTTATAACAGTTGTTTCTATCGCCTTAAACGTTTTTTTCTTCTAGAGATTCATATACTAAGTGTTGTCTGTTCTTCATTATATGCAATGGTATTGTTTATACTCATGCTTGTTTATTTATTTCGAAGCCATCAATAGTTCAAGAGTTGAAGACAGTGGAAAGAGTCTTTACAGAAAGAGGGTTGATTACGAACAAGAGGCTGTAAGAAATAATCAAACAAAGGCGGAATGTCTCCCCGTAAGGCAGACATAACTGGAGACAATAGGTCTTTCAAGGGGAGGAGAGTCATTAATGTTCATGGATGTTAAAGGGAGTAGATAGAAATCAGGACACCAGGGGTTGGGCGAGATGAAGGTATCAATCTCATCAGGTGCAGATAGATTACATACTTTATGTCTGAGAAAAACACACTCAATGTTGTTGATCAATTCAAGACTTCGTACTCTCTTTAAGAAAAAATATAAACCGCAAGCGTAATGTTCAGGACAATACATTAGTTCTTTCTACTTAAAGGTGAACTCTTTGCCTTAATGACTACAGGCATCTAAATATAAGTTAGTTATTCCAGATTATTTTTTTTTAAATAAACTATACAACTTAAAACTAAAATATAAAATCTAAGCACACTTATCAAACCAGAAAATTAATAAAGATATGTACCATTGACAATATATCGAACGATTCATCATTATCAGATAGTTCTATGAAATTTAGGATATAAGAGATTGATGTCTATTTCAAAATTGCTCCTTTGAAATAGAATCAATTTTATTCTTTTTAGAAAAAATTTGGTTCTAATTTATGGTAATCAAATTTATGTACATGTACATTAACCATGAGAACTGCTTGATAATACCTAAAATAAAAGAAAACTAGAGTAACGTAGTAATATAGAAAATATATATTTTACTTCATATATGTTATCTAAACAAATATATATTAGATACAATGCTCTTGTACTTGTACTCTTCTACAATACAATATTGAAGAAAAAAAAGGCCATTGTATCTAATATATATTTGTTTATTGTGGTTGTATAATTCATATATTATATCAAGAGTTATTGTTGATTATTAATTTATATATATATATATATTATAATAATGAATGTAATAATAACAAATATAATATAATTAATAACGCTTTCGGTAACTACCAGATGTAAAGCATCCTAGAAAACGATTTCGGGCTACTTTAAAAGCTATCAACGTTAGTTTATTCTAAAAGATATTTTAGAATATAAATTTTATTCTACTTCAATATAACATTAAATTTTAAGTTTTAGAATTTAGTAACATATACTAAAGTTTGAAAGCGTCATTCAAGCATAACTAATAACTAGTATCATAAGTAGTAACAGATCAGTTACTCTTCCGTTCCTGCAGGACATTTATACAAATACTAAGTGTGAGATATACGATAGTATGCACAGTATGATGCATATATTTGTATATATACTATTATCTTTGTCGAAGTTTGGTTCAACGTCTAACATTGGAATTAACAATATAAAGTATTTCAGGAAATAAGAAATACGTGTCCCCTCAAAATTTCTATAAATATAGACGAAACGTTGGTATAAATATCTTGGAAATTGTTTATCACTGGACCAAAGCTCGAACAAAAACAATAGTATAGAATATATCATACATATAAGAAAACATTGATATATAGAAATGTATATATGCCTGCGTATACATATATATACGATTCTCGATAATTTCGGCTGTCTTGCTGTCTTCAGGAGATGCAAAGGGAAAAAGGAAAATGAAAACAGGAGTGGAGACGTGAATAGTTCCACCTACTGATACAAAGTGGAACTATTATACAATATATACAATTATACTGTTATATTTATACAAAATATATATATATATATATATACATATGTGTGTGTGTGTGTGTGTGCGTGTTTAGTTTTAAATTAGAATTATTAAAAGTTAAATAAAAGCACTGAAAGTTTAGCATAAAAAAATGTCTTTCATTATTTTCCTGTTAGTAAACTACCATTTGAATTGAGTTCGATTAATACAAAGATTTGTATTTGATTTTGTAATGTGTCATATCTAATTTCATTTACAAATATATGTACATGTATATATTTATAAGATTATAACAAAGCAAATAGAAATAAACTAAATCATTTTTAGAACCTTTATAATTTATGTGAATCCAAAAATCATAAATTATGTGTCAAGTAACAATTTGACACATAATTTCTATAATGAATATGATAAAATCTTCTTCATTATTTTTAAGTATCAATAAATAAAATTGTATTTATGTTTTTTATTTCATCCTTACTGAATAACTTATACTGCTTTAATGTATTCTTTCTTCTTGGAGTATTGTATTTCTTTTTTTTTCAGTTTACCGACAACTTTATCAAACTTCATTATTGCTCAATATTTCTTTTGAAAATAGTGAAAAAGTTTACATGAAGTAACATTGCAAAGTTGTCTTGATAAACGATATTCTTTTTCAGTTCTGATTTATAATTTAATTTTCTAAGGAGGTTTCAAAATAAGTTTCTTTTTATCAGATCTCAGAGTAAATATCGATGCTACTATATTTATTTACTTCTAAAGTGTTTTCTTTTCTGTAATAATACAAACATATGATCTGCTCAAACGATAAATTTTAATGTAATAATATTAATACTGTATGTAATGTTCTCACAATACCAGAAATGCATTATTTTTTCAGATTTAAACTGAGAAAAATTTTAACAATATCAATATTTTTTATCAGAAACATGCTGAATAACAAAAGGAATTAATACTGACAAGATCAAAAAGATTTATTTGTACCCTGAACTTCCCAGTATAAGTGTTCAATGACTATTGTATTTTATCATTTATATTTCTCAAGTTTAGATGTTATATTTATGTTAGACTATAAGAATATATAATAGAACATTATTAGCAAATGAACGAAAGTTAACCGATCTGTTGGCATATTTAATAAAAAAACAGAAAAATACATATAAAAGCCCCAAGAAATGCTCACATCAATTATTCAAAATTAGTCGACAATTCAAAAAATGCTTATGACTTATAATGCAAAACAGGAGCAACTGTACCTCATGCATGTAACGAGCTGGAATCTGATCACCAAGAACGAGAAGTATTCGGGAGATGGAAGGGAATGAAGGGGCATTAATTAAACAAATAAGTAATAAAAAGACAAATTAAATAAGAACTAAATAAAAAGCAATCCTTAGCATTTGTTAGGCGTAAAAAAAGAAAGTCAATTTAAGAAATATTAAATATATTAATTTTATTACCCTTAAACGAATCCTTAACAATACCATACAAGGAGACAAATATGGGCCTTCATACAAGTGATACTGACAACACTAGCAGAAATCTGGTTAAGACTTGAAAAATTAATTAAAAGGCACCATGAGGCCATTTCTGATGACAATGGATAGTGTATGCTAACCATTGATAATTCTGATAAACTCATATATTAGTCGAATCGTTTCTCTTGAATTATCTGAAATTGTTTAACATCAAAAGTTAAGTAAAAGATAGCAGGCTTTTAAATAGTAATGATTTACCCTATGGTAACATTTGTGAAATTTAATTATCTATACATCTAACATATGGAGAAAAACTTTTTGAAAAAGCTAACTGTTTCATACTTCCCAGTGTGTTTTATGGTTTGAAGAAGGTTACGCATTGAGTTATGATTGAGCGCAGAATCCAATGAATTGTACAATGTCTTGAGTGAATCAATCATACAAGATAACATCAGAAATCCAAATATTTTATTTAAGTATGAATGTAAACTTAATCCCTATAAATCCGTTAAACGTTTTATATCTCTTATTTAATATATTGAATACTATATAGCTCTTATTTATACAAGATAATTAAATAATTAAATGTATTTATGTACAAATTTAATACTACAAAATTTATGTTCGTAATAATCGTTTTGAGACAATTGGATAAAATTTATAAGAAAAGATTTAAAAACCTGATTTCCAACAAATTGTAAGATATCAGTAGTCATGCTCTGAGAAGATACAGGTTGACATCTCTTTCAAATTACCTGAAATAAAATCACTACATTATATATTTTACTTTCATATGTATATTTCACTCATCTATAATGTAATAAATGATCTAAGTCATACAAATGTATGATTGTATGACTAACAAGTTAAACGTTTATAAACAATCAGTGCTAAAAATGTCAGAACATGGTCTACAGTCTTATTTGACAATGTTACTCGGACTAATATTAGTAATGTATGTCCTCCTTCAATACATTAACAATAAATACATTTAATAACTAGTACACTAAAATTTAAATAAAACATAATTTTTATTATATATCCTTTAGTAAAACAGAATATCACATGTAATATATCTACTTATAATAAATATGCTACAAAACAAAAAAATGAAATGTTTATACTGAAAAAATAATATATCTCCAGAAATTTAAAACTGAACATGAAATAATGATAACCTACAGAACTTGTTGCAAATGTTTGCAAAGAGTAGAATTATTTATCAAATTCGAGTCAGGTAGAATTGTTATTCAAATGTATCTGACTGAATTTTGAAGATGCCATAAAGACAAATTATCATCACTGAAAAGAATAAAATTCTAAAAAGTTTAAAAGTAAACAAAAAGCATCTATATATATTACAATGTTTTTCAAACCTGTTATAGATGTATGTATAACATAAGTGTTTTAAGCAATCTTCAGGCTGTGATCATTAATCAATGTTAATGTCGAACATAGCGGTCTTAGTTATAAAACCTCACTAAATTAAGAAACACTGAAGCATCACTAATATACTGTTTTGTTCCTTACTACAAAATGGCAACTAATTATAAGCAAGCTATCAGGCGATGAATGACATTTCAATATTGGAGGAATATTATTGAAAATTTAACTTTAAAAATTACAACTGAACTACATCACTTAATTATCTCACTTAATCAATAAGTCACTTAATTTTTATTCATAGTTTTTGAAAAACAAGCAGCATCATAATGCAGAACATAACTATCAGAAGGTAATCAACTAAAAATTGGGAATCTAAGAATTTCGATAAACGATTTTGATAAAAATAACTTTTCTATCTTAAGATATCTGGACTGAATTTAGGATACAGAATACACCTTTAATAACTTGCCCTTTAAACTCATTTAATCAGCACTATTATTGATACATTAATCCAGCGACTGCAGAATAGATAACAAAATACTAACGCAACAGAAGATTAGTATTGAGATAGCATCAGCCAGAATTGAAGTTATGACTACTAAGGACTTAGTAGACCTTTACAGGACATAGTAGACCTTTACAGGACTTAGTAGACCTTTACAGGACTTAGTAGACCTTTACAGGACTTAGTAGACCTTTTAAGGACATAATCAACCTTTAAAGGAGAAATTAAAATTTTATGTGAAGGATCTAACCAGAAACTTTTCTATTAAATACCAATTATGCAAACCGAATAAACATGAGAATGCAGACTGGCTTATAGAAGCAGAAACCTTCAACCACATTTTATGTGAATGTGAGAAAATAGCTTTTTAGAGGTTAACGATTTTTGGCAAATCATACCTATATTTCTCCCAGGACAATTAAACAGTTCATTAAGGGGCATGAAATCAAAGTTTATTTTTAAGAAAAAAACAGTAGCACAAATATGCCTACTTTGACTCAATGCTTCAGTTAAATAATAATATGTCATATTTTTCAAAGCAATATTTTTGTAAGCATATTTTAAAGTAAGCAATGGATATAAACACATCTAAACAAATGAAATCATTAAAACAATTAACTATGGCTTCCTATAGTTTAGCACAGATTTTTAAATTACATACACATGATATCACCAAAATAAAAAAAAACGAAATGAAAATCATTTAAAACGTATTTAATATAATGTTTACTAGTAGTGAAGTTGATTGGAAGCAAGGTCGAATTTCTGTCCATTCTAACGACTTTTTTTAATTCTGTGTTATTTCCTTATACTATCCAACAGCCATGTTTGTAGAACCTGATGACGGTGCATGAGAGCAGTCATTTATAGCGACTTGGAGATGAAGCCGTTAATATTCAGCTAAAGCAAGAGAAGGATGTGAAGGAGGACCGATCGAACAGGCAAAGAGCACCCATTACTTACTCTACACAAGCTTCTCCGCCGGCCCTCTCCATTGCCTGAGATCATCAGCTGCTCCACCTTTCTCACTTGTCTTATGCCCTTAAATTATGGTTGAACACATCGTACTTACGAATTTCAAATTATATAATGACTTTAAGTACATTAAATTCATTATAAAGCAAATGGTACATTGTATTATAAAATTTTATACATATATGTAACAAAATTTCAACTTTAAAATAACATTCTCTAAGCTATTATTCTTATTGTGTGTCTCAATGTAGAGATGCAACTTACATACTGGTTATCCCTCAATTATAACATAGTATTTTCATTATCAAACCTATTTTTTTATTTTTTGAACTTGTTTTATGTTGAAAAACAGTCAAAGAATTTTTTACTCTTGATCATTTATATATAACTATAAATGTTTATGTTTTAATCATGAAGAAAATTAGGACAATTTTCACAAAAAAAGGATAATTTTTAAATATCTATAGTCTCTCAAAAAATTTGACTATGACAAGGAATACATTAGATTTTGACCAATTTCCAATTTAACCGTTAGGGGTTAAACGAAATAAGAATAGGCCAATTGAGAGTGTTTATAAGGGTAAAACCGGCATATATTAGGTAGATATAACATTATACAAGATAAAGATATTCAAAGAAAGAAATAAAAAAAATGTATAAAGTATAAAGGAAGTCCATGATGAGAATATCCTCAGTGACCTAGGAAACGGTGTTGTAATTTATTACAATGTGTTATTTTGTTATATAGTTTTGATCTCCTGAATATATTCCTTTCTTAGATTTTCTTTTTACTTTTATAAAATATATATACTTTCATATACCTACTTTTATCTTTTTTTATTGATTGCTTTATCTATAAAACTTTATCTTATATACAAGTTTTTTTTTAATCTTTATGAAACATTCCACAGGGCTGACTCCTGTTTGGGGACTGGTGTGTAACTTAGTCTCAATCAGGAGACCGTGAATGCTGAAACTTAATTAACACAATTCAAATCGTAGTTCACTACTAAGGGTCATACTTATTATTTTCTTATTAACAAGATGCAGAAATAACTGAAGAATACAGTAAAAGAAAGTGATTAATACATATTTATTAATTGCTAATCGAGGCCAACAATACTATGAGTGTTTGGTTACATAAAACCAATCAACTGAGAAATAAAGATTGATTCCAAGAAATACACATTCCAACTTAGAGAGAAGTTAGATATTCTCTTGTATTTATATAAGTTTCTTTCCCCCAGGTAAAATAGAGGTCGCTAGATTATACCATCCAATACCCTTAACTTTACTTCATAAAGGTATATACGTACTCTGTTGTCGTGTTTTTTAAATATTTTACATTTGCATAAAGTCTCAACATTGTGGACTTGAAAGGCATTGATTTAGTAATAAAATAAAATCATAGAGTTTTACTAACATCAAAGCATCAACAGAAACAAATGAATATGGTTCAGGAAGCACAAAAACGACAAAGCTTAAATTAGAAACTGATCAAATTATTGGCATAGCAATTATTTTGATGGAAACAATGATCCTAAATCAAGAAGAGAATCTTATGTTAATGAAATTGCTGAAGACAATCACAGGGACAACAAAGAACCTGGAGTGGCCTACACTCAACTTTACTATATGTAAACATATTATCAAACTTTCTGGGTATATAATATATGATGTCCCATTTGGTCAGAATACGAATATCTAAATGGGAAATGTTTATTAGTCATTCATTCCTGGAGCTAGGACAGATAGTGATTAATCCACATATCAATATACAAGCTTATCTTTGTATGTCACACAATTGTTCCATATACTATCAGTGTATAACTACAGTAGTAATAAAATTTTAGAACAGTGAAAGTATAGGTTCCGAGTTACGAAATAATCTCTTACAGAAGAACATGGCTTTTGTTCCAATAGCCATTGGATCCCCTACATAGTTAATCTGTAGGATAATGCCATTTATTTTTTTTAAAAACGTTGTTAATTTTGTTTTCTTTTATAAAACTATTAAACTGGGAATTTTATGTCATGCAAGTGTTTTTAAAAAATAACTTTTCTTTCCCTTTGTCAAACATTCAATTTACACTGAGAGAGTGTAATTTTTTTCCTGCCTGGTGTACTCTGTTACCAGGTTGCGTTAAATTTATATTGGAAAAAATTTTACTAATAATTAGCCAATTGTGCATACTCAAATCAAATTCAAAGCCGGCTATTTAGTATGATTTAAAACTTGTATAGCTGGGAGCTTGAAATTGTTCGAAATAATATATATGAACTATTAGACTAGAATAGTGAAAAAATTGATATTTGTCAGCAGCACACATAACTTCTTCAATATTATCCAAAAATACTATGATTCACAACCAAAAATATTTTTATCTCATATTAAGTTTTGTACAAAAGTGCACTATATAGATTTATTAGAGCATTTTTTGTTCATATAGAGGCAGTGGATCTCACATTGTTTGTCTGAACTCCTTCTACAATGAGGATTCAAGACAAATATCCCATTTAAAACTTGAAAATATTCCAATTTTGTCTGAAAAATATTAGAAACATCTAAGAAAAAATGCCGATTTAAAATAATTTTTAATTATAGATAAAGGATAATTTCGTTTATTCATTTTCAAAGAATGCTTTCAATTTTGAATCATGTTTGATATTTTACAAAATTGTTATACTGGGAATTCATAAAACGGCTCTTGGGACCTCAAAACATGTAATCCGTGAATATCTCGAGATTAAATATCATAACGATCACTATACTTTATTTATGGTAAAGTAAAAATAAATCGTTAAATTACTGCTAACATTCATTACAAATTATAAACACTGAACACACTGGTAACACACCACAAAAAACTACAGAAATTATTTACAGTCACAATTTATCTGTGCAGAAAATGTAAGTAAAACATCATTTTCTGCATTTAATGGCCAATTTCCAATCCTATGCTTTTAACTTCAATAAACTGTTGTGTATTTCAAACTTGTACGGTCAGATAATTAATGTTTAATACAGATTAATAAAAGAAATTCAACTCTCAAGTCTAACATCAACATTTTAAATTTTTCAGATTATGTAGAAAGCCCTTAATTAAATTTAATTAGACTTTAAAAGGTCAATCAAAAACCTTTACATTAATTTAAAGTCCAAAAATTGGTCCCAATCAAATGTGAACTGATTTTCTCTTCTTAAAGCTTGATGGAGTTGAAAAATAAATTAGTTAAAATTTATTTTTAATTTAACTGTCAATATATTTATTAACTGTCATTATTATTTATTTATTGTACATTATATTAGTTCATACCAACTAATATAGCATTTTTCTTATATAATGTAGAATTTATTAGCCAATCCATATGATTGTAATACAACCCAATAAAGAAGATGCGGTCTAAAATTAGTCAGTAAATGTTTCTGAAGTTATAAATTACTTAATTATATGGATTTAAATTGTTAAAGGTTGTCTTCCAGGAAACATTAATGAGCTTGAATCTCTGTCTGAAAGGAATCATAACTGGTAACATAGAAGAAGCAGTTTATCCATTCCATTTAATAACACAAAAGACAATGGTGTTTATCTCACGCAAACATCTCCTGCTTATTATTTAATATATCTGGCCCATAAACAATTAGGGGAGGCCTTGTTCATTACGATCTTCCGCAAGATAGTTAAATTTTATTAATGTCCGCCACGTGAGAAATACCTTAACCAAGCTCAACAGACTAATTGTGTTCTTATCAGAGGGGTATATTTCAGTGGCCTGAAACTAGCCTTCATATTCATCTAGATCATCACGATTTATGCTCTTATTTTAGATGGAATATAAATGAAATAACTAACGGGAAATAGTGCAATCAATACAATGAGCATGCATTAATGTTGTTCAAACAAAAATCTCCCCAGTTATTTATGTTCTAACGATAATTCATATTAACATAGCAATCCCCCCCTACATTATTTACTTGTTCAGTTAGAAAATTTATATTTTTTACCCCTCGATTTTATTTTTTTTAAAATTATATCTGAAACATAATGTTAACTTTTTCATTTTGTATGTAAAATAAAAAAATACTGATAAGACATGTCAAATAGGTAACATATAAAAAATTCGTAGAATAAGTTGACACAATTGAAATCAACATTTCAACTCTTTTGATAATCAGTATGGCATGGAGAATAAAAGCGGCTGTCTGGAGTTTAGACAAAAACTGAGGAGCCAAATAGGCAGGTAGATGAATCAGTGTTGCCAACAAGTAAGAAGGTAAAAAAAAAAAGGATCAAGGAAGACAAAACGCAAAACAAAAAAGTAGTAAAACCAATAAAGCAAGTGCTACCATATTATAATAGGTATGCCAATAATAAAAAACAAAAACAATAAAAATAACAACATTTAAAAAAAAAAGAATAATTATTTTAAAACAAATAACTAAACAAGGAAAATAAGATTACTTAATTAGTACAGACACACAACACGCACACACACACACATATACATCATCCGACGTTATAAAAGCACTTTGTGGACCTCAAAACACGTAAATACGACAAATTTCGAAAAAGAATTTTTTCATGATTCATGAATATTCTATCAATGTATAATATAATATGCATACAAAGCAAAAATATATTTATATCAGGAAGCCAAATACAAAGTATATTTAAGAACTTGAAATTGAATAAAATAATGGTAAGAAATAAAACTGCTTTATATCAAGAGTAATAATAAAATTATTACTTAATAAAAAATACTTAATAATAAAATAAATAATAATAAAAAAAGTATATTATTATACTTAATAATAAAATAGAAATAATTAGAAGTTGAATAAGTACTAGGATAAATTGAGTCAATATGTGTTTCTAACACAAAGCAACCAAATGATAGATTTTTATTTAAAGTAAAAGCCTCTAAAGGCTCGATAGTGCGATAATAATGTAAAACTGTGTCAAGATTTCGCCTCAAAAAGATTATTGAATGAAAAATAGAATAGATTAGAGCAGTGTTTCCCAAAGTGGGTGGTACCGGCCCCCTGGGGGCGGTGTTTGATATCGGGGGGGGGGGGGCTAATGCAAAAAGGAGTGGGGATTCTATTTCCATAAATTAGAAATTTCATGCAATATAATTTTTAAATTTAAGTGGAAACACCACATGTAAACTTCTAGGAAAAAGTTTCTTAAAATTATTTGTTTTGATAATTCATTTTTATGTTAAAAGTATATTCTCATCTAAGTTTGTTTTATTGTATATTAATTCTTTTGCATAAATATGCTATGAAACAATACATATATTGGATTATAAATAAATATTCGATTAGTCATTATATTAATTTAATTATTAAAATGTTACTCATTTCGTTATTTAGTCTAAGATTCTGATTATTATTGAGGAGTGTTGAGTATAGGTTTACGGACCCATGGGGGCGGTCACTCGAAAAAGTTTGGGAAACACTGGATTAGTGTAAGTTATAATTATATAAATCTTATGTTTTTTCATGTACTGTTAATTAAGTCTGTATTGATTTAGGCCTCAAAGTGTCTAAGAATATAAACGTTATCTTAAGGTGTTTTTGAGAGCTATTTTAAGCTTTCAACCTTGAGAAAATCTGAAACCTTTTATATATCTCTATTTTTAATAATTAAGAATCTAAATAAGAAATCTCTAAAATATATAGAATTTATTTTCTTTTTCAAAAAAGATAAAATTCTGAAATACCATAGTTATTTTTATCAATTTTCATATAGGATTAAAGTTGAATCCAATATAGAAATACACTTTGAAAGAGACAAGGGCAATCAAGATGTATTTGCTGTTCTGAGAAACGTGCAAAAAATAGAGAGTAAACAAGTGTGAAAGAGAACAATCTACTTCTATTATGTTTAACTTGAGAAAATGTTTGAGAAAAAATATTGGCCTGATCAGAAGAAGAGGCTTACTAATTCAAATATTAAACAAATTCCACTAAATGTTAATACTTGTCGCCTTCATGTATTATTCAATTGATTCTGCCTCTCTCCACTGTCTTGTGTTAATCTATCCAACGCAATTAGCAAGTCACTGTATATTCAGCAAGCTCTTGGTTATCAATGGTTTACTGGCTTATGCATGAAGTATACATTACATGAATATATATATATATATATAAGCTAAAACAATTAAATGACTATAATTAAAAAATTGCGTTGCCAACCTCCAATATTTTAATAATCCTATTAATAATCTTTTTATGTGTACTTCTTTTAATTTAGGACATGATCTTCTTTTGTCCAATATAGAAAAAGAAACATAGAGAAATCAAAATAAGACACTTACAGTCTATAATTTTCGGTTTGAACCGTCTTCAGGAGAGATAAGAGAGGGAAACCAAGCGCACTGGTTCAGAGACGGTTGGACCGTCAGAGGGTATAACTGTATATATATACAGTATATGTATATGTATGTATATATATATTTACACATACATACATATATATGTATAAAAAGATTTCATATAAACACGTGAAATAACAATCAATGATCAAATCACAATAAGAAATGGGAAAACAAGACTAAGATCTTTCAACCGTAAAAAGCGGTCTTTGTCAGAGTCAAAAACCCAACTGAAACACTAGATGCAGAAAACATCTGGTGAGGGGTTAAGAAGAGTGGGAGGGAAGAGTGGTATTTTAAAAGGGTGAAAGCGTAGGAAAGGACTAATGTCCAGAAAGGGATGTTTGGGGAAAGAAAGGAGTACAATAAGAAAGAGTAAAAAAAACTATCCGCTAGCTGTCAACCCTGAGCTGTCTCTTAAAAGAGACTATTGCCCTCGTAACAAAAGTATCAAGTTTGAAGAGACCGTTACTAATGTTACTAATAATAGACCAAATATTATAAACATTAGTAACGGTCTCTTCAAACTTGATACTTTCGTTACGAGGGCAATAGCCTCTTCCAAGAGGGTTGACTGCTAGCAGATAGGTTTTTTTTACTCTTTCTTACTGTACTCCTTTGTTTCCCCAAACATCCTTTTCTGGACATTACTCCTTTCCTACGCTTTCACCCTTTTGAAATACCACTCTTCCCTCCCACTCGTCTGAACCCCTCACCAGATGTTTTCTGCATCTAGTGTTTCAGTTGGGTTTTTGACTCCGACGAAGACCACTTGTTACGGTTGAAAGATCTTAGTCTTGTTTTCTCATTTCTTTATGTGGTATGACCATTGATATATATATATATATATACAACTTTTCTATTTTATGATATATTATATATATATATATATATACAACTTTTCTATTTTCTATATTCCTATTATATATACAACTTTTCTATCTCTTCCCTACCAAGTGCCCTTCCTTAAGTCACAGAATACTTCTCCAGTTTCTTATACCCAAATTCCTCTGTGTCATTCTACATCCTTCTCATCGTACCAATCATCACCTTTTGTCACTGAACTCAATCCCTTTTCTTCTTCTGTTTCTAATTTTACTTACACCAATACCTGTAATAATAATAACAATCATAATAATAATGTTAATAATAATAATAATAATAATAATAATAATCATCATCATCATCATCATCATTACGGTACTAGTAATAATAATTTTAACATTACAAATAACAATAATATACACAACTGCAACAACTTAATCCCTAACAACAATAAGAATATTATAAACCTTTCTTCCCGCAATTTGAGTACTGCTGAAGCCAGTATTCTTTCTAAGGGTCTTAGCTTCAGTCCAGTCCCTAAAATTAATCACATCAGCATCTTGGAGGATCTACAGATGTTTTTTCGATCTCTTCGCTGGCAGTATTTTTGGAGTTCCAATGACAAAAGCTCCGGTGATACAACTTCTAAAGTTCACACTTCCCTCAAGCGCTTTAAACCTCTATCTTCCACGAACCACCTCCACTTTCTGCATCACATCCTCTCGAACTCTTCATCTCCTCTATTGTCCGCAGATGTTCTAATCCTGCCTTCCTCAGAAGCCTATCTCCCCCAGATAACCTCACCATTCCCGAGAGAAAAGCGATTAGCAGTTTGAAAAGAGACAGCTCCCTCCTTATCATGCCAGCTGATAAAGGTTCCTCTGTAGTCCTCATGGACCGTTCTGTCTACCACCGTAAGGCAATGAAACAACTCTCTAACTCATCTTTTTATCAACAGCTTTCTTCCAACCCTATTCCTCTTATCCTCAAGAACTTAGTTTCTCTTCTTAATAACAGTGCTGTGTGTGAGGGCCTTTCTCCCCAGGATATTGACACCCTCATTCCCTCAAATCCCCGATGTCCTGTTTTCTACCTGCTCCCTAAAGTCCACAAGCCCTTCAACATGCCTGACTCCCCTCCCGCCGGTAGACCTATCGTTTCCAGTTATGGCTGCCTTACAGAAAGACTTTCCGCCTTCATTGATCACTTCCTACAGCCTCTAGTTCGGAACCAACCTTCTTTCTGCAAAGACACTTTCCATTTTCTCCAAATTCTTAAAAATCTTTCTCTTCCCTCTACCCTTGATCATCCTCTTCTCATGGTTGCCATGGACGTCACTTCTCTCTATACTTCAATCATTCATTCTGAAGGTCTGGACGCTCTGCGATACTTTCTTGATGGCAGAACCCCACCCCTTAATCCTTCCACATCCTTTCTAGTCTCTTTGGCTGATTTCGTGCTACAGCATAATGTCTTTCAGTTTGAGGGTCGTTATTACCTTCAAACCAGAGGCACATCTATGGGTACGATTATGGCCCCTTCTTACGCTAATCTTTTCATGGCCAAATTAGAGCAGGATTTCCTGGCCACCTGTCAACTTCTTCCACTCCTTTATCTCCGTTTTATTGATGATATTTTCTTCATTTGGCCCCATGGCAAACATAACTTAGAACTTTTCCTACACTCCTTTCAAAATTTCTGCCCCTCCATCACTTTCACTTACGACATCTCCGACAGACTTATCACCTTTCTTGACGTTGACGTTACTTTAGACAATGGACACTTCTTGACTTCCGTACATATAAAACCCACCAACTCCCAACAGTACCTCCATTACAATAGTTGCCATCCATCCCATGTTAAAAAGTCTATACCTCGATCCTTGTCCCTCCGTATTCACAATATCTGCAATAATCTCCAAGACCGCAGACATCACCTTAACCTCTTAAAGGACAAATTTTCTGAACGAGGCTATCCTCGCTCCTTCATTGATAGTCGTGTTTTACCGGCTGACATCTCCCACCAACCCAGACCCAAGAGGGATAGAAGTAACGCTTCCTTCTTCCTGACAACCTACTTCCCTGGCGCTTATAAGCTTCGTGCTGTTATTAAGGAGTCTTTTCCGATTCTGTCTACTTCTACTTCTACTTCTTCCATCTTTAATCACCCCCCTTCTATTTCCTACCGTAAACCTGCCAATCTAAAAAGCATTTTCTCTCATATTTCCCCTCAGCCTTCCAATCCTGTTCCTGGAATGAAACAATGTGGACGCCGTGGCTGTCAAACTTGCCTGATTGTTAATCCTAATCCTTCCTTCGATTCCCCTCTCCACCATAGTTCCTACCCGGTTCAGGTCAATTCCTCCTGTACCTCGAGCAACTGTGTTTACCGACTGGATTGCACTCAGTGTGACTCCTTTTACGTTGGCTTAACTTCTAATAAGTTGAGCCTTCGTATGAATGGTCATAGGGCTTCAGTCGGTCAACGCAGTAACTATCCTGTAGCCATCCATGCGAACTCGCATGGACTCAGTTTCAATGACTGTTTCAGGGTTCAGATCCTGAAACAGATCCCCGAATCCAACAATAAAGTTACCCTAAGAGCTTCAGAGGAGGCATACATATGCTTACTTGATGCTCGCTCTTCCCCCGGACTCAACCTCAACCGATAATTTATTTATGATTTATTTATTTATTTATTATTTTTTATTTATTATTTTTTATTTATTTATTTATTATTTTTTATTTTACTTTTTATTTATTATTTTTATTAATTTTAATTTGATTTATCTACTTTTTTATAATTTTTTATAGTTATAATTTTTACTCGTTCCTTTTACGTCTTAATTTGGCTCTTCATTTCCTTCCCTCCCTTCCCCCGCTTGGTGGTAAGTGGTGGGGTACTGGCTGCGGTTTCCGAGTTCAGTACCGCCCTGTCTTCCTGCGGGACTCTTCGCTCTTCGCTCTTCGCACCTCCTGATGACGACGATTGTCGAAATATCGATGTGAGTTATGTCTGTGTCTTTCTGTGTGTTTCCTTCGTTTTTTATTTTATATATATATATATATATATATATATATATATATATATATATATATATCTGCAAATGGGCTAAAATGTAACATGTGTTAAATGTCAAAAAATATATACCATATTATTCGGGTTATTAATTGAGTTAAAAGTGTAGTACTCAAGTCAAGGATCATTTACATGACGTATACCCGTACGTTAAATCATACCACAGGAAACAAGAATCCTCCAGCTATAGCAGCGTAGTAAATACTTGATGACTATTTGCATCTCTTGTGGTTCAGTGAAGTAATCTAAAGTGGAAAGTATTCTCTCTCTCATTCCTTCATTCTCTCCGTCTCTCTTTTTACCCTCTTGTAGATTATTTAATAAACAAATCGAATGGTTTAGACAACTATTATTCCTATTTATATTAAGCATTTTATCATCAGACCTAACAAATTCGTTATTATTTTACAGCAATAAGTGAACAGAAGAGATTATTTTGAGAAAAGTTTAATCAAATAATGTCGAACCTTATAACTATTCGGTTTTCAAAAAATCAATGTTTTAGAAATACGAAGTTCTGTCCTATCATTCAGGTAACAGTAACAATACTCTTATTAACCTGACAACAGATTCTCACTACTCTTTTATTATTAGTTTTATTCTCATTTTATATTAAATAATGTTAAAAAATGTTAACCCAAAAACGAACAAACATTTTACGCATGAATTATTTCTATAAAATCCCATATAAATCAATTATTATCAAGAGTGATTAGAAACATACTATTAATAGATCCTGAACAGTCCACAATATTTTGCACAAACTCTTTTAAACAATTCTTTTTTTATGTTTTCGTCGCAAACTTAATAGAAT
Organism: Hermatobates lingyangjiaoensis; assembly: GCA_026182355.1. Lineage (NCBI taxonomy): Eukaryota > Metazoa > Arthropoda > Insecta > Hemiptera > Hermatobatidae > Hermatobates > Hermatobates lingyangjiaoensis. The sequence goes on from JAPFBL010000081.1 coordinate 873,151, forward strand.
AACGAAGAAAACAGATGAAACTATTATATTATGGCCTTTTTTTAAGCTTGTTTTATTCCAAATAACGGCATACATCAATAGTTTATACTGTGATATAAATTATGAGTCGATTATTCGTTGAACATGAATTAAATTTGTTAAATGTGAAAGTAAAATTTTTTTATTATGTTATAAAACTACTTGGACTCATTTCTGGTAAGAATTTTCATCAATTATAATTTTTACAATACTTTTTTGCAATCAGTTTTTACGGCATTAAATAAACAGAAAAGAATATTTTGAAAGAAGTTTAAGAAAATAACATTGAATCATATTGCTATGATGTTTTCAGAAAATCAATATCTTGAGAATATGGGGTAAATGCAGTAAGTGCATTTCAGTTCCATAGTCGTTTGTTGGTAATAAAAGCAAATATTGAAAGTCCCAACCAAGCAAAATACATATGTCAAGATGTTATTTTATATTTTACTAGAAAATATAAAAAGAAACACATTGACTACATTTAACATACATTTGATACTTGAACTACTTTCTTTTGAATAAATCAGCTTTATTGCAATACTTCATTTTTAAATATTTATTTGAAATATTCACCATTTTCGATGCAATATTTAAGTTAAGTTTATCATATTTACCTTGTGCAAATATTAGTAAATATTAGCATTTCGAATTAATTCATTAAATGAACACTCCATATAAAATCTTATATCTTTGTGAAAGATACACATTTATATAAATATATCTAATATAATAAACATGAAAAAGAATAGTTACAAATGTATAATCTTTGTATAAAGAATAAAGATATACATTGTAAAGATATAAAGAATATAATTGTAAATGAATAAAGAATAGTTATAAGTACAATGCGGTTAATAATCAAACCACATATATTTGTTACAAGAGATAATTCTATTGGAAGTTGAAATTGAAATTATCAGATTCAAATAATATATTTAATAAATGAGGAATTAAAACTTATTATTAATTTTTGATAACTTTTATTAATATATGCCTTATACATAAATAAGTACTTATATTAAACCACATATAGGTATGTAAAATTTACACCTGAATTTAGAAAAGCAAAAACTTTAAGAACTTTTATATTTAAATTTTACAACCACTAATTTTACTATTTTGAAGCTAGTTTTTAAGGTTTTAAGTGTGTCTCTTTCTCTGTGTGTTGCTTTTCTTCATTTTTGAACTGATATATATATATATATATATATATATATATATATATATATATATATATATAAAAGAATACATGGTGAATGTAGCATAATAAAACACCAATACTACTCATATTTTGTATAAGAATTGAGGAAAAGCCGAATGAAATCTTTTCTTATATTCTCTTAAGTAATAGTAGTAAATGTTTTTCTGTATTGAATTTTCCTGGTATGTATATTAATGATAGTGGACTTAAAGGTTAACCAGTTATTAAGTTTGCCATTGGTGTAAACTTTAAGAAAACCTTGGTGGGGTTGTAAAGAATATTTAAGAAGCAGCTCAGTGTCAGTGAAATTAATAAGCACACTGACGTCATTGTACAACATGTACTTTATTTGGAAGTTTCAAATTTGAGTTCTCTTTAAAACACTCTCTTCCTCAACGGTACTTATCTCAACTGTGTTTCTACTTTGCTAAATAGTTCTCGTACGATTCTTTTAAAATAGCCTTCATCAGTTTTTCCTTTATTCAAGTAACTTGTTTCCAAACTTTTTCTTTTTAAGTGTTTTTAAAAAGGAAGAAGGAATCGCAAAGCGCTAGTCAAGGTGAGTTGGATGGATGAATCGTGGTCACGTGTTTTGCTAAAAACCCAGCAGTTCTGATGGCTGAATAGGTTATGGAGTGTTGTGATAAATAAAACAGTCGTGACTCCTCCACATTTCCGGCTTTTTGCGACGGATGTCTTCCATCAGAGGTTTTCAAACTTTAATACAGTTACTATAGAGTCTCTGTGGAATTACTCTTGGCACATGTCTTTTGGTACTGAAAAAAAAAATGTCCCCATCAACTTGGTCTTGGGTCAAACTTGATAGGTTTTCTTGCGTCAGAGAGATGTTACGCACCCATTAAGATGATTGGCCCATTATTTCCATATCATAACCATAAAACCATAATTAGTCACATATTGTAAACAAAAAGTTTTTATTATCTTCTAAACGTCCAAACACTACCTAGTGAATTTAGACCGGATAGGCTTTTTTTTTTTGTTTGTCATTATGCCTGACACAAAAATCGCATGAATTCAGTGCGTCTTCAATTTTTCGATCATAACATCGTGATAAGATCCAGTTGATACTCCACATTCATTGGTAAGCATTCTGAAAGCCAATAATAGATTTACTCACACCAGTTCACTTTATAGATGGGTCGTCAGTTGACGTAGAGGGATATACAGAACTCTCATCTCCTTCGATGGACTGTTTACTTAATCGTCCATGCTACTTCAAACATACCGTATGTTACAAAGTAACATCACCGTAACCGTGTTAAACGTATAACGGATTAAGTGGCAGACTTTATATGTAGAACAAAAAAAGTTCTTAGTAAATCATTGTTCCTCAGATCATTCCTTCTGATATGCATAAACAAACAAAAAACGCAATTTGCAACAAATTGAAGCCAAAGCGTGAATAGTGCAATCTTTAAAAGATAAAAGGGACGAAAACAGGAGGTCTATCCAAAACAACAATACAAACTGAATACCCTTAGAACCAACTAGAGACGCTCACATAGAACAGTATGCGTTTTATTTGAACATATCTCGTCAAACACAAAAGAAAATTTCCATTACAAATTATAGAATTTTTATTAAAAAAACTTCAATTATTAATCAAACTCACACAAAATTAACAAATTTTGAATATTTTGCAGAACCTTTCATTACATGTATTTTTAAAACAATCGGTTAGAATTTAAAGATTTTAATTAGTCTTGGAAATTTAGCATATGAACTACTTCCATAAAAAATATTTAAAAAGAAATATTGATTTAATTTCATCAGCATTATGTACTAGCAATTTACATTCATCCTAATATATTCAAATGTACTTGCTGTGCATCAGTGAGTGTTTAGCTCGGAGTGTTCAGTTATAATTAAAGACTGAATCAAAAACATTTGATCTTCGTAAATTAGCATCACGCATTATTGTAATCTATTACAATTCTATTACAACAATAAATGTATTAGAAGATTTATTATTGTAATATTTTAATCTTCTTCTGCCGGCTGTTGTCCTCCTGTAACAAACAAACCATGGTCGGTCCTTCAGAAGTTTGAACCAAAATAAAAGAACCTTTAGTCGTTTTATAAAAAAGAACCCAATCTTATCTTTGAATTGTAGAATCATGAACAATGTTAATATAACATGAAGTTATTGCATTCATAGTAATACGGCCAAACGAGAATAAGAACTCACCAGTCAATGAATATTGACATAACCTCTGAATGTTGATGGCTAATCGTCTCTCATTTTCTATTCATTTTACATTATGCATTACTACATTTTTTTTATCCCTTCTAAACTTCCAAGACTTCATAGTCTCAAGTAAATTTTCCCACATTTCATGCACCATGCTCAGAAGAATGGAATCACTACTGTTGTTCATTGATTTTGAAATAATGATTTCTCTGCATAGAGAGACAAAATATGGATGAATGAACTTTAAAATTCTTCATTGCTTCTACAACAGTAAGACAATAAACTGAGAAAGGACACCAATCAGTGGGAACAATGATAAAATAATATAACAAATATAATATAATACTGGAATTAATTATTATTATTATAATATAACCAAATATATAATAACTAGACTACCCGTGACCCTTTGTGTCACTCAGGAATTATAATAATAGGTATTGAAATTAATCCACTGATCTGAATTAATATGATTGAAAGGAATAATATTAATTGTTGTTTCTTGTTATTAAGGCACAGAATCAGATTCATACATGGCCCAAGCTTCTGTTATAGCATTCTTAACTTGATTCAAGATATATACAAAGTAAGTATATTTACCAAATAAAAATCATTTAAATGTAAAAAAACTCATTTAAATTATCATATAAAAAAATAAAACATCGATAAAACAAATATTCAATTTATTTAACCAACATAAAATAACATTAATGAAAGGAATGTGTTTTTATAATATTCCCTTAGAACATTCGTATTTTATCTGACAGTTGTGTTCAAGTTTGTTTCTAAAATTATTCATGTTTAACCTGTAATGTAATAGTTTATCATATATTTGCTAGATTTGTTTATAATACATTTGCACTTTTGTCATCAGCGAGCACGCAAGCCTCTGGGCTACTCTGGTTCCATGCCTCTATTTTATCATCAGTATTTATATTTCGCAAATTTTAAATTAAATTTTTTTTTTGTTACATGTATATATGACATTTTCACTAATGTCATCGGCGAGCACGCAAACGACTGGCTACCCTGGATTCAAGCCTTTACTTTATCACCCTTGTTTATATTATTCAAATTTTAAATTAAAAAAAATTTTTTTGTTACATTTATTTATAATATATTTGTTCTACTGCCATCGGCGAGCACGCAAGCCAGTGGGCTACCCTGAGTCCATGCCTTTAGTTTATTACAAGTGTTTATATTACGCAAATATGAAATTTAAAAAAAAATTTTTTTTCGTTACATTTATATATAATACATTTGCACTACTGTCATCTATGAGAACGCAAGACACTTGCTACCCTGGCTCCCATTTTGGGAATATAGTAATTATTTTCTTTTATTTATTATTATTAGGGTAATACGAGTAAATAATATATATTTAATTTCAGGTCTCTATCTCCAGGGAAAATGGGTAAACAAACAAACAAACAAACGAACTCACAAACTTTATATATAGAGATAAAATAATTAACCATTTAGTTAAATATTAGCTCATCATTCTGTGTGTATGTTTTTTAACAAATAAAAGAATCGTTGTAGACCTGCCAAGCACTTTGAAAGTGGAAAAACACAAGTGTGGAGGAATACGGCATTACTACTGTTTAATCAACCATAATGCAAACAACATTAATTAATTAAACATTATTTAATCACATTAAATAATACAAATTAATGAAATTAACAGGATAAAAACAAATATTTTGAAATAAACCCCTCCTATATCAGCTCATGCTTTGTGGTCTGCTGGCATAATATACCGTGAGTGAAAGTCATTGCTCTTTAAGGAGCTTAATGGGTTTTTTTTCTTTCTTTGAGTATAAGAGAGAAGTTTGACGCAGGTCTCTGAGATTTATCAGTCTAGAGGAGTTGAATCATTACCATTACTCTTAATAAGAACAGCAAAGCAATTAAAGACTCATTCAAAGCAGAACAATGGTCAACAATAACAACTTGTACCCCATTCTTAGTATTTGTATTTATTTATATCGTGAATTATCTTCTTCAGTTTATTTTTAATTCGGATTCCAATTAACTTCTTATCTGTAACCTTTGTATAATTTACATACAGCTAAATTACTTTCAAAAAAAAAATACCCAACGTCTGGAACAGTGCTAAAATCAAATATTCTAAGCGTGATCGACGCAAGAACAAAAATGTTTCGTCTTACAATATCTTGTAAATTACAATTGAAGGAGAAAAATCACATTCTCCTTTTTTCTTACTTTTTCAATCATTTACTACAAACTGTTTTCCATTAAACGTATATTTATCAGTTTTTTGTAGTTTAATTAGTAGAAATATTAGGAGAACAGAGCCGTCCTAGTTAGCAGCTTCGACTTACAGCAGGTCAGTTCTTAAACTCATATTTCTTTCAGAGCGTTTTTCTCAAAAGTAGTATATCTAATTTTTAACATGATTTATCTTTCTTATAACGTATTCAAAAGTGGTCTAATTCAATAAAACTTTCCATTGAAAGAAATATTTGAATAAGTGATGATATTATGTCTATCATCACTGACTTTTTATGCGAAAGCTCAATCTGCTGCTGCTAGCTATCTTTAGGCAACTAGAAAAATTACTAGAAAAAAATTCTAGAAAAATTACTCGCAAGGTAGCTATCGCCTACCTGGCTGTTGGGATATTAGGGAATGCGCTGACTATTTAAGATGGGATTCGGCGTATAATTGGTTGACATGTCGATAGGTCTAAACGTGGCAGGCATTCAAGTGACTGGCATCCTTTGCTCGTGATAGTGGAGGAGACACTGTGGGTTGATAGAACATCAATACGATGTAGATGTTCCACACATAGTCAAGGACAGTTATCATACGGAAGGTGGTCATACTTATGTCTCTTGATAAGGTTAGGTCGATGGGTCATTGGGACGTTCGGCTCTCCCAGCGCTTAATAACAGTCCCTGTTTGTTCCATTGGTTGATTGTTAACCTGGAGTGCCCTTTTGCTGCTTTGAGTCATTGTAATCAGGTTGGTTTACTAGGAAAGAACCCTTTTTCTTGAACCCTACATGGCTTGGGATCCATTGGAACTTTAAATCTTCTCCATGATTACTAGAGTATTAACTAGAAAGCTCAATCTTGTGCATCACGCATTTGAAAAATGAGCCAAACCATTAGTCTCAAGTATCTAGAATTTCATTCATCAAAACCTTTTAACTGCTTTTGACGAGTGTACACGTCATTCTAAATTTCAATTGTACTGCGTTTGACGTGTATACCCGTCCTTCAAAATTTATATTTACCTTTAAATCTAAAAAATAACAATTTTAGAATACCATATTGTTTTTTCTTTAAAAATATTTAATTGAAATTAAAGAAAACAAAATAGGAACGTAATATTTCATCCGGATAAAAAAAAAAATAAAAAGGTTTTTCTAGATATTGCCGATCTTTTTTTTAGCTACTTGGGTTCAATAGAGTAATCTTATCTGAAAGCAGGTCTACACTTCTCAGAAACCTCAAATAAACCCAGCGGTACAGTCCTTTGTAAAGAGCGGTAAAACATAAAAGTTGAAACTTGCAGAAATATATGTCGAGATAAGATAAGATAAGTTAGAAGTGCGAAGGACTGAAAGCGTGACTGATATATGTTGATGTTTTTCATAGTTAGACGTCTTACCCAAAATTCTAGAAAAAAATAATAGCAAATAAACAAATATAGATCTTAATATATAGGAAGAGATACAATCCAGAACACAACTCACCAATAACTGAAATGGAGAACAAAAAATAAGCTACACTTTCGGACTTTTAATTGCGTAAAAGCCTCCAAGTTTAGAAATTGGAAAAAAATTCTCATATGTTTCAATAGAACACGAAGAGAATGAAAATTATGAAATAACATTATACGAACTCTGATTGGCCATGATTGTATAGTCCCCTCACATGAACCAGTCAAAACTGGACAACATGATTCTATATCATATTTGCCAAATAGAAGATTTTGACTTCACCAATCTAATGCATCATGAGAAGTTCAGTATTCGTGTTGATTTACTTAATTTTGGAATAACTAATAGTTATTACCTACCACCCAGTAAACCTACCAAGAGACGAAGTAAACAAACAACATTATTTATATTGTGAGAAATATCTAGTTGAGATTTCTAGAAGTAGTAACATAAAAACTAAGATTGACAGAATATAAATCAAAGTATCCTCCATCAATACAATAATTGCATATTATTTGAAACTTCCAAAATGAAAGAAAGATTATGTAAACTGGAACAAACTGCTCTATTTATTTAGTTGTTAATTTGATTCAAAATTAACAATTTGGTTGAAACTTCCAGAAAGAGAGATTATGTAAACCGTAACAAACTGCTCTATTTATTTATTTATTAATTTGATTCAAAGTGAGGACTTTAGGACAGCAAGAAAACAAATAAATAAATCAAGGTTTAAAAAACGCATTAATATCCCAGTCTTTGTGACGGAGTGACACTATGAAGAACTACCATCCAGAGGAATGTCTTTATTTATACAGTGACAGATTACTTGTAGGGTCGGCTTAAAGAGGAGCCTCGACCAGTCTTTGATCTGCTGGTGATATCCATCTCAGAATTATTTACACTGAATCAACATAACTGAAGTTTAAACCAAATCGTAAAGTATAATGTCAAACTGTATGATGTAAAATCAATATTGATTACAGAAAACATTATCACTAATTGTTGAAGTTCTTAAGAAAGAAGCATTATTGATATTACTTGTAATTGTTGTATTACTTTTAATGATACTACTTGTAAGATTCAATAGCCAATCATTCTTAAATTAGAAAATAGGGTTATAAAATATTAAACAGAAACGTTAAAGAACACATCTAATTTGTTATATCAACTAATGAAATAAATCATTGGTCAATGTTCATCAAACCTAAAGATACGAAATTTGAAATGCCTCTTGAATAAATTCAAAAAGATAATAACATATTTTTTACAAATGATGGACTAAACTTTCTTAAATCAATGTTATCATAAAAATTAGAATGATTTGTGTTATTTCTTGGGTGCCAGTCAATTGACAAAATTGTTGCAATGTTAATCGAATGATGGAGAAATATGAGAACGCTTCTCAGTCTTTGAGAGCGAGTCTTTGAGTTTTGAGATTTGCTCAGTCTTTGAGAGCGAGTCTTTGAGTTTTGAGATTTGCTCAGTCTTTGAGAGCGAGTCTTTGAGTTTTGAGATTTGCTCAGTCTTTGAGAGCGAGTCTTTGAGTTTTGAGATTTGCTCAGTCTTTCGTCTATCAAATGCGATGGTAAAAATAAGAAATTTAAAAACTGACCGGAAGAAACATTAATATGTCATAGAGTAATTGTAGAAAAAGAATCACGTAATTCTCTAAATAAATTTCATGAGAATGAAGCGAGAATTTATAAGTTGACTAGCAAGGAAGCCTAAAATGCTTCCGAGATTTTAGTGAAATTTGTTGCATAACCTGTTTTTAACGAAATTATTTCTTGAAATACGCAGCGGGACGTGTTATGTTGTGGGTTAGCATGATGGGAGGAGGGGGTGGGGAGGTAGCGCGAGCGCGATAAGAAAACAAGAAGAGAAAAGGGTGACTGTGTCAGGAGTCAACACACCCAAAAATGCAGCCTCTCCAACCCTTCAGAGCTTCTCAACCCTTATCTGTGACTCAATTATGCGTATCTATTTAGCGTCTGCGATAAGCGTCTCTTGAATTTTCACATCAACTATGCTTAAATACAACATCATGAATTAAGAAAAGCATTGTACCTGAATGGATATAATTCCTGTTAATCAGTAATATGAACCACTGTTCATATATTACATGTGAACTGGCACAAAAGAATCAGTTAACCAAATTCATTATTCCATTTGCAATCATGGTCGACTTTTACAAGGTTATGGATTTGTATATCTATTTGTATATGGATTTGTATATCAAAACTGGTTTCTGACACAATATTACATACAAATTGGATTTATATGTACATTTAAACAATGAAAGTGCCTGATTCATAATGAAAATATTATAAATATAAGAAATTGTTTAAAGACAATAAGTATTAAATAAAATGGGTAGTTAAGATATTTTCTTCTATTTCATGAATTCAACTGAAAATTTATCAATATTTTAATTAATATAGGGGTAAATAAACGAATTCAACTGGAATAAAACAAAATTGAATGTTGAAAATGTATCTATAGAATATATAATTTACATTAGACAAACTGTACCAATACATTTGGAAAAATGTCTAAGCTAGTAAGAATGAAATAAATCAAATGCCAAAATCTGTAAACTAACTGGCAAGTTAAACAGTGGGATAGGGGACAGGTTAGCCTGTAGGGGACAAGTACCCGACTCTAGGACTGGTAGAGCCGGAGTTCGATACCCACTCTGGCCCTAGCTTTATTCACGCGAGAGTTGAAAACAAATCTTTCGGCTGTCATCTTTCGGAGAAAAACGTTAAGCCATCGGTCACGAGCCTTAAAAATTCCCTACTCCATATACCTTTGAATATGCAAAATTTAGGACAAAATACCCTTTAGTATCACAAAGGGTCAATCATTGGCCTGTGTTCTTTAATAGAACAAAGACTGCAACATAACGTAACCTACCCTACATTATAACCTTATATCAGGTATTCAGTTCTTAAATCATAATTTGGACAATTCATTAAATGCACGTACATGTTTTCTAAAAATATGAACAGTTCACAAAATGTGCCACCTTCTTTTGTTTATGAAGTACAGATAGTAACAAATACAGCTCATGGGTAATGCAATATTCTATTTAATTCAGTAAATATGGAATTTTAGAATTAACACATAACATATAGAATGTTTATGTTGACTTAATTATAAGTTTTAACTGTTACTTACATTTATGAATTCCAATCGGATTCATAAGATACTTACTATGTTGTTATTCTTAAGGAACAATGTTTTTTTATTAGAGGAACATCTTGAACGGTTTCACCGCTCAAACATGTTTGACTTAGAAAACCAATTGACAATATTGATTGATTGTAAAGCAACATCTTATTACTTGCCCAGGCGAGTACAGTTTTTACTTCAGAGTAGCAAGTTTTAAGAAAATCTTATAACAGAGCTTAAAACTGTCGATTATTTGTTATTAGATTTTTTATTTTCCCATTAATGATTCATCAGTATTTATGGAAAACCTTTATACGTGAAAAGAATTGTGATAAGGCACTTCGTGAATTCATTTTTATTCTATAAGCCATGACAAATTTATTCCTTCTAATCGATGCTCATTAGCTCCCAATGACCTGAGAACATGCAAGAAACGGAATACTAAATACTTGGTAACAAATTTTAAGTTAAGAAAATATAAAATTTATTTATCCCTAAAAAAACAAAAAGAGAAAATAATAAAATTAAAAATAATGTATCAGTAGTATATAAACAATGTATACGTTTCTAGTAAAGAGAGGACACTATAACCTAACCGAATGTAACATACATGACCTAAAAGGAAACATTTAGATAAATTAATGTTGTATTTAATATCTTTAATAAATATCAAACTAAAATTAAATAATAATATTATTATAATAGAATCAGAGATATATTGTTATATCGTCGATCTCATGGCGTCAAATATCAAGTAATTTATAGAATTCAGTTTTTTATCCCATCAGGTAAAAGAAAATTGTACACCTCCCTGAAGTGTTAAAAACCATAGGCATGGACAAGCTGACCAAAAACAACAATTAATGTAACTAAAAGTACAGAGAAATTCGAAAATAATTAAACATTTCATTACAACTAGAAATAAAATAAATGTAGTTGTTGGCGAAGACAAGTCGATGAAAGGCATGTTTCATCGTTCGTGTTTTAGTACCAAATGCCTCCAGAGATCTTTCTCTAACTGTTAAACCTTATATATGTAATGAATATATTGAATAATTGAGTTTCAAGATAAATATAGTCAAACGTAGTATATCTATAGCCCATCCCAATATACATTCTGAAAAGAAAACATTATTGAAGGAGTTCAGTCAATCATTGCTCACTCATATTTGGAAATAGAAAGCCTTCATCTAATATATTCTTTTTCGAAAACATCAAACATATGGAAAGTTAAGAATGGGAATCAAATCTGCTTACCATAAAATACCCAACAAAAAGGAAATTTAAAAAAGTAAAATTATATTCAAAAGGAGATTTTAAAAATAATCTTTTTTATTCAGTTTTTCAAACCATTAGAGGAAGAAACTTTTCTAAGCGTTTTTAAATTTAGTTTTATTTAAAAATAAAAAATAAGGTACATAACATTTGTACTCAATAAGTTCTTTCGCTAAAATTACGAAAAAAAATAAGTCGTGGCCAAATAAGGTGTGCATGCCTCTAGAAACAGATTGAATCAGAATATCAAGGAAGCTTCATACTCTACATGTTATAAAAACCTTATAATATTTTCAAACTTAGTTAAGAATTTAAAACGCTGACATTTTCCTGATATTAATTTTCTAATAAAACAGAATAAACATGAGCAAAGTTCTTTGAATAACGTTTTTCACATTGTTACTTCTACAAGTATATGTAGTCCAATGTGTAACTTTGCGTCTATCCTTATTAACAGGTAATGTTAACTTATCAACCTTCTCTTTATCGTTTGCAAAATAACACTGTCTCTCATTTTTCTGATTAGTTCCCAGGAAAAATGGAACATTCTCTAAAATTCCTGAGTTCTTCTGGATAAGTTTTGCATTAGGGGCCAGGGTAGCCTTGTGTCTTACTTGCTCGCCACTGGACTGGTAGATCCGGAGTACCCATTCTGACCACATAATATATTCACACAAGAAGTGAAAAAAATATTTGAGTACGTCGTCCCTAGGAAAGAACGTTAAGCTATCTGGGTCGCAAGCTTGTACGATGTCAGGTATTTGTTAATGGTGCCTTCACTATTATGCTTAAGTTAGGCGAAATTCAGGATTTCCAATGTAGAATGATCATTATGTAGTATCATAAAGGAACTATCTTTGATCTATGAGTCTTTTCTCATGATATGGCTGTTGTAACATAACCCAACATAAGTTCTGCACTTGACATCATTATTCATATGAATTTCATGTGGATTAACTTAGAAATACTATATCTGCAACTAATAATTTAAATACAATTTAACTTATTGATTACCAACACATATACATATCAATCTAGATTATTTATTAGATCATCAATAATTAACACTGTCTTCCGTTGTAACAATAGTACATAAAGTAGATATACGGAAACAGATTGTATCCCAGACACTGACTCAAAACCGTTAAACGGGTAGAAGTGGAAACATGATGACATACACATTTAAACCAAGATTTAAGTCACCCGATTTAATTAATATGTTTCTAAAAAAAACTAATTCCAATCGCAATGTGCATTTATCGGCAACGCTTTGTAATGTTAATTTTTCAGTCTAGCCCAGGATGGCTGGAATTAGCTAAATTCGTTAGTTTTGCAATCAGTTGCCGAGAGGTATTTATTCATATTTGAAACATTTAGAGAAAGTAGTATCCATATAAAATAACATTTTATGATTAGAACAATTTGATCCTCTTCTTCCGATTAGATCGGCTGTCATGGAATGAGGAGTCGAAAGGTCGAGTTTGAGCGTCTAGTTAACTACTCTCCTCTCCCCCACAAATATGCAGCTCTAACCAGATCATCAACAATACATTTTTGAAACTCGCTACCGTGTTTGTTTACGAATACGATATATAGCATCCATATTGGTCATCATATAAAAATAAACTATAATCAATGCATTTAAAAATATTTTAAAAACATTCAAAAAGATAATCTAAAAATTCTTCGTAGAGATATCTTAAAGGTTGATTTGAAAACAGACTGAGATTAGATGTTTAATTAAAAATAAAATCATAGAAGCAAAAGTTAAGGCTTCATGCATACCTCAAATATAATTTGTTCTAATGGATATAAAATTAATTACTAAATAATAAGCATACTGGTTCAGTAACTGAAATTCCTATACAGCACATTCTAAGACAACACTGTGTGTGACAACACATTCTAAGGACACGTGTGTGACAACACATTCTAAGGACACGTGTGTGACAACACTGTTGGTCTCCAAATAACATCAACCCTCTTAGAATAGGCTATCGCCCTCGTAACGAAAATATAAAGTTTGAAGAGACCGTTACTTATGTTTATAATATTTGATCTATTAGATTTAATTAAAGACCATTCAGTAATATTTCTTAACAACATCAATGTTTAATAGGTAATTAATTTAGGTCCTGTCTAAATAATAATCTACTACCCACCTTGTTTTCCCAGTTCATGTTATGATTTGATTATTGATTGTTATTTCACGTGTTTATGTCAAATATTTTTATGAATATATGTATATATATATATTGTTTGCATTTCTATTTCTTACTAACTATTCACGGTTTTTTCTGTATGAAGGTAATTTTCATATTATATATTTCGAATATACTATTACTTATTATAAATATTGGAATACATATTTATTAATTTATTATATGTACCATATACTCTTAACCGTTAATAATATAAGATATATATCTAATTCTAAATGTATGGGAGGAACCAGAAAGTTCTTTTGCTCTAGGTTTTGACTTCACAATGCTCCAAAGCTATATATACTAACAGTTAAAATAAAATCAGAAGAATCCTCTCATCAGTTTACTTCACTTTGATAAATGCATTTTTAAAAAAAAATATTGAATTAATGATAAGCGGACAATAACAACTTCTATTTTTCTTGAAATCAAAGTGGTGAAATGAACCTAAAAGTAAAAAGAAACTAATTATACAAATAAACCATATGTATTCTTGCACGTTAATAAATGACTTTATGTTTTCTTTTCCATTTAAGTAATTAATCTTCTATTCAAACATAAGAGAAAAAAAATATCGAAAGAGATTTGAACTAGAAAAGAATTCAGGAAAGAGTTATTGTTGACAAAGACATAATGAAAGGACGAGAACAATAAAAAGTGGAGTTGTGTTTAGGTATTTAAGGGAAGGTTGGACAGGGTCCAGGAAACCGGGAAAAGGGGGAACAAGAATAGATAATTTATGATCAGTCGGTATAGGGAACAAGCCTACCGACAACTCCGCGCACCATTAGTGAATCTGTCAAAACATTCCTAACAGAGGAAAAAATTATTGACGCCCTAATAATGCCAACAGGAGCAATGAATCTTTTTCATGTTGATTCACTGCTCTGATAAACCAACTAGAAAGGACCTTCGTTAATTGAACAGTATCGAAGTCCTTCGAACTGTTTAATGAAAATCTATGTGGCGTTTTGTTTTTCTTTTTTTTTTTTTTTTTTTAAATAAATATTCCGCTTCTATAAATTCTATTTTAATATATCTGTAATAATGACAGAACGAATAATACTATATGAAATATGATATCAAGCTAGCAGGTAACCTTTACAAAACGGAACTGATGCAGATATTGTCATATTATTTTGTCACCCTTTGAATTAAATTTTACATTTCTATTCTATTATAAGTAAGACAAGTATTACTACATTTTATCTAAGAATAAGTTTAATTTTTTTTTTCATATTAATAATATAAATTCATAACACAACTTTGTGTGTGGTTCACTGTTGGATGGGTGACACCAAGTGAATGTGACTTCCGAATTATTAATAAGACCTGTAATGTTGAAAATGCCTTACCTAAGAGGGTAGACATTATGGTGTATGAAACATTATTTACGTATTAAACATTCAAAAAATATTAGGTAATTATTATGAGTAGTTTTTACGGGACTCAAGTATTAAATTCTGTTGAATCATATTAAATAATCTAGTGGCATAGCAAAGTTTCTACGAAGTGGCCGTTTGGAGGTACAACCTGCAGACCCGCAAGTTTTGACAACCACTCTACTGCATCTTACGCCACCCTTTCGGATTCACACAAAATCAAGCGTAGTTTCCAACATAAATTAATCTGTTAATGAAATTAAAAAGTAATATATTTTAGAATTAATTTCATTATTATATTATCATCAAGAAAACGATTCAGAAAGGACAAGAAATGTTTTAGAGTAAGCTATAGATACACAATAAATAGAATAAGACACATACAGTCTCTAATATGTGGTTTAACCGTCATTAGGAGAGAAGAGATAGGGACACCAAGTGCACTTGCGAAATGACAGTTGGGACCTGGGTATCAACCGCTGCGCTGCTTCGCAAGTACACTTGGTTTGTTTTCCCTATTTCTTCTCTTCTGATGACAGTTAAACCAAACATTGAGACTAAAAGTGTGTTTTTCTATTTACTGTGTACCTACAGTTGACTCTGAAACTTTGTTATATTTGCACATAAGAAAATGCCACAGCCAAATATATGTTTGACCGATCGGATCTGACTTCATCACCTCTCTCTCTCTCTTGCAGCAATACTGGATGATCTATATTACTATCATATTATACATAATAATTTGTAAGATTTCTAAATAAATTTATTCGAGTCCAACCAATGACCCAACGAATATATCCCCGCACTATAGTGCACGTCGTAACTAGCAGTTCCAGACCAGAGGCCTGGTTATATTAATTGTATATGGTCTGGTTATATTGGCCTGATTACTGTGCACTATAACTTGGACTGTCAGTAATTCATGTCAAATATTAAGTTCGTCTGTACAGAAATAACGTCGTATTCGCGGTCATGTGGTCTTGTTAGTCGTAGTTTTCAATGGTTTTAGTCATTTGGAAAAATAGTCAGAAGATGAAGTAATTGTTCAGTGAGGTTGAGGAAGGTTGGTGGCAGGATTGAGAGTTTGTACAAGGTTTAGATTAGTAGGTAGTTTATTATCTTCACTGGTAGTAAGTCGAGTGATTTAACTATCTATCGATTCAGTTTGAAATCATGATGAATATTTACATTTCGGGTGTACCAAGGAGCCAAGGCTATAAGACGGGTACACTTATTTTGAACAATCTGGATACAAGCCTTGTTCGTTGGTGCAGCTCTAAGCCAGACCATAAGCCTATCCATAAGTCATTACGGAACGAATGACCCCCTTATAGACAAGGTCTTTGCCTGAATCCAGAGAATTCCTTGATTTGAAAAGAGAATACAGATTACAAATCAAGTAAATTCCAAGCTTGGATTTATTATGGAGGTGTTGTTTGAATCTTAATCTGGAATATAAAATAAGAACCATATATTTCACATGGGTTTCATAGGGAATGATCTGGTTACCAATGAAGACAGGAAGAGGACGGTTTATTCGAATATGAATATCTATTGAACATCTCACATTTTCGGCATATCAGGCTGACAAATAGGAATGTTACAAAAATATACACACTACTGTATTTTATAAAATTCAATTTGAACCATTAATTTTTAATAGAGTTAAGCGTAACTGTACATAAGTCGAACTAAATTCGTGATAAAATAGCAATAGACTGGGAGACCACAAAGGTTAACCATAGCCCGCTAACGACCACAGGAAACCATTCAATCCTATTACCATTTGAATAGAATTCTCATTTATCAAACGCTAATGATTTTTTTACAAGCTTTTCCTCAGCTTACCAAGAAATCCTATTACTAAGTGAAAGTCTGCAATATTTCTATCTACTATTCATACAACCCGTAGTCAATCTTTTAAGTGCAATCGTCAATAAGCTTTATCAACCACTAGATGATTTTAACAACAGCTGTCTCTTTCCTTAAGTCAGTGCTTTTCAATATTTTTTTACCATAGAACGCTTTCATGAACTAAGGAAAATTCTGGAGCACATTTTAATATGAAAAAAAAATTTCAATTTACTTAAGTAGTGTTAAATTAGTACCTATTCATTGCTCATAAAAAGAGGGTGTTAGTTGCTTTTGTATTGTGCCCGAATGTCCTGCTTATTAATAATATAGTTTTAGGGTTTTCTTCTTAAAGTTTCTTTTTACATTTTTCTTCTTATATTTTCTTTGGGGTTATATTGATTTTTAGGGGTTTTGGAGTCTAAAATCTGCTTGATAAAAATTATACGATTTATAATGACGATACTATTATTGAATGAGAACAACAAAAATAAGAAAATAACACAGACGTATTCTAAAACAACTCATGATTATCTGACATGATATTTTGCACTCTAGTTCCCAATTAGAAATATGCACTTGATGAGACATGTAATTTTTTTTATTATTAGGTCTCGAAACTCTTTATCAGCACCTTTCATACTTGATCTAATTTTACATTTAATGCTACTTAACATAGAAAAATCCTGTCTATAGAGATAAGATGTAAAGAATTTCTTAAATATTCAAATTTAATTCTCTTCTTCCTTGGGGTCCACCTGAGTGTCTTCCTTGGCGTGCCGTTTAAGAAACCCTGCATTAAGAAGCAAGCCACATAAAATCGACCCCAGACAGTCGTTTTCAAATACCCCCGCACTAGCTTGTTATTGATTTATAGAGTTGGTAGAATTTAAATGTTTTATTGGTATTAAAAGAAAGAAAACAAAACTTTCCAAAATAAAAAATATTCAAAAATTATACCAATATATTCATTTTAAAAAAAAAATGCATAAATGTAAATCTTAAAATACACAGCCTAATATAAATTTTAATCTCAACAACCATGATTTAAAACATTTTTCATTTTTAGTGAAATATACTATGTATTTGAAATTTAAATAAAGAAGAACTGGCTTTCAATATAATTGCTTGCTTATAATTTAGAACTTCGACAGTAAATGTTCGAAGAGCAGGCTTATTATCAGTGGTAACCTCGCCTGCAATGTCTATGAAGTCTCCATAAATTCTAAAAGTGGATACCTTTATAAAGCTTAGCCCATCTCTCAGAGACAGAGTGAAGTATTTAGGGGCTGGCGCTAGGTCCTCTGATACTGTCCTCTGATATCCTCAGTATTTCGTTTTCATTCATTCAGCTTTATAATTTCTTTTAATAATGCACACGTCTAGTTATTATCTCATATAGGTCAACTATGCTCAATTAAGAAATTGATGAGTCACTTCGGTTTCTTCTTGACCTTTTCTTCTTGTTCTGTTGGTTTCTCTCTGTTTAGATCTCGCCCTCTTCTGATTTACTATTTTCTTTGAGAGGGCTATCTATCAAGGTAGCTTCACTGGTTTTTGTTGAGTTTGGAAACTATAATTGCTTGGATGCATTTAAACTTAAAACATTTATTGTCCTTTCCATTTTTTTGTGTAATATGGTTTCTTCTATGGCGATAGTGTAGGATTCTTTTCTCTCCCAGTACCTCTGGACTCCCATTCCCAAGACATACCTGCTATTCATGGATGGCCTCAGAGGTGCCTCCCAGACTTTTTTTAAAAGCCTATACAGGAGTCACCTGTCACGACAGATCAGCCTGGATTATGCACCCACAGAAATGGCAGCCTCTATCCTGGCTATAAGAGGGTTCTGGTGACCTCTGCACTGTCGAGTGGCCCAGGTGTACCCGACCCTTCATTTATCCTCGGTACCCTCTCAGTTGACCAGAGCCAGAAATGGACCAGGAAGTGCGAAGGTACCAGTAAAAGACGAAGTCCTTTGTGTGCTATTGAAGGCGTATGTGTGTGTTACATGAGCTTGTGACCCAGGGATTCGCTACACTCCATCAGCTGTCCCTGGGAGTTTCTATATTCTCTTCTTGATCCATTTAGTAAATGCTTTACCTATATTAAAGGTCAGGCTGAGAGCAGTAATGTTTCATATATTCCTTATCATCTTCCCTAAAGAAGCATTATATTAAAATGCAACTATTTAATGGGCTTGGTTTTAGTAATGACAATTTCATTAAATAGCAATCTTAGAGGCTTAGTTATTTCATCTAAGAATAGTTTAATTATCTCATTTGTAATTATCTCTTTTTGTTTCTTTCTGGTTTTGTAATTTTTTAAATTCAAAATTTTGACATTCAGATATGAGTTTTCATCTCTTCTAGTATTTTTTTTTCTTTTTTAAGCAGATGTGACTAATTGTTTTCATTATTTAATTAACTGCTCACATAATTGTGGTTTGTCTTATCTAAGTCATTTTTTATTTGTTCTTGTAATTCCTGTTCTTTTTTTATTTAAATGTATTGTATAATGTGATAATCTTTCGAAGCCTAATTGTTTTATTGTAAATTTTTTTAGAGTTCATACAAGTAATTTCTCCTAATTTATGGCAAATTTATAAATATAATTTTTGTTCTAGTTGTATTAAGTAACTGATAATTTCTGCTTTCATTTTGTTTTCCTTTTTATTCATTTATAAACATTATTTACTGCACTATTCCAGCATCATTTATATCTCTTCTAATTTTTACAGCTGATATAAGTTAAAGAGATATTGAGTTCGTTAAAACTAAATATTTAAACAAAACAAATATAGTTCTTAGTAATAAATAAGACGTGATCTATGAATGTGTCGTAACAAAATTATCAATACTCTTAATTAACTCGTGAAAAAAGTAAAACAAATCTAGGTTTGATACTAATGGAATATTTGAGCATGAGTGGTCATGAAGAGTGAACTTCGAAATTCTAAAGGGTAAGTTAGTGTGATATGAAATAGAAAAATGAATTTCATCCCATATTTTGAAATAACTCACTTTGTTTTCAGGTGTTTTAGCTTTATACATTATTTCATTGTAGCATACCAACAGGAGCAACCTCAGAACAAGTACCGCTCTAAGTTTTAAGTTAAATATAAAAACTTCATAGATAGAACGTTTTGGTGAAAGATTTATAGTCACATACATACTTTTCATCTAAGCTGATATTTTATCATTGAACTAACTTGATAAAATTAATACAGAAAAGTAAATTATTACAACAAAGAGAGAAATGAAATATTCCAACTGTTAAACAACAATGGTTTTGAAAGTGAAACAAAAGTTAGGTAATAGCATTACGATTCATGGTAAGGAAAAGGACAATGTGAAAAGTTGGAGGCGAGCTGTGGCATAACTATATCGGCTAAGCTGCTGCCGCCACACAACGCCGAACTAGAATCAACAAACCATTGTGCGCTTCATTGCTCCTGCATCAGGTCTGTCAACTTCGACATAGGCGTTAACTACACACAAGTCAGCCGCCTTTTATTGTTCTATCAGCCACTCCTCTACTATTTGGGTTGAACAAATGAACCTCTCCAAACACCCACTACTCAGTCGTGTCCTTTGGCATGTTTTGCGTTATCAAGTACCAGCATTGACAAACTTTCACCGTCACCTTTCAAGAGTTCATTTGTTCTTTTACATGATTTTTACGCCTACTTTCCATTATTTTAAAAGTAGCCAACATGGAATTATTAAAGGAATGGAGAATTAACTCATCTTTCATAAATTTAAAAACTAATCTATTATTCCTAAATTTAATTCAGTGTTCTTATTTAAATATTAATAATTAATTATTACTAATAATTAATAATTAGTAATAATTAATAATATAATATTATTTATTAAATATTAAATATGAAATATTAATTTGTAAAATGTGAAAATCACATTTAGTGCGACAAGACAGCCGTTTTTTCTTGAAATTTATCTTTCATTATTAGGCATAAGCATCTATAGTGTACTTTATATAAAATCAATTGCAGATTACTTTATAATTTGACCACTGGTAAGTTTATTATATGAACAAGACTCTTGATAAAAAATTCTTTTATTGTCCATAATCAATATATCTTACTGTAGTAAAAAATCCTGGAATTTTGTAATTTAGTTTAAGATAATGTTTCTGCTTCACTTCTATATATATATATACATATATATATATATATATATATATATATATATATATAATATATATATATATATATATATATATATATATATATATATATATATATATATATATATATGATCAAACCACAATAAGAAATGGGAAAACAAGACTAAGATCTTTCAACCGTAACAAGCGGTCTGTCAAAAACCCAACTAAACACTAGATGCAGAAAACATCTGGTGTTTAGTTGGGTTTTTGACTCTGACGAAGACCGCTTGTTACGGTTGAAAGATCTTAGTCTTGTTTTCTCATTTCTTATTGCGGTTTGATCATTGATTGTTATTTCATGTGTTTATGTGAAATCTTTATATATATATAGGTGTGTTCTCTAATCGGGGTTCGGTCAATTTTCCACGATAAAATATCAAACTCTCGTTGCCAACGTTTCGGTTTTATTTAAAACCTTTTTCATAGGCAGAAGTAAGATTTTTTTAATTATGAAAATGAAATTTACATTATTTAAAGGAACAACAATGTTAATCGGACAAAACCTTCGACAGAGTCGAAAACCTAAACCTTTAAGAGTCAAAGGTTTTGTCTGGTTAACATTGTTGTTCCTTTAAATAATGTAAATTTCATTTTCTTAGTTAAAAAATTCTTACTTCTGCCTATGAAAAAGGTTTTAAATAAAACCGAAACGTTGGCAACGAGAGTTTGATTTTTTATCCTGGAAAATTGACCGAACCCCTATTAGATAACACACCTATTATATCTAACGGTCGATATATTATTGAATCTGTTATATATATATATATATATATATATGCGATTATCAAAGATTCAATTAAGGAAAGTGGTTCAACAGAAGAACAACACAAATAAAACAAATATTTCTGAAGACACTCAAAAGTTAATTTCAAAATTGCTGACTTCAAAGTTGAAATATTAATATTAGTTTTAGAACAGAATCCAATTATAATTTTCTAACGGAGCAATTATTCATCAAATCATTGACTTCTGTGATGCATTCAATTAAAGTATTTTTCGTTGTTTTAGTAGTGCAAATTCATTCATTCTACAGCAGTGAAGGAAAACGCGAGTTTTTATTCATTTAGTTAGAGATTGAATCATGTCAATCAGCCTGATGTTGACTGCGACTATGGATTTCCTTATACGAGAGGTTTAAAATGTTGCACATACCGTTACTTTGAAAAGACGTGAACTTTACAGATTCAAGCCTGCATAATGACACAAACTAGTTAATGATCCTTTTTCTTGGATTGCTATTCACATGCAAGAAAAACTCATCTTACAAAACCACATCCGGAATGAACTAAAGTCATATTAGGAGGTATTACTGTAATTTATATCATAACGATATTAAACTTGCTCAAAATATAGTAAAGTATGCCATTATAATTATCATGGACTTAGAATCAAAAGCAGGAATCTGGAGGTACCTTAACTGATTTCTATAGAAAATGTTTTAGTGATTGAAGAAGATTTCTTGTGCTTAAACAAAAAATTATATTTTATTCAAAACAAAAATAATTTACTCATATTTGTATATTATGTCGACATAGCAAACATTAGGAGAGGTTAAAAATGTTACAGCAGAATAATAAAAACCAAAATAACCTGAGAGATCTGGTTTAAATATTTAAGCAACAAATATCAGCCAACAGCATTTATTCTGAACTCAAAGCTCAAGATAAAAAGTTATTATTGAAAAACGTTGAGAGTCAAGTACAAAAATAATTTACTCTTGAAAAGGGAATTATTTAAATTTACCCGATCGTTTTATAACAAACAAGAAATATTTTTTTTTGTTTTAAGCACTAAATGAAAGTATGAAAAAAAGTATGTCATCTTTCTATGGAAGAAAAAAAGAATTAAGACTGTGAGAATTATTTATTTGGTAAAACGAGCCGTCCCTACATGTAGGTATAAATGACTGATGAAGAAGTTTTGGGCCAATAAACTTATAGTTGATAACAAATACAATTTTAACAAAAATAAATTAAGTTTCAACCACATTAAAATTACGTGAAACATAATAATGACTGTATCGTTTCAGTTTAATATAGTATATGGCCCTTTAAAAAAAGGCCATTTATAAGTGATATAAAAAACAGTATATTCAAACTACTTATGTTTGAGAGAAGTATATTTTTATGCTTAATTTATAAGTAATGGTCAAAATTGCTAAGGGATTCAAATTTCTCAGCAATTTTGAAAAATGACTGGTCCCTAGAAATAAACCGTTTTCAGTTAAGAATAGAGGGGATTCTGGAAGACTGCTTCTTTATAACTAGGGCAATTACCTTAACTGGTAACTGCTCCCTAAAGAGCAGAAATAATCCATTCCATCACAAGTTTATCTGCCATCAGGGAACGAGAGCCTTCTAATCAAAATTCATTACATGTAGGTCTTTCTAAACAGCCTTCCTCAACCAAGTACACCTTCCGGATCCTAATTAGCGACAAAATGTCTCTACCACATTTTCGTTGGCCTATAGTGAGAATTAAAAAAAACAATTCTTACTTATTCTATATACTATTATATGATTCAAAATACGAAATTATAACTAAACATTTCACGACATAGAACACTTAATACAATATTTCCATCAAGCGTTGATATTTCATAGAAGGACGAAGGAAAAATAATTAACGATAGTTCTTTCCCTGGTCTTATATAAATACACGAGTTATAATAGAAGAATAACACAAAACTTACAAACTCACATTTTCAGGCAATCTATCATCAGTAGAAAAGAGAAAGGAAGACCAACCACTCAATTGCTGTTGCGTCTACAAAGTGCAAAGTGCATGGTGCAAAGATTACCAGACAATTCGAGTCTGTAAATGTGTTTCTTTACTCTGTGTGTATTACTCTTCTTTGATTTTGAAGTCGTATTCTGTCCAGTTTGAATCGTCTTTCTGTTTGTTAAGTGAATATATATATATATATATAATATATATATATATATATATATATATATAATATATAATATATAATATAATATATATATATATATATATATATATATATTAATATATATACTGTGTGAAGTCTTCAAATTGAAATTATTGAATGAAATGTAATGTGATATGGTTTAGCCTGTTCAACTAACTGGCTCATAATTGAAACAATTTGTGAGTTTAAAATTCGTGTCATTATATTTAACAGATAAGACATATCACATTTAATGAGCTTAGACTTCTTTCAACATTTCTTGATGTATTGTTCGGCAAAAAATATTCTTTTTATTATTTGTTTAATCTAATCTATGAACAACCAATTGTATTAGACAATAAGTGCAATTTATAATCAGTGTTAGATTATATCTTTTTTTCGTAATCTATAATTTTAATTCTGTATTAATTTCGTTAATCTCAAAACTGTTAAGTGTAACGGAACTATGGAAAATTTGAATTGATTTCGTTATATATAATTTATTATTAGAGTTGGAATTAAATTGTTTCCCGGGTAAAGCCGGGTAGATCAGCTAGTTAACAATATAAATACTTTTTGACTATCTTCATTACACACTATTTAATAATGAGGTCCTTTAACAAATTTAAAGGACATCTTTATTCAAATATTTCAAGGAAGAAATAATGTATAGATAACTTTTGCCATCGTTATTCAACTCCACAGTTTTCCGGCTTTATTTTGATAATGAAAAAGGAATCTAATTAGAGTGGGCACAAAAATTGTTTATTTAATTAAATTCTTTAACGAAGCTTTATTTTTTTTTATATTTACTAATTGGTTTTTCAGGTTTCTGATATTACTTCCATGATGTATTCATTCAGTTATACAGCGAGAAAATAACTGATGGAATTTTATTCAATCTAATTTTGTAAATCCATTATTTTTATAAAAATAATGTAATCTATTCCAGGCAGAATACATTTTTTGATATTTTCCAGGACTCCAAAAATAAACAGAATTTTAGAAAAAGATTTGTTTACTTCAATAGGATAATAAAAAACTCATCAAATGATTTTAACTGTCAATTACAAAGATATTAATGGCAGGACTAAGAAATTATCTGACAGAATTGATCCTAACTTTTTACAACCAATGGTTCTATTGTTGGACTAATTACATAATCAATTTTTGTAGACTTGTTCGTGATTTGGTACAAAAAAAAAACAACTCTGTCGTTAAGTCGTGTCCTTTAAAATAAAAAGTGGAACTCAAAAAAGTAGAAATGAACATTTTTAAAGTAACCTGTGTCCATGATATTCTCTTAAAAATATATCCATTTATAACAAATAAGCAATTAACATGTAAGTCCAAAGAATAATAAAGTTAATAAATCTTTTATTTTTGCTTCTGGTAAAATGTTCCTCAACAAAGATGATCACGATAATAAGATAGAATATCATCTTAAGGAAGAAATATTTTAAAAAAAAATTGTAATTAATTAATTTGAAATAATTTAATTATATATATGAAATAAAATAAAAGTGTCGTGGAAGATTATTAGAGGTGATTTTTGCTCATACACTGATTGAACCGTGTATTGTGATGCGTAACAGTCCTTGTTTAGTGGGAAAACAACGCGATAAGCTTAAAAAAAAGAATTATTGGACGTGAAATGACTCAACTCTTTATAAGAATATCATAAAAAAGCAACAAACATTGCATTTAATGGTAACTCTCTAAAGGTATAAAGATTCAATTTCAGTTGAAGATGACAATATGTGAAACCGGTTGGGCGGCTACAACATGAATTCATGAGGTAAGTTTTATAACTCGATATTATAATAATATAACCTCAGTGAAGACAAAATCGAAAAAAAAAACTGTCATTGATCAGTCGTCCTATATATTGATTATAACGGGATATGCAAAGCTGGAAAAATGTATTATCAAAAGAAACCGATCATGGTTATAAAACATTTATAAAGGTTAAACTTAAATAGATATGTATGAATATTCACATTATGATAGAAGTTATTATAGAAATAACACTATTTAATATAAATGTATTAACTCTCCTTTAGTTTAAACCGACTGAAGCAAGTTTTCTATTTCATTCAATATATTGATTATGCCATCCTTTCTCCAAAACAAAATAGATATTGCGATGAATATTACATTCAAAAAGCATCAAAGACATAATCCCCGTTACTGTTTAACACTAACAATATTTTTATGAGGTGACAGATTAGACAATGTCAAGTTTTTTTGAGGTGATCTATTTAAGTGCCACTAGAAGAAACATCCACAAGATCCTGGGAGACCGTATTTGACACTGACAAAGACCACTTCTTATGGTTGAGTGATCTAAGTCTTTTTGTGTTTTTTACTTTTAATTGTTGTTTGAACGTTTATTGTTATTTCATGTGATTATTGTGAAATCTTGATATATATATATATATATATATATATATATATATATATATATATATATTAGTATATTTAGGAAGCAGTCCTTCATTTATACAGGTTTGATTAAATAATACGTGTATTTCTCAAGGGATCTGAATAATCTTCTTGTACAAACATCTAAATTGAATAGAACATTTCCAATGGTTCCATTGTCTTTAAATATTGCATTTCCACTAATTTTACTATTGTCACAACAGTCACAACTAGTACTATTACTATTACTACTACTACTAATATCACTACTATCGACAGGTTTCGACTTAGAAGATTATTCAGATCCCTTGAGAAATACACAAGGAAACTAGTCATCCGCAAATATGGCGTATTATTTAATCAAACCTGTATATATATATATATATATATATATATATATATATATATATATATATATGGTATATAATATCAATGATCAAACCACAATAAGAAAATGGGAAAACAAGACTAAGATCTTTCAACCGTAACAAGCGGTATTCGTCAGAGTCAAAAACCCAACTGAAACACTAGATGCAGAAAACATCTGGTGAGGAGTTGAGAAGAGTGGGAGGGAAGAGTGGTATTTTAAAAGGGTGAAAGCGCAGGAAAGGACTAATGTCCAGAAAGGGATGTTTGGGGAAACAAAGGAGTACAGTAAGAAAAAGTAAAAAACTATCCAC
The DNA here is from genome assembly GCA_026182355.1 of Hermatobates lingyangjiaoensis. Classification (NCBI taxonomy): domain Eukaryota; kingdom Metazoa; phylum Arthropoda; class Insecta; order Hemiptera; family Hermatobatidae; genus Hermatobates; species Hermatobates lingyangjiaoensis. The sequence continues at coordinate 900,368 of JAPFBL010000081.1, forward strand.
TCGCCTTTTACTCTTTCTTACTTTACTCTTTTGTTTCTCCAAACAACCCTTTCTTTAAAATACCACTCTTCCCTCCCACTCTTCTCAAAGCCTCACCAGATGTTTTCTGCATCTAGTGTTTCAGTTGTGTTTTTGACTCTGAAGACCACTTGTACGATTGAAAGATCTTAGTCTTTTTTCCCATTTCTTATTGTGGTTTGATCATTGATTGCTATTTCACGTGTTTAAGTGATATCTTTTTATATATATAATTATAAAAAGACTAAGATCTTTCTAAAATCTAAGGGAAAAATACTAAGATATTTCAAACGTAACAAGTGGTCTTCGTCAGAGTCTAAAACCAAAAAACAAGACCGCCCGTTACGGTTGAAATATCTTAGTCTTTTTTTCTCATTGTCTTGGTCACGTCGTCTAAACTCCAAGAGAATTACGATAAGAGAATACAGTAGCATTCGGAAGGCTTACCATTATTCCGAGTTGTAAACGAGTGCGTCATTAAACGAGTACTTCGTTAAACATGAAATCTCTGTATGTTCTAGCAACAACTTTTTTTAAAATGTATTATTTAATATATTATTATATTACTTACATATTATTTTTAAAAATATATTACTTTTGAAATAACTGTTTACTAGGAGTATTATACATTATTAGAGACTGCTTTATTTCCAAAAATTACTGTTTTTTTAAACTTAATTATTCGGATAAAAATATTAGGTATTGAAATATTTATTAATGAAATATAATAAACAAATTAATATAACAAAAACTACTTATGATTCAGAAGAAATCAGGTGGTAATAGACCAATATGTGATGTCATTTTACTTCTCAAGATATTATTAAAGAAATAAGTGAGTAATGAAGCAATTTGGAAAGGACAGTTCATGGTCATATGCGAAATATAATTGGAGCGTCCAAGTGAATATAATGCGGCGGTTGGTAAGGCGAGCGATAAGAGAGCTCTCAGTGCTATTAGTCTGAGAGCGTCTGGTTAAAGCATACTCACTCCCAGCTCACTGGGCCATTTGCTTATAAGGCCACCAGTCTGCTTGATTACCCTTCCTACAGTACCGCACTTATCTAAGAAAGCAACCGTTTTCCGCTTTGAACGTCCTTTTCAAAGCCTTTATCTAGTGTTTGTATACAGTCAAAACAGGCCTGTATACAGGCCAATAAGCCAAACTCTTACCATCAGTTTTAGAGAAACATAACAATAAAGTATGTCACCTGGCTGTCTGGATGACTAAGCACCCAAAAGTTTCAAAACAAGAAGTTAAAAGAATGAGCTTCAATTTACAGTACTGAATGAATAATGGAACATGTATTTATTGCATTCCAAAGAATTACAAGTTTGAGGGTTTTGATGCATTTAATGTTTCCAATAGATACTCTGCTATGATTTAAACCATTGAATAAGGCCAAATACTTTTAAGAAAAGCATAGTAATGAATACTACATATCCTAAAGTCTTCAAAAAAGAAGATGATGCATTTGTATCCCCCATTTTGCAGGTAAATATTTCATATATTCAATAAAACTCAAAGATTTGAGGAAAAAGTCTTGATGCTTATATGTATCGAGGGATCTATTGCATTTAATAAAAGCAATGAGCTAATATCAGAAGTTGTAGTTAATTAAATATGTTTTAGAGGTCCCATTACAAAGGAATGGAAACATTAAATGTTTCTTTAAACAATAGGTATTTCTTTTGATACTTTTAATTAAACCAAAACAGTCTTTATCAACAAAATTATGATATATAATCGCAACCTAAAATAGCCAAACAAACTAAGTGTATTAAATCAGTGGTAGAGGAACAGGGGTAAACTACCCCAAGTGGGGTATATTAGAAATTTTGAGTGTAATGAACGTGCTACGAATGTGGATGTGCTAAGTGAGAGAAAGTTGGAGGAAATAAAGCATCGAAGATCCCACCAATTCAAATCTATAGAAACGGAGAAATACCAGTATTGAAACGCTTTAAAGATTAAATTTAATAGATAGTTTGAGCTTTTAATATTATTGAATGTTAGTTTTATTTTTTCTTTGACTTTTTTTTATTCCTTGAAGATTACAATGACAATTGTTTGGTTTAATTGTACTTTTATTGTTATCACTTTTCAATTTCTTAATTCTGATGCCCAAAAAATAGTTGATTACCTAATACTACTTTTTTACCCTACTGATATCGAAAAAACATAGCTGATGAAACTTAGATTAATTCATTATTCTGAATAAAATTAAAATAGAATTTCTATTAATATTTAAGAGATCAACATTAAAACAAATGAGGTGCCTAAAAATAATTTACTGAAGAGTAAAAGTTTTTCTTTTAGTAATGTCCAATCTCCTAAAAGCAGAATCTCTAGATGTGAAAAACATTTAATACATTCATCTCAACCCATTACAAGAACAGAATATCAGTTAATTATCAAAAATTCTTTGAAACAGTTCCAAACAGATAATGGTGCTTTCTAAGCAACGCTAAAAGTTTTAGAACCTAATGTAATGTTCTTTTGCAGTTGGCTTTAGAAGGAAAAGTTAGCAGTTTCCTTGATAAAAGAGGATGAAATTATGTAAAATATTGCGTCTGGTTAAGCTTGAAAGTAGATATTAAAACATACTGAGTTGTTTAGTTTAAAACAACGAGGAAAATATATTGTGAGAATCATACACGTACAAGGATAATTAGGAATTATCATCTTCGGTAACTTTCATTCCTCCAAGATAAAGTTTTGTTTCTTGCAATTAGAAACTTTGCTGGGTTTTAGTATGTCCAAACTTAGAAAGAAATTAAGTAACTATGGAATCGAGAGTTAAGCTCAAAGTTATAAATTGTTTTGAATTAAACGATGACTTTACGGTCATTATCAAAGTATAAAATTTTATTCAAAATTCTCAATGATCAACCAGATTATTTTTTTTTATTGTCGATATTATTAAGAAGTTATTCTATGTGAGGCCCTTTCAGTGTACAGTGATGTTCAGTTTGACTATCATTTACAATTATGAAGGTTGAAAAATAAACAAAGCCTTGTGGAGACAAAAACACACTTGTAAACGCAGTAAACTTTTTCTTGTTATTTTAGAAAAAAATCTGGAGTGGCCTACACTCTACTTTACTATAAGTAACTCAATGTCAAATTTCTTGAGTATATAAAACATAACGTATCATTTAAGCATAACATAAATATCTAAATGGGATATAATTATTAGCATTGCATTCGTGAGGTAGTTCAGATAGTGATTGAAGGACATATCAATTTATAAACTTATTTTTGTACATCACAAATAATTTATTATTTGCAAATAATTTCATTAGTATAACTACAGCAGTAATAACATTTTTGAAAAACCAATGTGAACATTTCTTGAAACGAAATATTATCCTACAAGAGAACATGGCCATTGTTCAAATAGCCAGTAGATTTCTTACATCTTTTACTTGACATCCTTCTACATTGAATATTAATGTAAAATTTTCAAATTTGAAACAGTAAAATACCCTTTTTTTCTCTGAAAAACATCTTAAACAGCGAAGAAAATGTTGTTTTAAGGTGATTTGTTAATTAAAGATGTACGATAATTACAGTTATTAATCTCTAAACGAAAGATTTATATTTTGAATTATCTTTTACATTTTTGGTTTTTAACAGAATTATTATACTGGGAATTTTATGGCTTCTTAGTATTTAATAAGATCATTTTCCTTCCCCTTTGTCAAATAACATATATACGAATTTTTTTTTAATGAGTGTTATCATTTACCTGCACAATATTATTCCTCTTACATCTCTTATAAGTCAATAATATATTTTCATTTTTCCATTAGAAACATCAATTTATCTCAGTGGATTCGCTCAAAAAATTTCTAAGTCAATGTAAACAATGTAAAAAAATACAAAAAATTCAACAAGTATAGCAGGTGATCTCTTAGTCTAGAATAAACAAACAGTTTTTATATCGTTATTGCTCTTTCCCGTAATTGAAACTTCATGATTTTTTTTTCATGAATTGCTAATTTTTTGTTCCATTTTTGGTCAAATTTTCATTATTTTTTAATGAGCCGTTTAGCGTCAAAAAAACATTTTCTGAAAACACAAATCGTTCTGTAACGCCCCTTTAGCGAATGTAATTTTGAAAAAAAAATATCTCAACTCATTCTCCATATAATGTTCTATTTATAGGCATAGTTTCATTCTTGTCCATCAAACAGTATGGCTTGTATTGCTCTCACAATGTTTGAGATTGAATTATAAATCAAAATTTGTACATTTTATTGAAAAAAAAATATTTCCTGTTGTTTTAAAATTCTGAATATATTTTTCGTTTGTTGCATTTGAAACCTCAAAGATAATGTCAAAATTTCAAAACTCTAGGGTCATCAGTTTAGGAGAAATAAATGTTTTAAAAAAAAAACGGTTTTTGGCAAAAAAAGTGACTTTCCCATCATGCATAATTCTTCCCAAACAATAGGGATCTTCCTCCCTATGAGGCCCATTTTTGTGTAAAATATCAACTTGATCCATCAAAGATTCTGGACCGTAGCGTGGTAACAAGCAATGCTAACACACGCACCCACCCACCCACCCACACACACACAGACATCATCGTAAAAACGTCATAAACGACTTCTGGGACCTCAAAACATGTAATTCCGCCAAAATCTCGAGATCGAATTTTTTCACGATCACTATACTTTACTTATAGTAAAGTAAAAAAGATATAGCAGCAAAACTTCCCTGACTGTCGCTAAGTTGATAAATTGAGAAAATCACTTTTAAAATAAATAATATTTTAAAGTAATTACATTAAATTTAGCCTGATAAACGAAGAACAATCATGACTGATACTCCTGCACGATCAGCTGCAGCAACTAACTGTTCTGACAGTTCCGAACCTTCAGAAAATGAACATTCAGGCTGTGATTTCCTTAAACAGATTACAGGTACTTCCTCTACGAAAAAATTTTGTAAAAAAGAATTTACGTAGAAAAAACCGCCAGATACAACAGATATTTCTAACCTGTCGCGGTTTACAGAGACAAAACGTTTAATCAATAAGATTATTGACGGATATGTAAACAACAAGAAAATTAGTGTAAAGAATCAGAGTGATTCAGGAACATACCAGAGTACCCAAACAGCTATATCAAGAAGCCCTACATCAACACTCTGGAAATAAGCCAGAGATGACCACAGATGACATGGCAGAGATGAAAGCCGAACTCAAAACTTTAACAAGAGAGGTCAATCAGCATGTCAAAACTCAAGTGATTGAAGCTTGAGTTGTGATCATGCATTTAAACTTGATATAGTTAATAAATTCTATATTCATAGATCATAAAAGAACCACTAATTTTACTTCACCAATTACAAAATAGCAAGTAACATGAGTAATATGTATAAATTAATATCTACGAATAGTAATGTCATTTGTTTTATCGTTTATAATTAATAACTTTCCTAGATGCCTTTCAGTTTAAGGACTACCCTAGGGTTCTCCCTTAACTACCATGGGCCGCCGTCAGTCATAGTACCGACTTATTTTAAGAGTTTCGGATCAAACTCCGAACAATAGGTCCTACTGATCCTGCTCAGCTACAGGTAAGGTCAGTAGACTTTTTTAGCCCCTGATTCAAAGAACCTGTGGATATACATAAGCCAACACAGCTTGTGGCAGAGCTGCATGGCCCCACTAGGGGCGGAATATTACCGTTTATAATAAAAATACAAACACATTCATCAAAAATAGCTCATGACCATCAGACGTCTACGACAACGATTCCCGATGTACAATAGATTTGTATAACATGATCCTTGCTACCTTCTGTATTATTAAGAATATTCAATATGAAATAAGTTCACAAAGTAAGTTTTGTTCCAGGCCTATAAATATTGTCTGCTGTCATTTTGAAAGTAATTAATCCAATGTTTATTCTCAGTGATAATTAAATAGCATCAAAATTATCAAGTATAATTGAATCTTTATCAGCTGAAAGACTAGTGGTGCAATTTCTTCGACATATTTAGTAATAGAAACTATCGTTACACCTAATCAAACCGGTTTATATTAATACTGTAGTAAAACAAGTACTACAAGTAGTAATACAACTTTACTTGTAGTAAAGAAGAAAGCAATATTCTACAATCCACATTCCAGTGAGAATACCAAATTATAGTACTTCACTGTTTATTCATATGTAGTTATTACACCCACTGTATTGATCAGATAATGACTATTGTAATGTCATAATGCATACACATACATCACGCAAGTATGCCATGTTCGATACATGGTAGAAGGTATGTTAGGTACACATGTCATATTCCACAGATATTTCACGGTCAAAGCACTGTACTGACTATTCATATGTAGTTATTACACCCATTGTTTGAGCAGATAATAACTATTGGACTATTATGGTGCTACATGCTCCACATATGGTGGCAGGTATGCCAGACACACAAGCCATATTACACAAGTATTAGACCTCCTTTATGAATTCAACATACCCAGAATTGAATTGATTACTGCATATTTTCAAAAGATGGACATTTTTCACACAGAGTAATTTAACATCTACATACAAAAAAAATATGGCGTTATTATTTCAAGCATACAACTTATGAATTATAAAATGTAATTATAAATTGTTTATACGAACCTTCAACGGAGTACTATTAAAAGTTATTACGTGCTATAACATTATTTCTGAAAAAATCCAATATAATTAAATTTTCTCAAATGAAGAAATTGTACTAAAATAGTTGTTAACTTTCTTCCTGTTTGGCGATAACCACAGTAAATTGAATGTACTCACTCTTATCTTAGAATGCTACTTGAATACACAACTCCTTACTGGTCAAATGCAAAAGAAAAAAAGATCTTAGGCCTATATTATAATTGCATATTGTCTTTTGAGATGGGTTTAATAATTTATTAATAATGTCAATTATTTATTATTTGATAAAAAAAAATTGGAGGAATAGTTTATAATAATTGCGCTTATATTTTATCGGGTCGTACATGATTACAATTATAGAATCAGAGCTTTACCCCGGTTAGTTAATATAATCACATGCTATATTAGAAATTTCTCCATTATTGAATGGAATTAAAAATTGTTTCAAAGTTTTTTTCTGCTAGAACATATATTAATTAGTAGCATAGGAAATAAAGAAATATACTCACTGACGAGGAAATAGAATGAATCTGTAAATTTGGAAGGAAGCCAGATCATCCAAAAACTCCCCTCTTTCTGTTCCAACCTTTCCGACATCATAAAGAAAAAAAAAACCTATTTCCAATACATATCTCTTCCTGAAACCTATTCTTTAGTCCGATTTATTCCTCGTAAATTTTGCAAAGCAATAAATTTTACAATAAGCAAAGCAAAAATCATTGTTTACATGCTTATTTTAAGAGATGCTATTCATTTCTAATTTATAACTTTAACTGAGTGGTAGGAAAATAACGTATGGTTTTCACATATAAAGTGTAATTCAAAGTGGCTAGTTCATAATAAAACCTGAATAAATGATATGAATATTTATATTTCAAAATGTAAATAGGTGGCACTAAATTAACACAATAATGGTGAAAATCATACAGAACACAAACCGAAAATTTATGGTATACTGATTTCAGGTCCTCTTAGAATAAGATCAGAAAATGATAAAAACTAAGCTAAATTCTCAAAACAGTATTACAAAGTCAGGCTCAATTCAACTACATTGGAATTATTTTTTACTACTGAAGTAATTCTTTAGTTTTTTATTTTTTTCTGATGTTTAAAATTAGAAAAAATGAAAATATTAGTGGTCTAAAAATAGAATAATAATATATTTGAAACTGCAAGTTAAATTTGTTTAGTATATGCAATATATTTACAGCTCCTAAACTCCTGTTATCTGTACATGTATGCAGGTTAAAACAGAGTCAAACTTGATGGAAAGTGGTAAAACGCAAATTGCGTTTAGTATTTTGACCACCATCTGTTGTTTTGATCCAAAATCAAGTAGTGCAGTGAAAAAACAAACGTAAATATAAACAGAAAAGATCAGCAGTTGATCACCAGTAAAAATTATAACAGTAAAATTTAATGTTAGGAAGGGTTGTTCAAAAAAGCATTTATTACAATTTGTTTACACTAGTTTAAATTTTCGTCTATACTATATATATATATATATATATATATATATATATATATATATATAAAGATTTCACATAAACAAGTGAAATAAGAATCAATGATGAAACCACAATATGAAAACAAGACTAAGATCTTTCAACCGTAGCAAGCGGTCTTCGTCAGAGCAAAAAACCCAACTGACCCAGATGGGTTTTTGACTCTGACGAACACTGCTTGTAACGATTAAAAGATCTTAGTCTTGTTTTCCCATTTCAAATTGTGGTTTGATCATATATATATGTGCGTGTGGTGTGTATGATGTGTGAATTCAGGAAAAAGTTCCTCCTTCATGCACACCTCATTAAGAAGACACAATGTACTGTGGTGTTGACAAATAGTTATATTATTATGATTAACAAGTAACATTGACGTTTTACAAGAAAAGAGGTTTAAGTGTTAATCTCAACTTGAAAATGTCTGATGTACAGACGTAACTAGTTGTAACAAATAATTTAGATGATGTTTTACACCAAATTGATGACTTAAATGCTAAAAAGAAGTGTGGCCAGAATAAAAAAAAAACATGAAGGAAGAAGCTTCAGCATGATATGGCGTTCTTTATATATATACATATATATATATACTTTGAAAATTTGACAACCACGAAAGAAAAACAGATACTAAGAGCTACATTCAATATTTTAACCGTTTATCGGTCGTCCACATGAAAGGAAGTTGAAATAACAATCTCACGACCAAATTTCGTTTGAACGTTGATATATATGTATATATGAATTAAACACCACAATAAACAAATATAAATTAATTACAATGCTCTAAAGCTTTTCGTTTCAACATCATCAGAGAGCTACATTAACCAAACAAAAAATATAATAACAAGTTAACCAGGTTGATTGAAGTCTTCAGCTTAATTTAGCTCTCTAATAATGTTCTAACCAAAGGCCTTAGAGCATTGTAATTAATTTATATTTGTTTATTGTGGTGTTTCATTCATATATTATATCAAGAGTTTTTGTTGATTATTAATTTATATATATATATATATATATATATATATATATATGAGCTGCATAACTTAAATTCACCCTATACCAATTTCATAGGCAAACCATAACATTGTGTAACAGAAAAACTTAACTACTTCATTACAGATTTTTTAAAAGAAAAGAATTTGACAATGTCAACAACAACTGTCTTGTTTGAATAAACACGCGACACTAACTGAAATGTTGGCATTGAGAGTTTAATTTGAACCTAAAGAACTGATCGGGTCTTGATAAATTTTATTTAATTTCTACTTCAGGGTCAATACTTTGATCAAGTTTCAAATTTATATATACCTTTTATATTTCAAGGCACGTGTGTGTCGTTTGAATGTCTGTTTTTCTGTCTATCTATTAAGTAAGAAAATGCCTATTATGATAATAGTGAAATGAAAATAATTTTTTTGATTTACTTTAAGTTGAAGTCACGTATATTTATCATGATATTTGTGTGCATGTATGCAACATTGCTTATTTTGAAAGCAAAGTAATCAAAGGAAAAGGAAAGATATGAATAATTTAGTTGTGGAATGAGTAACATTCATAATGTACTGAAAGAATATGAGAATGCAGTGAATATGTGAATAATCTATGACATAAAATAAAGCGCATATAAAATCTTTGATAAATAAATTATGGATGGAACGAATATATAACCTATACATCAAAGTTAGAACAACAGAAAGAAAACAAACACTCATTGTTTTCAATGATTTTGGCAGGGCTCCATCTTCAGAAGAAGTCAAGAATAGAAAAGAAAAAAAAAGGGAAGTAGTTTACAAGCTGTCATATCGCAGGCCATTAATGGTAACGTTATGAACCACTTCACTTCTTCATCCACTTTATTCTTCATTTCCCTCTGAAGACGCTCTTTTTCCGATAACATTGAGAATCGTGAAGACTTTGAAGTAGTATTTATTTACACATCAACTCACAAAGCCACAACATGTTTATATGCAAACGAAATTCACGCATAAAACAGTTCACAAAGACTCACTACTATATTTCTGCTTTATGATAAGGTAACGAAATATAGTACTAAGTTTTTGAAATTTGTTTTATGAGAATTATTTCAATGACTTTTGTTTATTTATTTCATGGAATCATTTTATTACATTACTTATATACATAGAAAGAGAATGGTTCTGGTCGGTTTATATCAACACTAAGAAAGTTTTGACTGTTTGCCATACAAAGAAAATGAGATGACTTTTTCCAAATGCAGACAATTTATAAATATACATCTATTTACTATATATTTATATATGTACCGGTCAACAAATGCTTAGTATATATGAAGCAGATTTTGATATGATATATTCCATTAAAATGAACAGTCGGTATTCACGATCTTCTGATGGAGAGATTCAATGAACAAACCAATATATAGTCAAATGAAATATTTATTGGACTTTATACACAAAGACAGAACTCATTTCTAAATTTCAATAATTGTGCAAAGAAATTAGAAAGCAAAGACCCACATGTAGGCATGGCGAGGTCATAATCGTGTATATGAGTCGTTGCCAATCTTCAAAGTGATTCACTTCCATCTACCTGACGACGAGGTTATTGAAATACAGTTGTATAATATACACATATATGTATATATACTTTTTCTTTGAAAATACTATCCGAAACGAACAAATATAGTCCAATGTACAATAAGAAACATAGAGAAATTAAAAGCACACAGGGTCTCCAACCGTCTCTAAACCAGTGCGCTTGGTTTCCCTCTTTTATCTCTCCTGAAGAAGGTTCAAACCGAAAATTAGAGTCTGTAACTGTGTGGTTTTATGTTCTCTAAGTTTCTTTTGTACAGTTTTTGTACATTGAACTGTTTGGCAGACTGATGTATATATATATAACTCAATACAAAAAGAGCAAAACAAAAACAAAGGCATCCAACAATCACTACTATATTTCGACGGGCATCGTGATCATCAGGTAGAAGTACTTCTGCGAGCAGCTGTGGCTAACTGAGCTAACTGTCGAATGCGACAAAAACGCCATATATATATATATATATATATATATATATATATATATATATATATATACTTTTTCGATGAAAATACGATCCCAAATGGACAAATACAGTTCAATGTTCATTAAACTATATATATATATATATATATACTCGTATATATTCCAGAATCTACATATGATTTTCATCTTGACATTTCTTTATAGATACAACAGTCTTTTGATTATTAATTGTGTTCAACAAAATATATCTAAATTAAGGAGCTGCTGATAAACTACACCAATGGATATATACTTAGATAAAAGCTAAGGGACTATTGTTTATTTTAAATAAACAATCGCATGTGTATGTTGAGAAAAGGAGAGTATTTTACAATGGATAGGAGCATAGCAGTCATTATTTTTGACTGTTTTGATAATAAAGTGAATGACATAGCTTTGTTCAGGTTAATTTAGCAATTCGAGAAGGGTGCAAAAAGCTCAGGATAGGGACGCTTTCTTCTCTCTAGTACAATATCTAGTTAATTTGCTCAGCTACATTAACTAAATGTTAACCAGTTAGCTCTCCCAGTCATGCTAATGGATCTTATGAACACTTCCCTTCTCATAATATTCTTAATTTGAATACATTTTTTTTTATCTCTATTTACTTTCCATTAAATGTTCATTTTGTAATAACTATCATCTTTGCTTTGCTGAAATTAATTATTTACTTTTTGAATTTGAAGTCCTATCACGAAGCTTATTTATATTGTAATAACAAAAAAGTTTGAAATAATATTGTAACACTGCATTTTTTAAATGTTTTTTTAATCTCAAATTACTTGCCAAGCAATTACCTTATACCACTAATATCAAACTTACTTCTATCTGAGACCCTAAAACAACAGCATGTACAAAGTAAATGTATAGTATACTCTTAGTAACACAGAAGATAGTATAACATCCACATTAAAAGGTTATTAATCCTATTTACTATGCACAATTGTGTTGGAGTAGCATTAATTAAAAATTTAATAATAATAACTTATTTTATAAAGAGTAACTTTTATTCATTTCCCATCAATGTCGTTCAATGGATTTTTTATTTTATTGCACTTAAACAAGAAGCGTTGCATGTGAGTATTCTAAATATGAGTATTATTGATTTCAAACTGTCCAACAATTTTAACAATCTTTTTTAACATTCATTCTAATATATTCAAATATATTATATATATTTATACACTTAAATTTAAAATAAAAACAAATCATCTATGCTGATATTGAAATTGGATCAATTAGTATATCAGCTATGAACAAACATTCAGGTAGTTGGCATTTTTAAGGCTTTCAGATCTGTGAAACGCAGTTGTATATCCAGATTATGTAAGGTTTATTAAGTGGTTATGGATATTAAAATGTCACACACTCTAGAAATAAAGCATAGATAACTACTTTACTCATATTTTGTAATCAATTACAGATGCTGAAAATTGAATACTGTATTTGAATACCAATAGCTTTTGAGTTGAATATCATACTGCTTTGAGCACATAAACACAAGAATGACGTTATTTTCCAGTTACATTAATTATCTAGTTTGTTTTTGTTTAATTGCTGATAAAACGATTATATGTCATAAATCTGTCATAATTGACATATTTTCACAATAAACATATTTTCTTATGAAAAGATTTTATTATTGTCATTATGAGTGCCAAGGTTAAGATGTGACAAACGTTTACTGTTCACTTCTCTTCGTGTGACTATTAATAAAAAATTTTGAATATTCATTGAATATAAAAAATAAATGTAGTTTTAACTGAAATTTAAATTAACAGATTAAAAGGTTACAGAATACATTGTTATCGATAGCATGTAGTTATGAAAATAATGAAGAATGAGGAAATTCTAATGAAAAAAAACATCATATCAATACTTTTACAATACCGACAATAATTTAACCACAGATATCAGGCCCCGAAAAAGATTTCACCTTCTTCAGATATTTGTAAAATGTCTTAGGGAAGGTTTTGCAATATATACAAAGACTGAAAAGCATCCAAACAGTACGTTTTAATCAAAATTTACATATTTTTTTAAAAAACTTCAAGGAATGAAATCGAAGGTTCGAAATTTGTAATCTTCTTCATAGATATTAGTTAGTATTGTTATAACTTATTATTAACAACGACTTTTGCCTTTGAGTGATATCGATACTGATAATGTACATTATTATATATTACTCAAAGATTTCTGTATTAATATATTTAAGCAAACTGAAATTTAGAATCGCTGATATATAATTAACTTTGTAATATTACTAACCCATCAATAAAATTTATGTAAACTACGGCTTTCGATTTCTCGGATATTTACTTTATCGAAGAATATCGGAGCTATTAACTCACTTCTCGGTACTATGCAAATATACAAGTATTACAAGAAAATTTGTGATGACTTCGTTAATTAATTTATGTAGTCTATAAATAGTGAATTATTGTTATTATATAAAAGGTAGGTATTTTTGAAAAACATCATTTAATTTATATTCAATGACGATTCATAATGAATGTATTAATGATTAAAAAATAAAAAGATGTATATTTACGAAAATAAAAGAAGGACACATTTGATTGAGTACGATGAAATTACACAAAAAAAACAGCAAAAAATAGATTTATAATTTCCCATTTCCAATATGCATTATTCAAATTAGAGAATAATCATAACACTAGCATCTATGTTTTTAAATTTTGTTTTCAATATTTTTTTGTTTTTACTTGTATATATCAATAATTTTATTTTGTCCTCATTTATTAACAAAAATGTTTCATGATATATTTTTGTCTTATATTTTCATTATATATTTACCTTTTATGATAAATTACTATTATTACTTATTTTAATTTATGAATAATGGAAGAAACACCAGAAAAAATAAAATTTCTCTGAACACCTGGAAATAAATTTTTTAAAAGGACATCTCATAAACTAAGAAATGACTTTCATCCTTGACCTTAGTATAGAGAAATGTGTATCAGAGAAGTAAATATTGACATTGGAGTTATATAATACGAGGTGAGTAAATAAAGTAGTGAGACTGATTTTTTTTAAATTTTCTATTCAAATATAATTACAATGTGATATTGTCACCTTCAAAATAGTTCCCTTCGGAAGCCACACAGCGCTGGAGACGGTCCTTCCAATCATTGTAGCATTGCTGGAACTCGGATTCTGGAATGGCCTTCAGCTGGTCGGTTACAGCAGTTTGTATGTTTTGTAGTGTCCCGAAATGAGTTCCCTTGAGGTTCCCTTGACTCGTCACCAGTAATGACACGTTCAAGAAAACGGGGATCATTTTCAATTGAACCCAAAAAGTCAAGACTCCTTCCCTTTCTGAGATCCTTTTGGTCTTGGGAAAGGTTTTTCGGAACCATTTTCGCACAAATTTTTCTCATCTCCAATTCATTGGTCAAAATGTGATGAACGGAGGTGTGATTCAAATTCAACTGTTCCCCGATCATTCTGACTGTCAAGCGTCGATCTGAACGCACAAGGTTCCGTACTCTGTTGACATTTTCATCGGTGTTTGCACTTGAAGGCCTTCCGCTTCGTGGTTCATCTTCAATCGACTCTCTTCCTTCTGAAAATTCCTTAAACCACCGAAAAACCTGTGCCCTTGATAAAACACGTTCTCCATAGGCCTCCTGAAGTTTTTCAAAAGTTTCGGTTGCATTATGTCCAAGTCTGAAGCAAAATTTGATTGCACACCGCTGCTCAACTTTGAGGTCACTCATTTTTAAAACGCTCAAGAAAAAACCATTTCACGAAAACCAACCCTACGGACAAACAAATGACTGTGGCGAGTTCAGATTCATACACATATTCATCACACGTGCACCTGACGCTACTCAAGGCCACGCGTCTCCAGCGTTGCCAGATCGAAAGCGACGTTGCCAGTCTCACTACTTTATTTACTCACCTCGTATAACAAATCCTTGCCAAAAAAATATAAAATTTCATTCAAAAATGATAATTGCAATACAAGTCTTTCAGCACTGTCCTTTTGTGTTCTATGTTATACTAATATTTACCTAATAGAAATCAGTTTATGGAAAGAGCAAATTATTTTACTCTTATAGATTGAATGTTGCTATGTTCTCATTTACTTTCAGTGAATACAAAAAATCTGCGTTCCAATAATGAATTTGGTGAAGTACGAGTTACAAACAGTTAGTTACAAACTCGTAGTTACAAACAGTTCTCGTTTTACTTATTGTTGCAATACAATATATTTGCTTAGTACAATTATTTTAATAATGATTTAAACATAAAACCAAAACTCAATATCAAAAATAAAAAAATAACCATCTTTTTTTCAAGCATCTGCAGCAACAATTTGAAATCGTATAAGTCAGAAATTTTTCAACAAACTCAATCATAATGACTATCAGTTTATTTGGGGACAGTGGTTCATTTAATTATTGAAGGTCTTTATTTCTTAAATTTGGCAAAACAGTTAGTTTGGTAGAGAAAGGATGCCAATAGTATAACTGCCTTAGATGGAAAAGAAGTTTCTGAACCACTCATGATAAGAAAGCAGGATCCATTAATTAACGGGGAGAAAAAAGTTCCCTTGGTAACTAAAAAATGAGCTTCATATTAAACTGCTATAATAGAACTCAATAAAAGCACATGTACTATTTAGACATAAACATATAAAACATTTAGAACTATACAGTAAACCAGTAGATGCTGGAAATAAAAAAAAAACAAAATCAATATTCAATTGTTTTTCAATAAGATTACTTATATTAAGGATGAGTGCAGACTACAGCAGTTTTCGTAATATTGTTGTTGACAAGTTGATTAAGATATAGGCAGGAATATGAATTGCAGTGTCTACAGCACTATATATCGTTTTATAGTTTCTTGCGAAAGACAAATGTGTATTCATAGCCAGCCTTTGGAGCTTACGGAAGTCATCCATTACTGCCTGCCAGGCTAACAGCTACTGCCCTGTCAGCGTGTTTAACAGATCTGTCTTAATATGAATACCTCATTAGTAAAAGTGATGCATTTCTTTTATAGCTTACAAGCAAAACAAATTACACTTTATACGGATTCTTAATCTTTTAAATTAACGAAAATATAAATAACCATTTAAACAACTATATCTTAATTAATACTTAACCATAAGTTCATAGCGATAAAACTAGCACTATGAAAGACATGGTCAAGCAAGACGCTACAGCTTTATTTCCAATTGCAAAGAAATTATAAGCAAAAATAGTTTTCTATATATATCATAGCAGCGTAAAATAAACTAAGCTACCATACATTACAATATTATAAGACGAAGAGTACAAGGGATATTTTGAAAGTTGTTGTTTCCAAAATTTCACGGCTTTGTATAACATATGTATATGCCAAAAGAATATATATTATATATATATATATATCAGGGTACAAATCCTCAAACAAATCCCCGAGTCTAATTCCCATGTCACCCTTAGAGCTTCTGAAGAGGCAATCATATGCCTCCTTGGGGCTCGTTCTCCTCCTGGTCTTACCTGTACCGTTAATTATTTATTATTTATTATTTTTATTTTATTATTATTATTATTATTATTATTATTATTATTATTTCGTATTTTATATACTTTTTATCTTGTTTTCTAAATAAATATTGGAGGGATTTCTGTTTTTCCTCTCCTCCGCTGAGGGGCAGCATTGCGGTGGTTCCACGAGTTACTCTGGAGGCCAGTAGCAGTTTGCTTCTCAACGCGAGTACTTCGCACTTCTTCCCGATGACGACGGATGTCGAAATATCGAAGTGAGTTCTGTAGTGTCTTTCTGTGTTCTTTTCTATGTGTTAAAGTGTATATATATATATATATATATATAATATTTTTATTATATATTTATTATATATATATTAAGAATAATATTATATTATATATACATTAAGAATAAACTGTAAATCAAATGCTCTTCTTTACTATATCATACTAAAAGACAAAACATATAATAAATACGAGTAGATACATACATTATTCAAAAATGATGTTAAAAAGAAAGATACTATCAACTAGAAAAATAGTGTTGGACATAGGAACATAAGTATTCTTTTAGAAAAGAAGATGAAAAAAAGTGTTATGTCCATACATATAAAAAAAAAACTCATTCATTTAAGTCAAAGAAGCTATGTAATCTGTATTGATGAATCCTGAAAGAAAGAGAAACATTTTAGAATCTTTCTCTAGCTGTATATATTTTTTTTTTGTAGGTTTCAATAAAAAATCCCGTAAGAGTTTAGTTAAACGATTAACAAATTAAGGCTAGTTTTAATTTATAGAGATAAAACACAGTCAATGCTTCCACATTTCTATACTACTTCAAAACAAATTACATAACTGTCTCTTTTTACTATTTCATTTCTATTGCGGAATACACTTTAACGATTGTAATATAAAATATATCAGACCGTTTATCCCCCCAATTTTTGGTTTTTCTGGGGGTGAATTACTTCAATATTTCTATCACTTGTTATTGTGATAATTTTATATATCTATCAACATCTATACAATAGTAAAGTAATCAGAAATTGGACTCAGACATTTTCACCAAAATATAAACTTTCCTCAAAGTTAGAGTAACACTTGACTGAATTACTGAACGTTTGAATTTCTTACCTTGGTTTTTGGTTTCCAATTCACCATAGAATCAAAAAGATTATCCAAACTGGACACGATACAAGTTTAAAAGTGAAGAAGAGTAACACACAGAGTAATGAAACACACTTACTAAACTACATTTTCCAAAAATTCGAGTTAGTAAGTGTGTTACTCTTTTCCAAAATTGAACCTGGTATATATATATATATATATATATATATATTAAAACCAATGAAATGAAATGGTTCCACGAACTAAATAAACATTATTAACAAAAAAACAAACGGAAATTAAACAGAAAATCACATCCATCTTTCTGACGACGAGGTAATCGAAATATAGCAGAGAGATTCTGTTTCATTCCTGTGTATTCTTATCGCGAATTTAGTTTACACACAAATATATTTATACATATATAAGTTCAAAAACGAAGGGAAGCAACACACAGAGAAAGAGACACACATACAAACTCAAATTTTCGGATGATCCATCTTCACGAGAAAAGAGCATTCTCTTTTCTTCTGAAGGCGGATCATCCAAAAATTTGAGAATCTAGGTGTGTCTCTTTCTATATGTGTTGCTTTTCTTCGTTTTTGAACTAATTTGCGTCCAGTTTGGAAGTTTTTATCGAATTTTAAGTGATGTGTGTAATATATATATATATATATATATATATATGTGTGTGTGTATGTGTGTGTGTGTGTGTGTGTGTGTGTGTGTGTATGTGTGTGTGTGTGTGTGTGAGTTACAAAAAATGTAATTTTTGGATTGAAAATTTGTATTTATATAAGGTAAATTACATAGACTAAATTGTTTACAATATAATATTGTATTAATTTCATAAACGATGAATAGTAATGTATTTAATAATAAAGGCAAGACACCGTGCTGTCTATTTGTGTCAATATAAAGCAATCAAAAGCGTTATACTCATTATCTCTGTTAATTGAAAAGGAAAGTCTCTGCTCAAGACAATATTATCGACTTGAGTCTGCTGTCACTTGATAAGTAGTGCCCTGTCCAAGGCGTCAATTAACACAACACAATCAAGATAATGTGCAAGCTTTCAAATGTTATGCCCATTTTAACTCAACAGATTTCACTATAATATTGAGAATAACACAAATAATGGTATAAATAAAAGTCCCTTACAACCACATTAATGCCATGCATCCAGAGTTTCCTTTAAGAAAAAAAAGGGTTAATTCTACTTAAATTGATAACTATCAGCCTTTATGTTTGTTTTAATATTCGATATAACTTAACAGTTCTGACTATTATTATGCGATTGTATTACAGAAACAATCATTGGAGGATTGTCAAATTGTTTGAAGATTCCTTCAATGCAGAACGTTATTTTTTTCAGAAAACCATTTGCCTTTGGACAAAGTCTTATTACTTTAGTTTTTAGAAACACACAGTTTTATATATATAAATAAATAAATATATATATATATATATATATATATATATGAAACGTTGAACCATCCTTGACAGGTTAGCTCGCATCCCATACTCTCTATGTTGGTCTTTATTGTTGCAATACTCGCAACACCTAGATCGATTAGCAACATATCCTATGTAGTTTCTTCCAATAAGTTCAGTTCTACCGATATAGTCTTGCTATTACTGTTCTACCGTTAACAAGATTATATATATATATATATATATATATATTAGTATAAATAGGGAGCAGACCTTCTTTTATACATATTGTGTTGAACTGAATTGCCTTAATTAAACATACCTTTTTTTTGAACAGTTTTTCATATTTCCTTGCTAATTTTAAATCGTCTTGATTTAGCTGGTGGATTATTTGAGCGAAACTCTGGTAAGACATCAATATTTAATGATTAACATAACATAACATAACATGACAAGTTATGTTAATCATTAAATATTGATGGCTTACCAGAGTTTCGCTCAAATAATCCACCAGCTAAATCAAGACGATTTAAAATTAGCAAGGAAATATAAAAAACTGCTCAAAAAAAAGGTATGTTTAATTAAGGCAATTCAGTTCAACACAATATATATATATATATATATATATATATATATATATATATATATATATATATATATATATCAGCTCAAAAACGAAGAAAAGCAACACACAGAGAAAGAGACACACTTACAAACTCGAATTTTCGGATGATCCGTCTTCAGGAGAAAATAGAATGCGCGACCAAGCACGCCGGAAACACAACGGCAGGGAACCCATATATAAATATATATATATATAAAAACAACTCCTATATATATATATATATCACATTTATACTATACTTGTATATATACTATATATATCACACTTATATAATATATATATCACAAAACTACTCTTGTGAGTGAGTTGTGAGTTGTTTTCACTGGACCAACCCTTCAGCACCACATCCTTAGTGTCTTCCTGATGATGAACACAAAGTGTTCGAAACGCGTTATTGTTGAATGAAACTTCATTTGTGTGGAGACTTTTATTTTTTATCCATTTCACCTCAGAAAGTGTAAATATGTTTGTATCATCCCAGAAATCAGCATTTTTTATATAAATTAATGTAAGTAATAATATATATTAACTATTTTTTTTTCAGTTTAATAACTTTTGATTAATGAATTTGTATGTTGTATGTTCTGCGATAAATCCCGAAGTACATGCTTAAGGTTACTTGAATCATTATTAACTAATGATTGATAAGTTATTTGGCGCGGTATGGTTGGCAGGGTTGTCGTTAGACTGCGGTTTGTTTCTTGCAGATCGACACTGCACGAACTGCCATAATGCTTAATGAAACACTTAGCAGTCAGAGAGGTATAGACACGCTGCAAACACAGCCTGGCTACACAGCCCCTCCATTGATTAGACTCCTAACTAATGGCTTCAATCCTGCACATCCACCTTCACTTTACTTAGATCCCATTCAATTTTCTCCCTTAACATCGGTAATCTCTGAGGCTCATCACTTTGGAATCCGTGCGTATCACCATTTCCTTAATGCACTGCTAATCTATTTAGCTTAATCCTTATTTGTATTAAATATAACTTACCAAAGAATTTAATATTATTTACAATACTGAATAAAATTATTATAAATAAAAAAAGCCACAACACCAGATATCTTGTAGTAACAATTATTATTCCTAATTTTTAAATTCAAAACAGAAGTATTTATTTCAAACCTAAAATAATAATCTAACTTAGTGTACAACAGTGGTTTCTAAACTTGATGTAACTACGCCTCCCTTAAAAATATTATACATTCCCCCCCCCCCCATGAAGATTCCATAAAATACAAACACAAACATTTTTACTTTTATAAAATTTTATTCATACAAACTAATGGAAAACGATATTTTAATATTGTTTTTAATGAGATGGATGTTCTTGTCTATTAGCACAAAGTTGATCAAATCTTGTTTTTTGTGACTATATAGCTAGTCATAGTTCTTTTTCTACAACTAAACGAGCTCGATAATTGAATTTCATTCCAGCCAAGGCAGAAAATTTTTTTTTACATAGAAAATTTAAGCAGTAATTAGGAAAATAGTTCACTGTGACAAACTTTCGCGGCTCCCTTTAGACTAGTCCGCGCCTCCCAGTTTAGAAAACGCTGGCGTACACCAAGGATGATTTGAAGTCAGATTAAAGACCTATAGAGCCAGTTCCTACAGCATGAACTCCATAATTAGACATATTACAGACCAAAAAGATCAAAGCGGCAGAAAACAATTAACGCTTCTTTTTTGTTTTTTTTTTATCCTACCATCGGTTTAGGTTGCAAAATGTGATTTATGCCAGAAGTTTTAGACTCAAGCTAGATCCAGACCACCTATGTTTTCTTATGTTACTGTGATATTAGTAGACAATCATGAAGGAAATTCACTTTAAAATTTAATGATTTAGACGTCTTGATGTGTACACTTTACTGTAATTTTCAAATTTCAAAATGTAAATTATTTTTCACATTGTAAAAAGTAATCAGAATTAGCACATACACTTTTGATAGCACCTGAATAATTAAATAATGTTTTAGCTATTGCTCTTATTTAAATATTATACGATAAGGACTTAATAAACTTATGGAATATTATATATATAAGGATATTAAAATACTATTAAACATATAATATACTGTCTTACCTCGTACACTGCTGCTGCAGCTCTCGGAGAGGTTTCGGGTGTCACCCATCTTCAACAAGACTGAAGTTTGGGTTTTCATCAGTTTTTGTTGAAGATGGGTGACACCCGAAACTGGTCCGAGAGCTACAGCAGCAGTGTACGAGGTAAGACGATAAATTATATGTTTAATAGTAATAATACTAACCTTTGTGGTAATGACGAAATGCATGATATTAAAACAAATCAATCCAATAAATTTATCGCCTATGAGTTTGATGTTACTTACATGATAATGTTGATAATGAGTTTGCAAGATAGATATAGATATATTATATGATCAAACCTCAATATGAAATAGGAAAATAAGATTAAGATCTTTCAACCGTTACAAGCAGTCTTCATCAGAGTCAAAAACCAAACGTCAGTTGAAAAACCCACCCTTGTAACGGTTAAAAGATCTTAGTCATGTTTTCTCATATCACATTGTAGTTTGATCATTGATAGTTATTTCACGTGTTTATGTGAAATCCTTTTATAAAATTGTAATAACTTCAAAATTAAGTTAAATTTCACCAGCCTTCATACTCTCTTTCCCTACATAAACATCGAGTAAAGTTCCTTTCAGTTTTTTTTTCTTTATTTTTAAAAGAATGTTAATATTTGCTAATAAATTACATATTTTTTATTTTATTCATTTATTTTTATTGACTTATTATGTAAAGGAAAATTGTAACTGGGTTGATCAGCAGTACTGATGATGTCTGTATATAGAAGTCATAATTGGCTTTTTTTTTCTCGCACACTTATTATTGTTTCCTTTCCTGGAAATTTTATTTTTCTTTTTGGAAAAAGGGTATTTAATGAAAACATTTCATTAAAAAAGTTCGTTAAAAGTTCCAAATGACAGTTTTTTTTTTTAGAAAACTTCATTTCAATAAATCTATTCAATGGCAAAATTTTTCAATCAATACTAAGAACAAAATATTTGTATAAAAACAAATGAATCTGAAAATATTTATTAGACGGTAATGCCAGAATGAGGTTGGGTGTGACCATGGGTATAGCTCCTATTCATAAATAATTCTTTATTACTAACTCCAGGGACCGGAAAGCTCTAAATGGTCATCCCCCAAAGGAGTATTGTGCACGCATAATTAATATTTTCAGGTCGGTTCAACATCAGAAGTGCTAAATTTTACATTACTCAAGTTTATTGGAGAGTGATCTTTAGAAGGCTGTGAGTTACTGAATCACACAGTCAATGGGCCTATGGCTGGGAAATATCAAATAATTTATTGCAGAGTTAAAAATAATCTTTTGTTCACAGAATTTTATTTTAATGGCTTGATACATTTCAGCCATTCATTAATAAATGGTCAATGACTCACAACAACTTGCAGTTTCTAATCAACCCTGTGAATGATGTTGGTTGTCCTAAAGTATCCGTTACCTGAGGCACAAAGTTAAGATAATTTGAGTATTAGTTGTTTAGAACATTCCGTAAGTAACTCATCCATACTTACAAGTATTGATGCTTGCAACTCCCTTGTACTTGTAATAAAAGAAACTGCAGGATTAGTCCTACTTCACACACGCCGACTTAAGTAGGACTCAACTAATGTTACCTAATTTTGGATCTGGAGTTAGAACAATAGAACAATCACAAAGCCAACGCTCAGAAAGGATCATAGACAATGTATGAAACCATAACAGCATAGTTTCATCTAAATTGCTCACTGGCACTAAGCCATATTTGATGTATTCTGAAGTAACCAACTAAACTCATGAGAGTTACATACGTTCTACCAATTGGGAAAATGACATTAGTGAGTCCATTAAAGAAGTCTACCTCAAGGCTAGAAATTTCTCTTCTCTACAACCCTCCAATTCAATTCCAGCGACAGGGAAGTAGCAGATATACATTTGAAAATCAGCCTGTCGACCCTACATAAGTGAAATGCTCCAGATATTTTGGCTCCTAGCCATCCCTTAATACCAATTTATAATAATTTTAACATGCAAACCTATTCAATATTACTTCTATTTTTAGTTTATACGGATCCATATTTAATATCAAATGTAAGAACTTTCGTCATCTCTAAAATTTAATTAAACAAGATTTTATATTTTTTTTTATATTTTTTATATTTTTTTATAATTTTTATATTTTTTTTATATTTTTATATTTTTTTTTTATTAATTTTTATATTTTTTTTAAATTATATAATTTAATTTTATTATTTATAAATTTTATATTATTTTTTAATTATTATTAGTTAATTATTTATTATTTATTTTTATTTATTAAATAATTTTTAATATTTAATTTGTATTAATCTTTATTATATAAACATATTTAAACTAATAACAAGAGACATTAAAACTTAATTATATAGAAAATTTGGTTAATTTTACATTGTAGTTACTACAATAGTCAACATTTGTATTTTACATGCAATACAAGTTTGTTTAGGTAACGTATCTTCAGCATCTGCGACTGCAAACTCTTGAGAGAGACAGAATTACGTCTTTTTAAAATCAAAAAGGATTATTTATTCTCTAAGAGAAAGAATGATTTTAAAATGCTGGAAAAGCTTTGGGATTGTGTAGTTGATTGAATAATAAATCGTACATACTACATTTACAACAACTACAGGTTGCTCAGATGTAACAGTTAACAATCTTTAATAGAATGCATTTCCATAATTTAGAAATATTAATCATAATTATATAAACCGTTCTATTTTTCTCAACTTGATAGTGACCTCATTTGACCGTTTTGAATTCAGTCTATTAATAGAACTAATTACTCTTTCTGAGATGACTAACCCACTCTCCAGAATAATGGATGACTTCTTCAGTAAACAAGCAATAACGAGTTATCTTAGTTTAGAAGGGTTTTCCACTGTTATACTTAGATCGATGAACATGAATTTTAATTTCTTATACTGGTCATCTAAAAAAACTTAGTAAAGTCTAGTTATTCAAAAAATGCATCTTACAGATAGTAAAATTAAATATTTTTTACTTTACAGCAAGCAAAACAAAAAATTAAAAAACTAGAATAGCGGGATATAGATATATATCATATCCTACATATCATATCCTATGTATATATATATCCTATCTATGTATATATATCCTATCCATATATATATATAT
Organism: Hermatobates lingyangjiaoensis; assembly: GCA_026182355.1. Taxonomy (NCBI): domain Eukaryota; kingdom Metazoa; phylum Arthropoda; class Insecta; order Hemiptera; family Hermatobatidae; genus Hermatobates; species Hermatobates lingyangjiaoensis. The sequence continues at coordinate 925,498 of JAPFBL010000081.1, forward strand.
ATATATATATATATGGGATTTCACATAAATACGTGAAATAACAATCAATGATCAAACGACAATAATAAGAAATGGGAAAACAAGACTAAAATAAAAACACGACTCTTTCACTCTTTTCAAATACCACTCTTCCCTCCCACTCTTCTCAACCCTTCACCAGATGTCTTCTACATCTAGTGTTTCAGTTGGGTTTTTGAGTCTGACAAAGACTGCTGTTACGGTTGAAATATCTTAGTCTTGTTTTCTCAGTTCTTATTGTGGTTTGATCATTGATATATATATAATATATATATATATATATATATTTATGGATAATACTTTATATCATATCCATAACAACTTATTGACTTATTTTGCTACTAATCAGGAAAAATAATTTTTATTTTAGTTTTAAAATTATTTTCTGTGAAATATTTAAAGATTTCTTTTCCATAAATTTCATATGTTTCCTTTATCCATTCTAAACAGCAATAAAAGATTTGAAAGGGAACATCTTTTTTTTAAATCATAAATTAACATTGTTCTTATAGTCATTAATACAGAGCAAGGGCGGAATTTGAAGCAGATAGCATTGAAAAATTAATGTAGTTAATAAAAACAGGAAAAAATGGAAAGAGATTGATTGTAACATAAGAAACAGAAATATATGAACATAGAAAACATATAACAATAAACGAATAAACAAACCGCCAAAGATATATAATGTGCAAACCAATATCAAAAACGATAGGACGAACATGGTAAAGACATTTAAAACTATTAAAAAATAAAAATAAGTTAAAATAGCAGAATTCAGTCAGACCTCTTTATACGAAATTAATTCGTACGATGACAATTAGAGAGTCATTCTCAACCAAGATAAAAAAAAGGTATATGTGTTACAAAAATCTCCCAAGATCTTGGAAAAAACCAAGAAAAGAAATGCAATATCTTAGAGGTATATTTACATTTGAGGGCTAAAGCTTTATCTTTTAGTAAAGATAACACATTAACATACTACTGATTTAAATATGCTTAGATTATTATACTTACGATTTCCACTTTGATAATTTGATGATGAAACAGTTTGTAAGATGAGGCAACAATTTCTGCAGAAAGACCTTTTGTAAGTTAGTAATTTCGTAAAATGAGACTTTAATATAAAGAGGTACTACAGTATTAACTGTAGAAAATTTAGGTTTAGACTGCTACTACTGGTTTCTGTAGGCATTATATCCCTGGCTTTTCTAAGTACCATTAGTCCCATTTATAGATGCCGCTTATGAGAAACTGGTTGGAGAACTCTTATAAGCAGATATAAATTCGTTCTAGATATAAATTATTTCTTTATGATTTATATAAATAAATTACATTTACATACTTCTATAAAAAATCTTATATAAATAAATTACAAGTTAATGATATAACTAAAAAGTACTATGGAACATTAACAGTCATGTGCTCATTTTTCAGCGTACATTACGTTATTAGATAGTTCTGTATGGCCTTTCATTTTCGCAAAAATAATACCATTAATTTTTAGGTAGGATGGAAGTTTATAATAATATTATCTCTACTAACAATGTGCATGCATTTAAATATTGCAGCGATATAAATATGTAAGGATTTTTTGATGGGATTAGATATTTTGTGTCTCAATATAGTAATATCAACATGCTAACATGCAACGTTTGCTGACAACTGCCTTGTTAGTGCTTCTACCAAAAAGATAGTCCAAATCTGATTCAACTTCATTTATAGCATTTCAATTCATCAATTAACTTCTGATAAAAACAACCTTTTCCAAAACATTTATACAGGATGCATTTGCTTTTTCACTCCCTTGACGGCAACATGGGCATTAACCTTTGAGATTTATAACAAATTTGGGCTAATGTCACAGATATAGTGCCTATTTCTCTTTTAAATATTTATTCCAATAATTATATAGCATTATCAGCGCATAGGTTATGATTAGCGACTCTCAAAAGCTTTCATCCTTGATATACGAGTAATTTAAAAACTATTGTGAAGATTGTTGTAATTTGGTTTCTAAAATAATAAATTTATTTAACTAAATGTACACCAAAAAAAAATTTAGAGAATTGTTTAAGCAATGAGTAATATTAACTATAAGTATATTTATCTACACATACATGATTATCTGATTTAACTTCTTTGTATTTTCAGTAACACAAAAGTAAGTAAATTGGTGAACAAGTTTATGTTATCAATATTGATTCTAGCTATTTTGAATGTACCTATTTTATTATTCCTTATTTTGTTAATATGTATCCTTACAAACAAGTTGTATGCTTTATTTGTTTTCTTTTTACCTAACTCTATTATCTGGCATATTTTCTCTATATAAAGTACTCTCGAACATTATTTGAGGGTATATTAAGTTAGTGGATAGCCCTGAGTGGTCTTTCATTTTAACACAATAACAGCTTTACAATTTAAAATTCACATGCAATAAGAGGACATGTTTGATTATTTAGTCAATTTCAAAAACGTGACATGAAAGAACCAAAATTACTTTAAAAATTTATTCTTTTTTCGACTTTACCAAATTTTCTATAATATAAAATACCCCATTTTTTATGTTGGCTGTAAGTTGATCTTTCTAAGAATATCATTGTATCTGAAAAGAGTGTTGGTATTTTGTGTAAGTTATGCCTCTTTATATTAGCTGTGTGTGTGTGTGTGTGTGTGTGTGTGTGTGTGTGTGTGTTTCAGTGTGTATGTATGTGTGTGAGTGTGTGTGTGCGTGTATGTGTGTATAAGTGTATGTGTCTATTCATATTTTTATTATCACGCTGTAAAGTATCCCAGCGTCTGACGAAACATAATAACATTTGTCATGCAAACAGTTCTTCGTTAAATGAAGAATTTATAGCTTTCGTGCGAATCAAATCATTGAAAAGGCACTTTAGGTCAATACAGAAACTATCTTTTCTCTTTAACAACCAATCAGACAAAATTGATATTTTGTTGTTAATAGCTTGTTCAATATCTAGAGGCATTGCATGCAGGCATCTGCAAGGTTAATTTTATTTCTTTCCTTTACTATATTTTTTTTCCTCAATAAAACCAGATATATCCCACACATTATATTATATTCTAATTGTATCAGGGACTTATGTTCAATTTAATGTATGTGATTTGTGCTATGCTAGTTTTAATATTGGATCCAGTTACATCTTATATCCGAGAGAAAAAATCTCAATACCTTGACAACTTAGTAGTAAGTAAGTTAAATTGCTTACTTTCAATTTTTTAGTCATTGAATATAAAAAAATAGATTCTGGGTGTACATGGTCTTCCATAGACGCATTGAAGGTTTTCCATATAATTTATTCAAGGAAACGATGCGTTCTCTACGATTCAACAGTTTTATGTACAAAACATGGTTTACCTGACAGGATGTCAAATAAATTATTGATTCAAATCAAGTTTGCTATCCATATTCTATTTTCACTCAAGGACACTATTAAGCTTTGAGCAACAATTGTCAATCAGATATTTTAGAGCAAGAGGCTAACTAAGCAAAGTAAGTCATGATAAGCTTTTGTAGCATGCCAAGAAAGATTGTTAGTTAATTAAGTTATATTTTTACTTCTAGCGTTATAGTAATAAATTTTAGTACTAATGTCAGATCTGCATTTCAACTCATGGCGTTTTTATCATAAAAATGAGTTTACCAGCCAACTGCATCTCTGCAATAGTTTTAACTAGTGAAATGTTGAGAAATTTTTACATTTAAAACTTGATAATAAAGATTTTTTGAACCAATAATTTTTAACGTTAGTATATAATAACGATGAATGGTTAATATTTGAGATGTTGTTACAAAATTTGAAAAATAATAGAGTGAACAAATTTCACAAGAGAAGAAATGAAAGAAGGGTATAAAGAGAAAAGTTAGGTCAGAGTTGAATCTTTTATACTACTTTATATATAGAATTTAGTGGAGCTACATTTGTAGCTGGCGTGATCAGGAGCAATAACCAAAGCCATTTAGCAGCCTTTCTCATAGGTGATGTAAACCCAAAAGCTTTTAATAATTTAGAGACTTGATGCTTCAAGGTAAACCACAAATCTTTATTAAAAACTCAACTCTAACAATGCAATTTATTCTCCTTGGTGTTAATAATAATTATATGTGTATATATAAAGAATATTATAAAATATAAACAAGATCAATCTTTTGAAGAAAAGCCTGCATGCATGGAAAAGGAAGTTAATATCAAAATTATATTTTTCCTCAAAATTACGATGTGTTATTTAAAATTTCATGTAGCAAGTTTTATACTATCTCCTTTAAGCTATTTATTTTAAATTATTTTATTCTGTAATGAGAATTTTGTTTAATTTTTACTTATCTTTCCTAAATACTGAATAAATTAAAGATCTATTGCCCACTAATGATGAGTTTAACACTGATGAGGCTTAAGAAAATATGATTATAGATAAAATGTAGATAACAAAATTTCACAATAAGCACATGAAACAAAAATCAACGTCCAAGCCACAGTAAGGAAACAGAATAAATAATATGCTCTTAGTATTTTTTCTGATTTCTTACAGTGGTTTTAACATTGATAAAATTAAGTATATATGAACTATATCTAATAATTGCCACTAAGGGAAATTATTATACTTACAAATTTTATTTTTACTGACTTTATTTTTATTTATTTAATTTAACAGAATGCTCAGTTAAGATTACTCCAGTAGGGAACTGTAATATAGAAAAATAAACATGTTTTATACAGCAAAAATAACTCTAAAAAAGACTGCAGTTCTTAGTATCTCATTATATTCATCAGTATTATTATATTTTGTTTAAATATCCAAAATATTAGCAATCAAATAGGCAAATATATTTCCGCATTGTATTTATATGAGGTTCAGTAGGATTATATATTCCATTGGTTTTGTACCTATATTATTTGAATAGAATAATATTTTAATATAAACTAGTAGGTTTAATATATTCATGGTTTTGACACTAAAATGTACATGTGACAGATAAAAATCTTGTCACTTTTTAATCTATAAAACATTTAAGTAATCGTTGAAGAGCCCCTACTCCGATAAACTTTGTTTTACTAGTCTAAATATAATATGAACTTTTATAATGTTTTCATGTTTCTTTACTATTGTGTATACTTAGGAGCAAATCAAATAATACTTGCCACCCCTAGAACAACTCTGGAGACCAGCTATAATAATTGTACTTGTAACGAAGATACACATATTTTAAGTTTAGCGTATTTATTTGGTATGTAGGAGATTCATCAGCCGAATGAAGTAGTTATAATGATGAATATGTTGGACTGACAAATGATTAGACCCGTCATTTAAAATATCTATTGATATTTCAGTTTTTAAACATTAACTATGCTTAGAATAAATATTCTAAAATTACTATGTGTATAATTTATAAATAACATTCTAAAAATTAAAGAAACACTACTTCTTTGATAAACAATGCACTAAATTTGTTTATTGTTGATCTCATACTCCAGTAAAATACAGCACAGTATGTATTAAATTTTGAAAATATTTCTACAGTATGTCAAACTAAACCAATATCTTCTGTTCATTTTTAGTTATTACTTTTACTTATTTAGTTATTACTTATTTTACTTATTACTTACTTATTACCCACCCTCACCAGATTACCCACTTATTACCCTCACCAGATTACCCACTTATTACCCTCACCAGATCTGCATCTTGTGTTTCAGTTGGGTTTTTGACTCCGTTAAAATCCACTTGTTACGGTTGAAAGATATGAGTCTTGTTTTCTTATTTCATATTGTGGTTTGATCATAGATATATAATATATTTGATCTTGTGATTGATTGATATCTTGGTGGGTAAGTATATCAAAATTTTTCGAATCAATCTCAGGTTTCAGTATTAAAACACAGACAAATAAACAGTTTCTAATTAGAGGAAAAATTGGGAATAGTCTAGCCACCGTTGAAGAACGGGAGTGTAGATTTGTGTTTCTCTACCTCTCTCAATATAGGTTATACTTCTTTTATTCCACATTAATAGTACCCTATCATTTCTTTTATGAATTTCGATCTCCATTTCCTTTTCATATTTCTTTAATTTTGCGTCAATACAGCATTTAAAAATTTGGTAAAGTGCGATAAAATAAAAATTTACTGTAATAGCAAAGATTTTTTACATTTCTATGATTCAATCTATAGAGATAAACAAAATATACGAGGGTCGTCCAGAAAATAAGTTCCGTTTTGGTCTGTAGGGCGGTAGGAGTGGTTTTTGCCAAATCCGGCAACACCGCTCGAAAGAGGAGAGGTGGGGATAGAATGAGAGGTGGGGGGCCTCAGTCGGTCAATTACCAACGTCAGGGCAGGTAGTTGAAATGGAGCCCTCCATGTCACGTCCCGCCACCTCGATCCCCGTTCCCTCTCGAGTTGTTTTGCGCGGAGTGATTCAATTTCTTTATGCACAGGGTTTCAAATCAGTTCAAATTCACGAACAGCTCATTTCTGTTTATGGAGAAGGTGTAATGAGTGAATCAATGGTGAGGAGATGGGTACGTGAATTTAAGGCGGGAAGACATTCAGCTCTCTAGGGACCCACCGGGCGGAAACTTTCCGAAAGTCAAGTTTTTCCGAGACGATCTCATGGATGAGGGATCGTGAGATGTCTGGGAAACTCAGGTGGAGTTCATCCAGGGTTGAACGACGATCTTTGCTAATTGCATTGTCGATTTCTGCGACAATTTCGTCCGTCACAACTGAGGGTCTGCCTCTCCCACTTTCATCCTCAAGTGAATGTCTTCCCGCCTTAAATTCACGTACCCATCTCCTCACCATTGAATCACTCATTACACCTTCTCCATAAACAGAAATGAGCTGTTCGTGAATTTGAACTGATTTGAAACCCTGTGCATAAAGAAATTGAATCATTCCGCGCAAAACAACTCGAGAGGGAACGGGATCGAGGTGGCGGGACGTGACATGGAGGGCTCCATTTCAACTACCTGCCCTGACGTTGGTAATTGACCGACTGAGGTCCCCCACCTCTCATTCTATTCCCCCACCTCTCCTCTTTCGAGCAGTGTTGCCGGATTTGGCAAAAACCACTCCTACCGCCCTACAGACCAAAACGGAACTTATTTTCTGGATGACCCTCGTATATTCACACCAATCTGACTACACTGAATATAAGTTTATTAAACTTATATTAATTATAAGTTATTAAACCTATATTATAATTATAAGGTAACATTGGTTAATCTACAGTAATAAGTAGAACAAATTACATTATATAATAATAATAAATATAATTTCTATTTGTTTTATAAATAGTAATAATTATTTATTATTATTAGTATTATTATTAATCAATAAATATTATTGATTACATAAATAAAAATGAATAAAATAAATAATTTCAAGAAGAAAATATGATTATGTACACACTTCTTTTTATTACTTATCAAAAACCTTTCGAATCATCCTAAAACCGGTTTTCGGCTCTGTTCTATTTCAAGTAGAACTGAACTAAGTTATATGTCTTATTCATGTATGATATATCCTAAAAACTAATCCTTAAAAAAAATGTCTACAAAAGAATGATACATTTAACTGAGCTAAACGCCCTTAATGATGGAAGGAGCCTGGCACCTGTCGAATACAGCACACGTACAAGGTAAGACGTTTTTAAATATTAATAAATAACCCGTGCTAATCTTGATATTACTAACAGTACCCTACCTTTAGAGCTAAAATTATTTACTTTTGTCAGTTGCATAATATTTGCTACCACATTTAAATGAATCAACTAATTCAATTTAATAAATTATTTTAATGTAAAAATAATTGTAAATTATAAAAAAACAATGAAATATTTTAAACTGTGTCATACTTAATAGTTATTTTTTTTTATTTAAAAGTAAATTGTTACTAGTTGACCATCTTCACTGACTCACATGGTCAAAGTTATAACAGAGTTTGGATTATCTGACATTTAGCAGAACGGCGGCACTGTTAAAAGCCTGTTTAGGCTCAAGTAAATGTCACTAACAATGTCTGTCTCGACTACAATCTATTCATGAAATGAACAAATAAACAGTGTCAGCAGAGTTCACCAGGTTTGACATCGTTATAGAAATTTATTGCTAATGTTAGTTAATTAGGGCAAAAAATATGAAATATTTTTAGAAATGCACATTAAAAACATTAGGAAATTTAGCTTAACTTTAGACATACAGTTCATTATATTAACACATATGTTTCCATGAATTCTGATCATGAAAATAATTATTCCAATTTTAGTTATTATAAAAACATATTTAAGGGTCATGCACACAAATGAAAGATAATAAGAAAAATATTTATGTGATTATGGAACAAGTTAACATAAAAAACTACAATTAAATGCTTATTATTATTTTAAGCTTCCGTAAATTATACTGGAAACCTCTATATAAATAATGTATATTAGTTGACGTGTATGTCCTTCTTCAGGTAACTCTGATCTAGTGCAACAATGATAGAGACTTGTCCTTATCAACATACCGATTCTTCAACAATACTAATTAGTAACTGAACAAGAGCAACTAAAAAAATTATTTTAGTATTTCCATAAAACGTACATATTTGCCCTCTAGGACCCCGATAATCTCCTAGACTTGATCTCATTGGTTAGTATCCTTCTCTAAATTTTTCTTATTTTGTTCTATTTACATCAATTTGATTGGCTCATATTATTAATTTCCTTTTCTTAATTTTATGTAATAAGTTAGTTTTTTTTCAGTTTACATCTGTTTTTACATCTATTTTTTTACTATTACTTTACTATCGTAAATATCAATTTACTATCGTTAGTATAAAAGATTTTGGTTTTTTATTTAATCATAATAATAATTTAAAAAAGAGAAATAATCATCAGTAAAATGACATGAAAAGTTGGTTCAAAACTTTTATATATAAAAATTTTATGACATTAGTATTTCTTTCTAATTGAAAGCTAATTTACAACAAATAGATTAAAAGAAAATTTGATACATTAAAAAATTGAAAAAAAAAATCAATAGCAGCATCATGCTACTAATCCAAATGAACAAATCGATTTTATTTTTCATAAACCGAATCAATTAGATATTTGCATTTCGTATTTCTGTACACATACTATTCCTTTGCGCTTGCTCTGATAACTGCATACAGTGATATTTCCTAATTTTTAATTCAAAATCGTTTTATGCTATTTATTTTTCATGTTTTTTTCAGCTTTTTTTTTAATTTTTGTATATTTTCTTTTTTTATCATCTGTAAATACATTATTGATATTCGTCAACAAATATAATAGTTTTTTTTTATTTGTTAAAGAACAATATATTTATTTTTAATTTAGTTAATTATGTCATATTGGAGTACTATATATAATTGAAGAAGATAAATTGTTGAGAATAAAATTGTTAATTCTAGTTTATATTTAGAATAATAAGTTGAACTCTAGTTTATAAGAAACCAACTTAAAATGAGACAGAGAAGCAAATAAGATAGACTGAAGTGACACCTGTCGCGTAGACAACGTTGGCCTCAACCGCTAACAAGCTGCAACGAAAACTGATACACCACTTCCATTTAATGGGGGTTGAGTTAAGTTGCAAAACGCTAATTTGCATAACTGCTCTGAAAATCCTCTTAAACAGATAGCCACTGTTAAGAGGGCCAAAGGCCCTTCCCTTGTAGAGAACGATAATCGTGAAAAACATGTAACTAATATCGTTATGTGAGCCACCTTGGCTTGTTAGCATCCAGAACAACCCTTTAATAACTACCAATCCCTTTTGTGTGCCTACCTCACCCCCCCATTACCCTTAGACATTACAACAACCCTTACATATTTCAACAACAACTTTAATTTGTCAAATTATAACACTGCACATTTACACGTTAGCACAATATTATATTTATGTAGTATTGTACCAATTATTAAAAATTATTTGTATTAAAGCTCTGTATAATAGAAGATTTCGTTAAAGTGTACAATACAAATATATAATATTAATTAAACTATGTATAAGCACAATCAAGCTAAAGAAGTTTTATAAAATTATATTTAGACTCTAAAAATACAAAAAGGTGTTAGAATTGTTGAAACAATCTCCCTTTAAATTAATATAAACTATTGTAATATTTAACTCAAAAAAATTGGATACTACACTCTTAATAAATCCTGATACAAACTAATTATTTCAATAGGAAATAGATTTTTGAAATTAATTATGTAAATGCACAAATATTCTTGATAAGAAAGTAAAAATCTTTTCTCGAGTTTTTTCGTTAGAAGTAATTGTTCTTTCTTCATTATCAAGCAATCCTGGGTGTCTCTAGGTAGATTGTAAAGTTTATTGTGTGATAATGGTTGTGTGATAAAATAAATCAAATTTTATTTATCTGACCCTAACTCAGTTCAAGTGTAACTATAATACCAGTAATTGTAATCAAAACATCATAGTTACATTTATGAAACTGTAACTGTGATTACATATTGTTTTTTTTATTTTCTGTACTTTTTTTTAAGTAATTTTGTACATTAGTGATGTACTGTAAATATGTTGACTTCACTTTTCTCTATACGTATATGATAAAACTCTTATAAATAAATGTGATTGATAGAGTATGAATAGAAGTACTTTATCTACCAATTAATAAACCATAAACAATATATTTAACGAGAGTAGTACTTAAAATCAAATTTTCTTCCCTTTTTATATTGCAATTTATCATATAAACTTATGAGAAAATAACTGTGATAAAAAAAAAAAGGCAGAAACTTGAATGGGCAGCCAGATGGAGGTTATTTGTCAAATGATAAGTCAAAATGAAGTTTGGATGCCTATCGGGGAGGTTTCATCGATTGCTATATTTTTAACAAATGGAGGGAGTTGTGGAACTGCAATGATCATTAGCAGTTTATCTTTGAAGCTTTGAGTCCACTATTTCCGTACAGACGTCTTGATTCAACTTGTACAACCTTTTTCAATCAAACTTTATGATTTTGTAAAAAAAAGAAATTGTTTCAGGATAAAAATGAAAAGTATGAAAAAAAAATATATGCAGAATAAACAAGTCAATAGATTGTTTTCTTGACTTTGTTGTTTAATGTACTATGAATATTAAAAAGTTAACTTATTGTTAAAAGAAAATGAAGTTTTATAATTATATAAAATTGCAAAGAGCAATCCCTTGATTCAACTTGAGTTAGTTGACCATACATAAGGTACTTTACATAATTACGTACTTTAAATGATAAAGAAAAAACAAAAAATGTTACTCCTTGTACATTAACACTTTATAAAATTATATGTCATGTTTTTATGCTATGTTTTTTTAATTATATGCAAACAAAAAATGTTTTAAAACAATTGCGGACTTATCTTTTTATATAAGATGTGATTAAGCCATCACATCCAATACACCGTAGGATATGTATTGCAAACAACATACCGACAGACACCTGGTTTTATACTTTTGCATAAAAACTTGCTCTTATGAATTAAAGTTTTTCTTTACAGTTTTGTTAAATTACAAACTATTAATATGTATTATTATTTGTTTTATTTAACAAAGTGTGGGAGTGTATGTAAAAATATAATAAATCTTATTTAATATAAAATAAAGAATATCAGCATTTTATATATACAATGCTTATATAAAATATATAAATATATATATTTGGGGAAGAGTTCTTTGTTTATACATGTGAGATGAAATTTTCTGCCTACATTTTTCTTGATCAATTTTTTGGTACCTTTTCCAAATCTCTTATTAGTCCTTTAAATTTCTCTAGGAATTAGGTATATTAACTCACCATATGATTTGTTGTCCATATACTTATTATTACCGACGTTTCGGTCTTCTTTGACCATCTACACGGTGATTTTTTAACACACATCCATAATATCATGAAAATTATTGAACAATTCTACCTAATACTTAAATATAACACTCAAATTGCATGACAAAAATACTAAATACAAAGTAAACATTTAAGCTGGCCGGTTGCAATTTCTGTTACAAGTCAGCAACACATTTTACCAGAATAGAAGAATTTGAAGACTTACCTGCTGACATGTAACAGAAATTGCAACCCACCAGTTTAGATGTTTACTTTGTATTTACAAATTAAAGTTTAATTTGAACCTGAAGAACTGACCGAGTCCCGATAAACTTTAGTTTTGTTTCTATTCCACGGTAGATACTTTTATCAATATATATATATATATACCATGATAAACGAAAAACGGTCCGGCAGGAGAGATAACACTGAGTTGACTGTCGTCCCTGCGTCAATTCACTTCTTCTCCTGAGGACGACCGCCATTACGGTCGAAATATTGAAAAGTGAGTCTTTTATTATGTTTCAGTCTATGTGTCACTGTTTATTTTAAGTGTTATATATATATATATATATATATAATCTTATTATAAACATTACTTTATAAAATAGATGTTGCAGTTTTCTGAAACCACTAAGTTTAATTATCTTTTACAAAATGTGCTTCACAAGCCGGAAACTTTGATTGTTGCGGTGTCTAAATCATTGTTTCCAAAAAGGCTCTTAACCAATATAACTGAGATGGAAAAGGCAGAGAGTAAAATATATTTCCCTACAATATGCAAATGAATGTTTGGAGTGAAGGGTCTTAAAAGGGTCAGAGGATTCCCCTTCAGCAGGAAAATTCCAGAGAAACCTCAAAGCTGGCCCTAACCTCAACAATAGAGCGCCTTAGGTAAAACCAATTAAGGCAAATGCATTAATAGCCTCGTAGTTTGGATCAGGCTTTCCTTTTATGCAAACAAAAACAATATATAGTGCATTTCAATAAGTTGATTATAATATAATCTTTTAAGAGTCTTATATTTAAATTATTAGTATACATTTGTTACAACTGATGACACTGTTCTTATTTATCCGCTTCTCTGAGTACATTTTTGTGAGTTCTCTTAATCGATACTTCAATATTGCCTACCTTAGTGAGTTTGTATTTTGAATTCACATTGTTTATTTTAACAGCTGCACACTACAAAAGAATATATAGCTTGAAGTTCTTCAATTTTATACGGTAAATATATTCATAACCTTTAGCTTAATCATCATGACATGTATAATAAGATTCTATTACTTAAGAATAATAGTATAAACAGTCTTAGAAGTGTAGAAAAAAATGGCTATAAAAAAGAAATATATGAGATCTGAGAAATATATGTATCTGTCTGCACATGTTGAGTTCAAAGTTGGTTGAGAAGAATCATCTGTCCCGAAATATTCAAAGTGAATAAATTTTGACTACGATATTACAGTTCCCTCTATAATACCGTGTCTTGTTGGTAATAATACTATGTACCTTACATCTAAAAACAAATGTAAGAAACAGTGTGTTAACTCTTGTTTTCACTTTAAGTAAATCATCTTAACTTTAAAATTTTATCAAAACTAAGAAAAAACTGATTTTTGTAGCAACATATAATGATACTTCGAAATGTATAATTAATAATAAATGTTCTATCAATGAAAGCATCGTTTTAGTAAATAAATGTTGGAAGTTATCTTTAGCTTAACCAGATAATATTTTTCAATGAGTATCTGTGCAGATCAAAATGTCTATATAGAAAACAAACTGAACGCTACACTTCTAAAGACTGCATAAAATGACCCATTGCTGAACTTCTATTAAAGAAGATCTTTTCCAGATCATTTCGTAAACATGAGACAAAAAAACAACATGTAAAAATATTATAGCACAATTGATCTTTCACGTCTTATAGAATGTTAACCACCTATCAACAAAAAGGAAACCAGAGATTACAGTCCTATTCAAACTAATTGTGTCTAAGTTTTATTTCTAAGGACAAAACATTAAGAGAACTTAGCATTAAAGAAAACTTTAATAGTAACACTATACTTAACATTGAAGTAATGAACACTACCTTGCTTTATTGGATGTATAGTTCTAAAAGTGATTATTCCAAAGAATCCATTCTTATTACCACAAATAAGCTATTTATTTCTTAAACATAAATATTTTAAATTGTAAGTCTGGTGTGTTTCTTATTCTGTTCTATATGATTGCTGTTTGATTTTTATTTCTTTTTATAAACTAACTCAATATTTTTTTTCTATAACGAAAGAAAAAAATTTTTTACAAAAAAATAAAATATAATACAACAATAAAAATGTCTAAAAAATGCTATCTGAGATTTAATGGAACAATGATGAAAAAGCTTGTTGTTAATATTAAGTAATAAAGCCTTTTATTAAAAAATGTTATAAAACATGCTTTATACAGCTTTTCCAGGAAATAAAGGCTATTGAAAGAGTGTTGTGAAAGAGTGGTTAATAATTTTGTGGAGTAAATTCTGTTGCAGAATGCCTTATGTGACCTTACAGCTCCCATGTAAACTTGTAGACTCTCGATATAAATGAGATTTTACGATAAAGAGGGAGAGTGAGATAAAGACTCTAATGAGTTAATTAGAAAGAGAAGAAAAAATTAAAGGAGAAACGAATGATTTTTTTTAATTGTAAATGTAAAATATAAACGTAGTGTTGATAATAAATTCATAAAAAGACAAAGAATCCTAGCGCAACTAAAGCAGATTTGTTTTGTAATACTTCAGTACATTATGTGCTGTTGGATAGGATAGTCAGTGTCGATATTACTCCACAGTGTGTAGATGAGGACATCCAGTGGTAGCATAGCTCTGATAGTTCTAATCCCCCACTCGTAGGTGCAAAATTTGTGTTTGTATCCGATTCCTGCGTGCAAGTTGATAAATGTATTTTAGTGTATGTATGTCCATACTTTTGACCTTAGTTCTAAACGTGTTGATTAGAAATTCTAAATAAAGGTATCTACTAACATGACACTACAATGTTGTCTATATAAAAACTTTCTAGCGTTTGAATTCACCCGTTGAATTCATTCCATTTAGCAATCCCCAAAGTAGACACTAAAAACTTCTCTCTTTTCAGTAGAAAGAAAGTTCTACAAAACAAAGTAGACACTTTGTTGCTCTCTGATTATATCAAGTGAAAGGCCTCACAGCATTTATTTCTATTGTTTTTCTTAAATTTTGTGGTTTTATACTTCACTAATTGCATCACATGTTTATTGTGATACATGCATATCACAAATGCTAACTCAATACAGCTTTCATTTAAGGGTGATCAATGCAGACGATACTTCTGTTCCTGGACCACTGAACTGAATATGCTCTTGAATGTATTAAGCACTATTTTTGAGTAGGATGTTTCAATGATATTTAGAGGAAATCAAAAAAAAAAACTAACTGAATACGAAGATCTTTGGACCCACTTTACATACAAATAGAACAAGGAAATATCACGGACACAAGTAAAAATAAACTCACAAAACTTAAGTTTTTTATCAGCGCCGATTACGGATGAAGATAATAAACGCTGAACATGAAAAATTGTATACCTCAAAGTTATCAATAACTTCTTTATGGTTGCCTAAGGTATCAAAAAGGGGCTAGGTTAGCCCAGTGGAAGGGCGCTCGTATCAGGACTGGTAGGTCGGAGGTTCAATACTCCTTTGGCCTTCGACCTATTCACGTAAGAGTTGAATAAATCTGAACACGACGTCCCTTGGTGAGTAAATCAGCCTGTGCGATGTCAGGTACTTGTTAAAGATCCCCACTCTAAATATATTTGAGTTAGGAAAAAATGTAAGCTCTCAATGTAGAATATTCTTGTGTGGTATTACACAGTCCATTTTCGGCCTATGGTGCTCTCTCGTTAGACTGCAATCTTGCAGCATAGAGGATGCACCTATATTCCAGCAGTTCAAGTCAGGGCAAAAGTTTTAGTTATTTATGCATGTATTGTTGAAACAATGTATTAGTATATGACAATAGCAGAAAATAGTGTTTTATTAAGCAAATGAGCAGTACAAATAAGCAGTAAACAAAGCAAAATATCTCAATAGAATTGTATTTTCAATGTAGAAACAATCTTTATTGTATGGTATCACAGAGAGTCACCCTCTGCCTACCTTCTGCCTGCGTGTGCTCCTTTGTGGGACTGTCATTGCAACCCAACCCAAGGTGTCGAAAATTTCAAATCATCAATTCAGACAATTTTATTTCAAAAAATAATACGACGGATTATTAAACCTTTGAGGTTATTCACTAAACAATTGGCCTCATTATGACAGAAGAAGTGACCTTATAGTTATTTTACATGATATAATGCACACTATTAGATCAAGCGGGTTTTAACATGTTAACATGATAGCTAGGTATTTGAATATAAAAAATGCGATTTAATTTTTTTTGTAAAAGCTTTAAAATCTAGGTCCTTTGAAAAGGACGTAAGGCAGGGAGCCTTGGCACTTAGGATGTAAAGCAGTCGTTATACATTTTGAATTACCATGGCGTACTCGTAAGTAAGTCTGATGCTTTAGAATAACTCACATCTCATTACTAACCCTAACAAACTCCTACTTATTAATCATTATAAAATTATGTTCAAAGATTTATTGTATATATTAAAAAGAATTTAATTTTGAAACAAAAAACATCAATATTTTGGACATACTATCCAAAATGAGTGAATATTGTAGAGTTGCATTAAATATTTTAAAATTGTAAAAGCTATGCTTACATGGCTTCACATTATCTGATACTTCAGGGTCGGATGTAGCTCATTTGTTAATTTACACCCATTTTAGTAATAAGCTAGCCACATTACTGGGTCAACTCCATATCAAGGGTTTAGAAGTTTTCATATGTATTCATATGCAAGAAAGAACTTTTAATATTTAACTAATATCGTACAAGCTATGGATCGAGTGTTTTGGAAACTCAATCATCTTATCATTTTTTAATAATTTTGTAAACATTGCCATTGTTTAGAAAATACAAGAACAATATAACACGTAAATATTTTTAACCGAATACTAGTTATGTAATAAGAAATAATTTTAATTATAAAGTTCTAAGTGATTATCACTGTTACATAAATTACATCTATTTATATATTTTAAATATGACAACCTTTATTTACTGATGAACTTAATTTACTGATAACTTTATTTTCAGGTATACTTTTTTGAATCTGGGGCACTAACAGAGTTTTGATCAGCAGATAATGTGCTCCCTGTAGTAATAAAGACTGAATGTCAGATTCTTGACAGGGATCCTAGATGATCTATACGAGAGATGAATTTTTTTCTGCTAGCTGTACTAAGAAAAGTAATGCTCCAGTCCCCAGAATTGATTGTACAGGTAGTAGTAGTGTTTATTGCAACTTCTTCTATAGTCAATATAAGTTAAAAATGCCTTCATTTTGAATAAATATTTACATCATAAATCTGATATGCAATTATAGGAAGCAAACTGCCGTATCTATAGTAGAGCGATTTGTTTAAAAAATATTTATAGATCATTACTGCTCTTTAGGATTGAACTTTCAGATATGACCTGAATACAAATTATTCAGAATGACTATGAGTGCCTTGTAGTTCACGCACTTTTAACTACTACACTCTGTGATACATCTCTCTATACGTTGTGATATCAATAATAATTTTTTATTAAATATATAAGATAAAATAGTTAGCAGTCCGACACTTTCACATAACAGCATAATTTATCAGTTGATAGACCCTAGGGTTTGTAACATCCATTGAGACATGCGCTTTAGTTAAAGGGATTATCATTAGCTGTAGTCTCCAAGAGAGATAAAGTATACAGAAAAGAATCCGGTCTTTATTGCCGGAGATACTACGTTTCCAACCTTTCTATTTAAGTAAATGTCCTGTTTCTAGGCTTATTTATATCTATTTATTTTTCTTCGCCAGTTGTAGTAATAAGACCCGTCATTAAAGTAAATGTGTACCTTGGTCGTTTATTTTAAAGTCATTGCTGCTGTAGAATGAGAGTTATTTTTTTTACCGTGTGTTTTATAAAGGTACTAAAGATATTAAAAAATCGTTTAATTTTATATCATTCAATTACATTATATTATAAGGTTTAATATTATATTTCTATTTGTTTTACATCTGACCTTGTTGCAAAGTAAGTTATGCAGTCTACTTATATTACTGATTGGTTATATGTGCTCTTTGAAAGAAGGTTAGGACTATCTTGTTTACTATAATCTTGTAATCCCCCCCCCCCCCGCAAAAAAACACACATCCACAAATTAGTAATTATCAAATTTATTCTATTTTAGGTATATTAAATGCACTGTAAGCTAATAATTGACTGTTTTGAATAATGGAGAAATAATCTAAAACATTTTGGAAATCTAAAAATCCCAATAGAAAAGTATTGCGGAGACATTGCCAGTACCCATGAGCTTTGCTAAACGTGATCTAAAATTGAACTGTCGTTCCACATCGAGAAATGCTCGTGAATGTTTGTTTTCCAATACCAAACACTTAATATCTAAGCACCTCTAAAGCCTAACTGTCCCTCATTTGGACCAGTGCCTAAGGAGTATGAATCCAATTTACGGCCAACCTTCAAATGAATTACGCTTTCGATTCGCTAAAAAAAATATACTAATTATATTATTCGCAGTTTTTTTAGAATTTAACGTCATTTATTGTAATTTTATCACTAATGCATGCCTCAATAATATGTTCATGGCATATAAATATATTATTCCATCATATGTCACACAATTTTTCGGTCGAATTAAGCATTAATATAACTACAGATGTTAATGATTTTATCTTTTCATTATGAGAAATTTATTATTAAATTTATTAAATGAGCCAATATTCAAAATATCACTTAATACAGTAACGAGGCTTTGTTCTGGTTATTATTAATCACATAAATGATGTGAGATTCTTGTTGAATGACCCTGAGTGTGTACCCTCAAATAGCACAACACATCGGTAAGGTACGTGAAGTGAGAATGTTTTGAGAACTTAAATATTTACCAACAATAATTGAAGTCAATTGTATGGCAATGAGCTTGAAAGGCGTGATGGGTTCTGCGAACAAAATTATGATGATCTCTTACCTCTATTAGTTTGGCATATTTAGGTAGCTTAGACCCTGCCATCCCAGTCAATTTAAACACCATACCATCAAAAGTTATGACGAAAACCTAAGAGAGACTGGTCAGAACGGTTATCCTATTTGTGACAGACATGTTACTTCGCTCATTTTCTATATATGATACGAAATCTAGTAAATAACATTTTTTAAAGACAAACAAAAAAGATTTCAACCTAAAAACATCCAAATGCAGTCAAAAACCCAACTCCGTTTCTGACGAAGTTTGGACGAAGACCACTTGCTACGGTTGAATTACCTTAGTCTTTTTTTCTCCATTTCTTTTTATGGTTTGATCGTTGATTGTTATTTCACATGTTTATAATATGATATATTTTAAATATATGATATAATAATGATATAAAACTTCTGAGCTATGTTTTTTTTCTCATCCATACAACGTAGAAATTACATTATATGACATTTTTGATATTTTTCAGTTGATATATTCTGTATTCGATAATAATTTGGTTTTTGCATAGTAAATACTTTTCCTATTAATCTCATCTTGTAATGTTATGAAATTTCAGTCTGATATTTCAGGTTTACTGGTGTCGTGGAAAAACCAAAATTCCCTTAAAATTGCAAAACTACCTATGCACTACATTCAACAAACATAATTCTTTATCATTAAGAATAAAAAAAATACAGTATAACAGATAAGGGAACCTGAGATTAGAAAAAAGGAAGGGAAGGTCGGAAGTGTTAGTAATGCGGAGAATGTTTGGACGTGAGCCAGCTCCGGAGAATGGTTTAATCTCTCCTAGTTATCAGCCGGAGAAACAGCATGCAGCCTAAAGAGGTCAGTATAAAATGTCAATAACCTATAAATGCATGTAGGAAATCTAAATGGTTAATGTAAATATATACATTTAAAAGTATATATATATAACGAGATGCACAATAACAACACACATAAAAGAAATCACAGAAACACTACTATTTTGATTCCCTCGTCATCAGGAATATAGATGTGAGTCACTCCAATCACAGGCGAAGACTGAAGTGATCTTAAAAAGGCACTTGATGATTGTAGCCAACTTACAGAGGGAGGGTAGACAAGGAGAGATAATGTAAATAAAAAAAATAAAAATAAATAAATGAAAGAATTTAAATAAAACTATTAGCTGTTTGTAAAAAAAAATTGATAATAAAAACAAATATTAATTTAGAGACTAAAATAAATAAAAAGAAGAATGAACGATAATTTAACGATAATAAAAATAAATTAACGATTAAGATTGAGCCCAAGAACGATCTATCTCCGAGAAGGCTAAGTACTTCTTCTGAAGCTCACAAAGGGACGTCAGCATTAGTTTTATTAATCTGCCTAAGAATCTGTGCACGAAAACAGTCATTGAAACTAGTCTGTGTGAACCGGCATGAGCGTTATTATTTATATGATCTACCCTTCCCTCCGTAAGTGTCTACACTGATATCGTGCCTTTCAATTAGACCACATCAGTAGCAACTTGTCTCAGATCGACTCACATCTATCTTGCTGATAACGAGGCAATAATAGGAGCAGGCATTTCTTTTATGTGTGATCATTTTGTTAATTTAATTTATTTAGTTTCATTTCTAGTGGGATCTTTTCCTTCAATTTGTCTGATTAAGGACTTCCACTGGAAATAGTATTTGTCTTGTTAATTAGTTTCGTTAATTAATTAATTTCGTTTATTAGCAGTGTACCCACAGAAAACTACAACAGCGTGACATGTCATATTAAACTTTCTTAAATTATATGTAAAATACCGTTTTGCTGATTCCTTATATATATATTTCACCCATCTTATATATATATAAACTTTAACAAATAGGAAAGAACATAGAAAGTCACTAAAGAACTCACTTCGATATTTCGACATCCGTCATCATCAGGAAGAAGTGCGAAGTACTCGCGTTGATTAGCAAACTGCTACTCATATATATATATATATATATATATATATATATATATATATAAAAATAGAATTTAAAAAAGAACACATAGAAAGGAAACCACTGAACTCACTACTATATTTCGATGTCCTCGTCTTCAGGAAAAGAAGTGAATCGCTCCAAAGGCTGATAACGACTGACTTGGCGTTCGAACTGAAGCACTCAAACAGTGTAGCCAACTTTCGGAGGAAAGGTAGACAGGGAAGATAAAGAGATAAAAGCCAAATAAAAATTAAAAAATGAAAACATTTAACTAAAATAAAATTAAAAGCTGATAACAAATTTAAAAAAAAAAAAAAAAAAAAAATCAACGATTGAGGTTAAGCCCAGGAGCCGATCTACCGCCCAGAAGACTAATAAGTGCTTCTTCTGAAGCTCTCAGAGTAACTTTCGAATTAGTCTGATCAATCTGCCTCAGGACCTGTACACGGAAACAGTCATTAAAGCTGAGTCCGTGAGAACTGGCATGAGTAGCAACGGGAAGGTCACTGCGTTTGCCAACGGATGACCTGTGATTATTCATACGCAGGCTTAGCTTGGTGGAAGCCAAACCCACATAAAAAGAATCACACTGGGTGCAATCCAAACGGTAAACGCAGTTACCAGAGGTACAAGAGGTCTTGTGAGAGATAAGGTAGGTGCGTTTACTATGGACAGAGGCAAAGGAAGGAGCAGGATTGATGATAGGACAAGTAAGACATCCACGACGTCCACATTGAACCATACCACCAGCAGTTTTTAGAGGCTTAGGAGAAGAGATGTGAGAGAAGATAGATTGAAGATTAGCAGGTTTGCGATAGGAAATGGAAGGTGGCTCACTAAAGACTGAAGAAGTACAGGAGGAAGAAGAAAGTATAGGGAAAAACTCCCTGACAACTGCACCCAGTCTATGAGCACCAGGGAAATAAGTGGTGATGAGGAAATTAGAGTCACTGCGATCCCTCCTAGGACCTGAATTATGATGAACGTCTGCAGGGACTATACGGTTGTTAATGAAATTAGAAGGATATCCTCGGTCAGAAAATTTCTGTTTCAATAATCGTGAAACGTGTGTTGTCCTTTTGGATCGTTTTCCTGTTTACAATATATATATATATTGAGGGAGATGAAACGCCATTTAAATTGAAAGGTTCAACTATTGAAAAGGTTCAACATACATGTAACTCCAACATGTCGTAACACTCACCCATAATCACCAGGATTCTAATAAAGTTAATTCTTTGAACTATGACTCAATTATTTACTGTAGTAGATAAGTGAATCTCCAGAGTGAATATTACATTGACTGAGGAAAGTTCTATCACAATCTCAATTAACTTACAATGGATAGACTTATTATGTAAAAGTAGTTTTTACTGGTAGAAAGTTTATTAATTAATAACTAACTAGCAATTAGCACGCTTGGCACAGCTGAACTACAGTTTTTTTCTGTTTTTTTTTTCTTTGTTTCAATTATTAAAACTCACCCATCAACGCTCACCTTGGATTTCCAAGTGTAAAAAAAAAAATTAATAGTAATAGTAAAGGACGGTGGGGGTTAAATTAATATACACACATACATATACTGTCATTTCTGTGTTGTAGAATATCTGATAAATTTAAAGTCAATCGGAACTTTTTAGAATATATTATAATTGACTATAAGTCATTTACTAATTATAGTAATGTAAATTAATTTTGAATGGGATGTCTTGTATAAGATAAACATTAATATACTGTTCTTAAATGAATGAATTGGAAACAAATAAATCATTATTTGTTTTTGTAGCTGTAGCGGCAACACTAACGCAAGTCTGTAAGAACCAGCTGTTCTTAAGAACCAGCTGTTCTTTAGAACCAGCTGTTCTTAAGAACCAGCTGTTCTTAAGAACCAGCTGTTCTTTAGAACCAGCTGTTCTTAAGAACCAGCTGTTAGAAGAACCAGCTGTTTTCGCCATCTCGACTAGTTGTTGTCGCCATCTTTACCTGTTTGGAAGCGTCTCTCCCTCTTACTCCATCAACTCGCCATGCCTTGTGTTTCTTCGCCACTTCTTAATTCCATTCTACACTTCATCGCACGCCTTGCCATCTGCTCAGCAGTACGGAGGATCTGACCGGAAATTTGCAATAGACAGAGACTCTGTGTATTATGTGGGGACCCATGTAGTATTTATATTAAAGTGTTCTATTGTCAACATGTACACAAAACATAATAAACAGTTATCAGTGCGCCCCACAAAATTGGTGTTTCCGACAAATCGAACTGGGCAACTAATTACGATCACTTGTAAGTAATTAACGCTAATTATTACTTTACAATTCTTAATTGCACTCATTATCTCACTATTTTATAACTTTGCCATGCTTTGTATGAATGAAAATTCAGATTTAACTTGTACAGGAACTTCGGTTCCTCCAGCAGTCGATAGGTTAGGCATCAAACTGCCACTATTCTTGAAAAGAAAACCCAAATTTTGGTTCCTGCAGGCTGAGGCCAACTCAACGCCTGGTAACTCGCCTCCAGGTCAACTCAACGCCTGGTAACTCGCCTCCAAGTCAACTCAACGCCTGGTAACTCGCCTCCAGGTCAACTCAACACCTGGTAACTCGCCTCCAGGCCCATCGAACACCTGGTAACTCGCCTCCAGGACAATCGAACACCTGGTAACTCGCCTCCAGGCCAATCGAACACCTGGTAACTCGCCTCCAGGTCAACTCAACGCCTGGTAACTCGCCTCCAGGTCAACTCAACGCCTGGTAACTCGCCTCCAAGTCAACTCAACGCCTGGTAACTCGCCTCCAGGCCAACTCAGCACCTGGTAACTCGCCTCCAGGCCCATCGAACACCTGATGATTCAACCAACGCCTCGATGAAGCCAACGGACGATCCACCACCTCGAGTTACTCGCTCCGGACGGATCGTTCGTTTTGACGCTTCGAAGGTTAACTTCTCCGCTGGGGGAGGTGTGATGTAGCGGCAACACTAACGCAAGTCTGTAAGAACCAGCTGTTCTTTAGAACCAGCTGTTCTTAAGAACCAGCTGTTCTTAAGAACCAGCTGTTTTCGCCATCTCGACCAGTTGTTTTCGCCATCTTGACCTGGTTGGAAGCGTCTCTTCTTCACTCCATGAATTCACCATCTTGACCTGTTAGAATCGTCTCTCGCCCTTACTCGATCAACTCGCCATGCCTTGTGTTTCTTCGCTACTTCTTAATTCGATTCTACACTTCATCGCACGCCTTGCCATCTGCTCAGCAGTACGGAGGATCTGACCGGAAATTCGCAATAGACAGAGACTTTGTGTATTATGTGGGGACCCATGTAGTGATGTATATTAAAGTGTTCTATTGTCAACTTGTACCAAAACATAATAAACAGTTATCAGTGCGCCCCACATAATTGGTGGGTAAATATCCACCAAATAGCCAACAAACATTATAATAAAACAGCTCTGTATGAATCTAAATCTAAACAATAGTTAAACGAAAATTTTACCCTTCTTGTAAGTTTTATGCTTTCGCTGGGTTTGAAGTCGTCAGTAAAAAATTTACAGAATTAAACTTGTAAGGAATAATATTTGTGTATGATTTTGTGTTTTATAATTTGCACTTAGGTCTTTTAAAATAACTTAAAATTTTAAAAGTATAATACAAATATTTTTTGAATATTCTTCTATAAAGCTTTTATTACTTATACATTTTAGAATTTTAAACGTAGGCGTGATTTAAAATATTATATACATGATTTCACCAAGTTGTAATTTAGCGATTTCGTTTATTAGCAGTATACCTACAGAAAGCCACAAAAGCGTGACATGTCATATTATACGTTCTTGGATTATATGCAAACCACCGTTTTACTGTTTTTTTTTTTGCACCAAAACATGACAATAAAATTTGAAAATAAATTGTGCTTCTCTTTTTTAAGTCGGATGAGGTCCATTTCAACATACCAATTGTGTAAGCAGATACAAACACACAGAGAGATATTTAAATAAACATGTGTTATATTTAAATATAACTTATTTATACAGTAGAACCTCGCAGTACGAGTACAATGTACTTGTTCTTTGTGCAAGCAATTCACTTTACGAGCGGCTATTATTAAGAATTTTCGTCTCGTACGACGAGTAAAAATTCGTAGTACGAGTGACCATCTTCCAGAAATAAATGGGAGAATTTATGAAATAAGCTATTATTTCTTTATGCATTTATCATTCAAGTCATATTATTCATATTACATGTACAGTATTGTTTATTTTTTCGAATTGTACCTTTTCTGTTTAAAAAATAAACTTAAAAATCGGCATTTTGGGGATGAAAAAGATTGTTTATTTTTATATTAATTTCAATGCAAAAAAATTCGTTATAATATGAGCGGGAAATTGCAGTACGAGCTTGGACTTGAAACGAGTTAAACTCGTACTACGATGTTCTACTGTATTGATAATCACAGTAAGCCTCTTTGTTAGACGTTGTTATGCCTATACCTATCAAAGAAGAGTTGTATAAATTTGCACATTGCAGTTAGATCATACGCCAATATGTAAACATAAGCCCCAAACATGTTTAAATGATGATACTTTTATACATACAATTGTTTTAAAAAAATAACTGGCTCTGAATGCTACAACTGAAGATCACAAGAAATCAAACTTCATCACCACATAATTCATTAAAGAAAACAGAAATTTTGAAAATATCTAAGCATTAGTATGTGTTATCACACATTAGTATGGTTACATTAGTATGGTTAGCACACATTATCATTGCTGCCTCCAAACTAGTAAAACTTATTGAAGGTTTGCATCGAAAGAGGTTAAGCTCAGACTGCAAAAATGCTTAGACCGAATACATGGAAAAATGAATGTCTATCTATAAGTTAAAGATCTTAAGTATTTGATACAGTTTAAGTTGAACAAAGAAATTGACAGCCCAAATGATTGTCAAAGAGATAGGATTTACATAGGAAAACAGAGGGCTTTACTCTCTCTCTGATTTTGAACCCTGGTTACTATTTACTGACGGATCAAATAAGGAATTAGTTTTTTTTTTATTGTTTCGTATATACCTGGCCAGCCATTCTTGTGATAGAATGAAAAAATTCACTCATCAAACAGCGTAATGAGCCAGAGTCCAGTCCAGTGGCTTATCTACTCACTTCAGGACTACTAGACCCGTGGTTTCATACCTACTCTGGCCCAATTTATTCACCTGGGGGGGTGAAAAAAATCTAAAAACGACAGTCTCAATCCTGTACGATGCCAGGCTCTTGATCAAGATACTCTAAATTAACTTCAATTAGGTAAAACATAAGAACCCAAAGTAAAATATTCATTGTGTGGAATCACAAGGGACAAATTTATTAGAATTTTAATGTAGCAGTATACTACAATATGTTACTTGAGGTTTTGTAGGTAAATTGAGTAAATTTGTAATATACTGAGAGCCACGTTAATGGATTTGTTAAAATCTGGATGTTAAATAAGTATATTTCTAAAATTTTAAAACCTAATTATAAACATTTTAAAATTTCCACTGTCAAATAAATAATTATTTAAAGTTCATAAGGTTAGGTCGGATTATTTGTGATATGTTTTGGGTTACAACAGGTAAACAGTTAATTTTAGTCATATATAATGGAAAGTAAACTGAATCGTTAATATACAAACTTAAGAACCATAAGCAAGTCGAGTAAAATTCAAGTGCTACATAACTGAATTGTCATTATTAACTGTTTACCATAAAGACTTACAATTATATTATTTAGAATTAACCGCTAAGTTCATTAACGACTGTCTGCATAAACAGCGGTAATGTATTTCCATATTCAAATTTATATAACAAGTTGCATATTTAGTTATTCAAATATACTCGTAAGTTTGAGATGATTCACAAAAAAAAAAATATTGAATTCCTAGGTTGTTGGAGAAAATATACTTGAAATAATCATAATTTCTCACATTTTAAGTATGGAGAATGAAAAAAACAGCCATTATAGGAATAGTCAATGCATGCACATAATCATTATGGAGAAATTAGCAAAATCCATATTGAACTGGACGCTGCTACACAAAACACCAAAGTGATAATATTAACTGAAGAAACGGAAATGTCATTTACCGTTCAAGAGGCTAAAGCTTTAGGAGTAGCAAAAAAAAACTGAAATAAATGAAATATTTATTTCATTTATATAAATTATATATTTATTATATACTATAAATTCTGTACAAAAATGCCGTTGTTTTAAAATAAGTTTAACTTAATTTCTGATGAAAAAATACGTTTTATTTTCAATTTACGAATACATTTACCAATAGGTAATGTATTGTCGAGATATAGTCGCCCATTTAATAAATTGCTGCTTCCTCATTTTAGCAAGTAATTGAGTTACTCATAATTACGTCTTAATTGAAGGTTTACGACGTCTTGTTAAGTAAATCTGTTTCAGAATTAAAAACTATAAATATACACAAGAAAATATTGGTTGTAAAATATTATTAGGTGATTTATTCTTTGAGACAAAATAAAACACCCATGAACCACTGGATCAGGTTTGCCTAGGAATATGTAACGGTAATTGCTAGTCCCTGAGACATCAGGTATGTATCACATTGTCCATAAACTTTTCAGATATAGTAGATGCAAATTCTTTATCGCTTAGATCACAAGAATGGGTGTAAATACATAAATACCGAAAGTGTACAATGTTTGGTACTAGTTATAACGATGTATTCTAACTAAATTATCAGTTGAAGACCCATGCTGTAATGAACTTTAAAAAACAAAATCAAATCTATTTTAACAATTGAGAGGGAAGAGTAGTTAATATAGACAGGAAGATTACTTTGTTTTTGTAGTTGAAGGTAATACGAATGGATTTCTCAGTGTTTAATTTGATTCATTTCTTCTAGCACCAAAATTTCAAATTGAGTAGATGTTGTTGGAGGGATTGAGTGGAACGAATAGGATCTGAGTTACTGAATAATATTGCTGTGTCATCAGAAAAGGTGAAGATAGTAATTTGAGGATGGGTTGGGATGTCATTGGTGTCAGCGATCAAAACAGGGTTGGGGTGTCAGCAGTGTATATTTGGTAAAGAGTGGAACCCAGTACTCCCCCCTGGGACACACCAGCTTTCATAGAGAAGTAGGGAGAAACAGCAGACGTTTATCCTACCCGGAAATACCGATCAGTCAGATAAATACAAAGGATGAGATAATATGTTGAGGGTAAGATGTCTTTTCAGAATAAATAAAGAAAATTTAATAAACAAAATACTCTCGATGCAGTTTAAGCATACCTAAAATAAGTGCAAATTAACAAACGAGTCAATCATTCCAACCCTATGGCAGAATTGAGGTAAAAGCCTGAATATGTGACTATTCAGAACAAACAAATGGCACCCGATTAATAATTCATAAGTATTTTTGAACCGAAGTTAACAAATATAGCGGGAATGTAAAAACATATTTATAAGTTAGCGAATTCATGATGCATAAATGGTATTGACGTTTTCACTTGAACTCTTCTAATACAGAGGCGCGCAACATAAAAGCTTTTATACAGAGCGTCCATTCATTTTATATTATAAGCATTAAATTATCAGAGAATTAATTATGTTATTATTATGATTTTATATATTAAACTCAATCATTTTAAATTAAAAAATTTGATTGAAGTTAAAATCAGAAGTTATTTGATAAAAAAAATAATGTAACTATTAAACGTGTATTGCATCTTTAATCTTTTAAACTAACTTTTTACTGAATTCTACAGACAAACTAAAGAAAAAATAGAAGACCTATGACTTTAAAACCACCAGGACTTCAAAAATTTAAAGCAATCATAATGTTGTACCCTTCCATCAAAAGAATACAATTTCACAGTTCTTAATACATTTAAATGTAATCTACATTTAAATGTAGTAACGTAAATGATCTCAAATTTGTGTCTTTACAAAACAATAGCTTTAGAATAATATACAGTTAAAAAAAAGGAGAAAACTACGTAATAGTTTTTACAAGCTGTTAATTGGCACTTTCTAAAAATACCAGCCCATATATCAAGTGCTCGGTTGGAATATTAAATTCCATACTTTGTTTCATTTTAGCTGAATGTTCAAATTAACGTTGTACTTATTCATTAACTTAAAAACGTGCCAATTAATAATTTTTTGTTAACAAGTTCTGAAGTTCACTCACATTTTACTAGTGTCACTTTTGATAATTTTCCATAATTTTTGACAACTGAATTAACAGTCGCGAATTCAGCTGAACCTGTCCCGCTTTATATTTTAGATTGTTCGTTTTGATTTAATAGTAAAAGTTATCAATAAAAAATATAGAAAATTATCTTTCTCTTACATTAAATAATCATAAAATTGAGTTGTATAAGTTTGCAACATGCCTTTTGCACAATAGAGTAACAATTGTTTGTTATGTTAATCATTTTTTACATTTACCAAAGAAGAAAAAGATAAACATTTTTCAATAGTCAATAAATAATTGTTTTTAGCCTAGAGTTTACCATAGAAACTGACATGGGATGGAACATTAATTCGTTTAATGTTAAACTTATTGGTTTCATGTTCCGAATGTACGAAGCCTAATTATTTGACTAACGTTATTATTGTTTTAGTCATCTCATTATTTTTAAATGTATAACTTTTGATAACTTGTTAGTATGAGCTGATTTCTTTTTCAGTGAAAAATCAAAACCACCCATTTTATTTCTGCAGCGTCGAAAATTTTTATTAATAAAAGCAGAAAAAGAAATCACTTAACAGCAAATTATTTGCTACTTCTTAGTCAATCACTAGTTGGTATAAAAACGTTCAAGAATTGTGAATTATTTTTTGTGTTTCAGAATAGTGGAAATTTCAAAAATTGTTTGACAAACCGATAGACCAATAATATTGATGGGTACCTTTATAAAATTCCTTGCATCAATTGTCAGTTTATAGGGGAAAGTGGTAAAAATATTAGAAATCAACAGCATTGTTGTATACAGGACAGTATTAAACAACAATAATCACCCAGTGCTTTATTTAAACTTACTTAACACTTTAATAATTCTATGGATCGGTTAATAAATAAACGTAATACTAGAGATGTTGAAGTGATTAAACATAATTCTGATTGTTTCATTAATATCAGCTTGATATGATTAATATAGACCAGTTAGTGGTTGATAAGTCTGCTAATATCATTGCACATAAGCTGGCTATTTTACCCGTTCCTCCTGTCTAATATTCCACTTGATAGAAGATGCTTTTCCTACTCTTAGATATCTAGCTCTCCCCTAAAATTTAAATCCATGTTTTTCTGTTGCCATGACTTTTTTTTTAGTCATTGATGACAAATATTCAAACATCTTAAAGATTATAGTTTTCTAGTGAATTTCTATAGATTTCGTTTATATATATATATATATATATATATATATATATATATATATATATTGGTATACTTTGGGAATTAAGTTTAGTATGTTTCCTACATACCTTTTCAAGGTTTCGAATGCTACCTTTCCATCTCTGTGGTACCATATAAATTAACTCACCGATTTTTTTATCTTTCATTGTATTTTTCATATTACATTTCCGACGTTTCGGTCTACGTTGACCATTTTCAAGGATTCTATATACAAGGTTTATTATAAGAATCAATTCTCTAATGAATATAAAAAGGATGAAAGAATTTTGAAGGCCATAATTAAAAGAAATACAACATGTGTTAACTCGGCAGACAAGCTAAATATTAGTATTTACTACAAGAGTTCCTGCACAGCAAATATGATAATTAGGAACAACCTACAACAAAAAACACAACTACAAAAAACCAATGTAGTGTACTATATATTGCACTATAGGAGACTGTGAGCTCCTAAAATCGAGCTACATTGGTTCTACGACGACAACACTTTCACGCAGACTTACGATGCATCTCGCAGCCGGAGGACCGAAAGAACACACAATGAACATACATAAAAGCAGGCTAAGTAGAAAAATGCTGGAAGACAACATTGAAGTATTATATGCAGAAAATAATCACACGAGGCTGCATATAATTGAATCATTATGCATAAAGGAAAAGAAGCCGAACATTAATGATCAGTCCTGTTGTTTTTCCAGAATTTTAAAGTTACATTCGTGAAAAATAACTATATAGTGATTTAAATAATGTTGTGTAAATGTTCATGTAGGGAATTTTGTAGCAAACCTGTTACTCATGTTTATTAAGGTAGTGTTTTTTAAAAGAATATTTTATTATTAGTTATGTTTGATAGAAGTGAGGTAATTGTCATTGTAAATAAGTATTTATTAGAATTGTTTAAAAAAACCTTGTATATCCTTGAAATGGTCAATGTAGACCGAAACGTCGGAAATGTAATATGAAAAATACAATGAAAGATAAAAAAATCGGTGAGTTAATTTATATGGTACCACAGAGATGGAAAGGTAGCATTCGAAACCTTGAAAAGGTATGTAGGAAACATACTAAACTTAATGTTGGCAAGATCTTTAATGAGGTATATATATATATATATATATATATATATATATATATATATATATATTATATATATATATATAGTTCACAAAGGAAATAGAAAAAGAGATAAAAAACACACACAAAAGACTCACAACGGTATTCGATATTTGTCGTCGTCGGGCAGAAGTAGTCCCTTTGTGTAGCTGAAGCCTACTGAACGAACGGTCTAATGCGACGAACACGCACGCACTCTGTTAGCTGCCCTAAGTAAGACTACTAACTACTGAGAGAAAAATAACTAAAAAAAGGAACAAATAAAATTAATAGAAGGAGACGAATATTAACTACAGCAATGAGTAATAAAATAAAAATACAAATATTTATGGCAAAAAAGTTAACAGTACTAGTTGAGGCCAGTAGGAGAGCGGATTTTAAGAAGACATAATTGCCTCATCTGAACCAAAAACAGTCTACTGCTTTTCTTTTCTTGAAGACGGATTATCCAAAAATTTGAGTTAGTAAGATTGTCATTAGTTTAATTCTTTGTTATGTTCAAAATAATAAATCCTGAAGGAAGATTAGATCATTTGATTTTGAGGTCCTATTAACAATGGCCCCTGTGGAGAAGACTACCAGCAAAATTATTTCTGACTGCATATATCGAAAACAAGAAACCATGACTCTACTACCATTAAATAGACAGAATATGGAATATTTATTGTGGTCATGTACAACAAGAAGCTCTTTCATGTTCGTAGTCAAGTAATATTCCTTTAAACAGAGACGTGACTATGACATCACCCTTGGGAGTCACATTTTTAAATTATTACACACGCTGCATTTAAAATGAACTAATAAATAATACTTCTCTATTAAAGCCTTCTGTTTGTTGTGCATACGTTGATAATTTTATATTACAATAATTGACAAATAATCATATATTATTGATATATGATTTTTTATTAATTTTTGCATAAAGCTATAAATAATATATTATAAAACTATTAATAATTATTTAAATTGTCAGTACAACGAAGTACAGGTATTATCATTTACCATATACATAACCTTATTACAGGTTGGCCAACCACAATTCGCTAGGTAGAAGGAGAGTTCAACCTGCCTCAATCTCCTCAACTATGCTTAACAGACACAGAGAAACAAACAGTTAATCTACGAGTATTATCTTACAGTCTTCAACACATTTACTATTCTTGTGTCCATGAGGAGTGAAAGTCATTTGAAACATGCTGACAAATAATATTGTTCATGATTCACACAGTTTAAATGAAAAGACGAGAAAAAACTTGGAAAGCCCATGAGCAGAGGCAATAGACACCAATATGGTATCGTTCAAAGAAAAATTAAACTGTATCATTAATCAACGATTAATACATCTATTATCATATAAGAGTACCATCATTGTATCATCTCCATTAAATTTTTAAATAGTTCATATTCAGCTGATTCTAATATTACGTATGTATTAGACTAAGACTGTTTCTTACAGTTTAACTAATAACATACTCACGTTACAGGTGAAGTACACAAAAAAAGTCCTAACCTCCTTTTTTTAAGTTTCTAATTTGAGAAGTTTAAATTATTTAAAATGTTTGCAAAGGTGGTCATTTCAAAGGAGCAATGTTGCAATGTAAATTGGTCCTATTTGATCGAGTACACAGGCTTGCGTGACAGACCAACTTCTCAACCCTAACTGAACTGGACGTTTCAAAACATACTTCTGTCATTATAGTTAAATTGCTTTTTGTCACAAACCATAGTTCATTTTTTTTCCTGTTGTTAAACCGTTGAAACAATAGTAGTACTTTTATTTGGAAGCAAATTTACACTGTACGGAGTTGTTTAAAGGGGTAAATTTATTAAGATAAAATGAGTTGAAAAAAAACGTGAAATACTTTTAATTTAAAAAAAAACATCAACCAGCACCATTACGTTAGTAACTAACTTAATGCTATTACAAGTACAAAAGCAGTATATAACTTCTATATGTACCACTACTTATTAAATAATAGCATATCTCATCAATAATGAGATATTTGGTATTAATGTTTCATTATTGATAAAATATTAGCTTATAGATAAATATTGATCGTAGGTCCTCTTAAATATCTTGATTAATATGTCCAGATCACCTGCTATACCTTGTAGTTTCTAGATTAGCTGTTTAAAACGACTACAGATAGAGACTTTCCTGCTATACAACCAACTTTGAGTCCCTGGTATTAAGTGGTATCCACTTTTTTCTCTTCGAAAGTAGAATAATTGGTTACTAAAAAGATACACTACTGGTGGTATCAAAGAAATATTGCATAATCCTAATCATTCTACTTTGGGAGTCCTGAATTTTAGTAAACACAAATGTATTTAGAGTAGGGATCTTTAACGAGTACTCGACATCGTACAAGCTAGGGATCTCACGTCATATACAACTGTATGAGAGAAAGCGTGTTAAAATTTTATCATCTCCTGAATGAAAAAATCGAATGCAAGGTAAATATCAAACTCAGATCTACCAGTCTAGAAGCAAGTACTTAAGCCTCTTGACTACTCTATCCTCGGAACAGAATCTTTCTCGTAATGGGTTTTGTTGGGCAAATAAAACCACGTTTGAAATATCTTTTCTCTTTACACAAAACTAATAGATCTTTAAAATTGGAAATAATAATATTGTTTTTCTTAAATATGGTAATATTATTGTGATATTTAATATTCTCAGATTCTATTGCTTCAGCATATTAATAAAATGTTCTCTAGAGTTGTGTCAGTTACCGTTTGGTATTTACTTATCCTGAGAAAGTATGGATACTTTATCCATATAAACTTATGGCTTTTAACACATTACGTCCATCTTTACTATTAATTTGTTAGTAGTGATGAAATAAAAACATTATTTTTTTTAAACATACTAGTCTCAGTAATATACATAAAATTAATGTCATTAATAATAATGCAAAAATTTAACACATTAAAAATTAAAAACATTCTTGAGTGATAACGAAAACAAAATTACAATTTAATTAGCTACATAAATTTTTCCTTTCTATATTCTCATTATTATCAAATAAAACTGAAGAAAATCATACGAATATACAGAATAGTTGAATTGTTATAAATAATTTTGTTTATGTCAAAACTTCCTTCATATTTTTCTAGTATTGTGAATAAAGTTACCAGACTGAATTAAATATCACTTTACCCAGGCAGTTCGATAAAAACATAGTTATAAAGTAAATAAAAAAGCACTAATGTAGCACTTGTAAATAAATTTTAATATAATATTAATATTGACCTTTTATGTCTGTGTACGTAAACTACGGTCACGATAAAATGATTTAGAGTACTTCCAAATCACTTAAAAATTTACTCTTATTAATTACTTGGATTTTTTAATGTGGAGTTTGGGTTTAAACGTATGTTTGTACTTTATTATAAAGTAACTAGAGGAATCATGAAACACTTTACATCTACATTTTAATGTATCTACATGTTCTGAGATACCAATGTCCCTATTTGACGTTTTTTCAATGATGCAAGTGTGTGTAAGTGTGTAAAAAGTTTGTGGCACGCTACAATCAAACAAGGTAAAACCGTCTTTATACCTTAAGAAGATAGAAATTAAGACCTAAAGGACTCTCTATAAAACTAATAAACCAAAACTGATAAATGTATGCAACTCTGACAGTTTAGTCTTCCATCATTAAATGAAGACCCCATAAGAAATTCATGGGCTGATGACAAATAAAATCAAAAATCTACTGTAAGAGAAACATTGGTAGAGCATAGTGTAATACGTAGTAAGTACGATCTTAATATTAATAATAATAACATTTTAGAGTGCTGAAATATGTCGAAGTGGCTCTAACAATATATAATAATTTTGTGAATCCGGTTTTAAGAAAAGACTTCTTACCAAAATATCAGTGGCTCCCGTCAAAAGCAAAACCGCTTACTGTTCTGTTAGCTGAAGTAAAAGAGAAACTATCTGGGAGAGACATTCCAGCGCTACCATATAAAACTCATTTTGATCACCGTGGACATACCGAAAACTCTTTGTCTATGCTGGGCTTTCAGAACTAATTTCCACCAAAGGTGTATAGAGTAGGTTTTCGGGAGTTTTTCTGCAAATGTATCTACCATAGATTTAATTTTAAAGCGGCTCCCAATGTGATGTGCACTCAAAGAATACAATAAGATCATGATCCTTACCAGCAGAAAAGACTGTATACCCTCCTCCGACATTTATTCGCCAGTCTCTAAGGTAAGGTTATGTTCTTTCCTTTATTTCATATGTCTTTATAATTTATTTGTTTTAAATTTGTCTTATTTAACTGATATCTATTTATATGTATATGTAACTGTTATTACACAGTATTTATTAAGGATTTATCGTAGGTTTTTGGACTGTGGAATAGATTAATCGAATTATAATGTATTCGTATGGAAAAATTGGTCTCAACATGCAACCATTTTGATATACAAAGTATTCCTAAAACGAATTAAACTCATAAGTAGAGATATCACTGTATTTCTAAATGCAAAACACTGTCGAAGAAAACAAAGAAATGAAACAAGCAAAAACTGCAAGAAGGTTATTTTACCCTTAAATACGCTTATTTAGCAATACTTTTGGATATGAATACAACAAAAATATTTGTACAGATCGATCACTAACCCCGTACCTTTGGGACCGTAAGGGTACCGGATAGAGACTACTGAACTATATCATATATTTAAAGCCCTCGTATATTGCAATAAGAAGACTAACAAATCGTTTTTAATCTTGTCAGACTCGAATTCAGCACTCACAGCCTTAAAAAATATATTCTAGAGTGACTCCTTGATCAATCAAACTATGGAGGCGTTAATGGTTTGACTCTGATGAAGGAACTGGTAGAGTTTGTCTGGATATTGCACAATGTTGGAATCGAGGGAATGAGATAACTGAAAAAGCTGTAAAAACAGTTGCAAAAAGAGGGATATATGGACCAAGAAATGCTTCTCGTCACACCGAAGGATAGCTATCAGTGTTGGATAGCTATGGTGCGCAGCGTGTGAAAGGAATTTTTTTGCTAAGTAGGCAAGTTGCACTACACAGCTTTGCAGGGTTCAGCCTGACTTCGGCGCTCCTGTTCACTCTCAGTTACTGACTCAAGGCTTCCTTCTTATAAAAGGTTAGACCACTTTATTACCATGTCATGTACTTTTACCTGTAGAGAATATTATGGCAGAATTCTCATGACACTGGGAATCTAAGATGAGTTGGAGTGCCACTTTACCTAATATTAAATATTAACCAAGAAAACATAAGAAATTGTAAAGTTTTTTTTAAAAGAAGTGCAAAATATTCATAAAAATACATGCTATATCTAATATGAAGTTTCATAGTCATTTCCGATTGTTATTTATATAATTTCAATAATACATGCTTGCTGGAATGACTGTTACCAAATTTTACAAATGTATGTATGTATATATATATATATGATCAAACCACAATAAGAAATGGGAAAACAAGACTAAGATCTTTCAACCGTAACAAGCGGTCTTCGTCAGAGTCAAAAAACCCAACCCAAAAACTCAGTTGGGTTTTTGACTCTGACGAAGACCGCTTGTTACGGTTGAAAGATCTTAGTCTTGTTTTCCCATTTCTTATTGTGGTTTGATCATTGATTGTTGTTTCACGTGTTTATGTGAAATCTTTTTATATATATATCTATTATGTACTTACTAAATTATCCAAATTTTTCTTAGATTTTGCAATTGTGACATACCTGAAAAAAACAGAATTCCACTATCAAATTTTACGTGTTTAAAAAGTAATATATAAATATAACAGGATAAAAAAAGTGTAATAACGAAGGCAATTTAACGATCGTTGAAATTGAGATGTGACTTATGCCTGTTTCTAACTTTGAATGACCCTTGTTATAACACTTTTTTATTTAAAAGTCCGTTGGAACATTTCATTTAATTGTTTTATATATATATTGTCAAATAACGCCCCATATGGCTTGTATATGCTTCTTACACAATTTCTCCTATTTCCGGAATTCCTTCCTCGTCTCATCATTAAAACTATAAAGGTTATCACCAATATTGCTAGTCGACATGTTCCGAATCACCAATATTGGTGATAAGCTTTATAGTTTCAATGAAGAAACGAGGAAGGAATTCCGGAAACTGGAGAAATTGTATAAGAAACAAATACAAGCCACATATTGGGTATTATTTAACAATATATGTTTAAATGAAGTACTGCTTCCCACTTTTACAAATATATATATATATATGATCAAACCACAATAAGAAATGGGAAAACAAGACTAAGATCTTTCAACCGTAACAAGCGGTCTTCGTCAGAGTCAAAAACCCAACGTTCTTCTTCGTCAACTTCTGACGAAGACCGCTTGTTACGGTTGAAAGATCTTAGTCTTGTTTTCCCATTTCTTATTGTGGTTTGATCATTGATTGTTGTTTCACGTGTTTATGTGAAATCTTTTTATATATATATATGATTCATTCCTTTTTAGTTTACCATAAAAAAAGTATATATTTCATGAAAAATTCGATTTTTATGACAAGAGATTCATAGATTTTGCTGTCTCTGGTCCGTATTTTTTGTTTTCGATTACAAAAATGCGTGTGGATAGTGCATATGGCATGATGGGTGTGTATTCTTTTAAGTTTGCTGACGTGTTAAAGCTCATGCTGATTAATTAAAGTGAAATTATACCTTTAAATAATCTTGAGCCATATATAAGAATAAGGAGGTGTTTTATTGTTCTAAGAAAAAAAAA
The DNA here is from genome assembly GCA_026182355.1 of Hermatobates lingyangjiaoensis. Lineage (NCBI taxonomy): Eukaryota > Metazoa > Arthropoda > Insecta > Hemiptera > Hermatobatidae > Hermatobates > Hermatobates lingyangjiaoensis. Next base: position 963,807 of record JAPFBL010000081.1, read on the forward strand.
CGTAATGGCAGATTGTTGAAATCAATGACTTGAGGTTAACTGATTGAATAAATGCACACTGACTCATACTAATGTTGAACAAGTGGAGGCTACTCCACATCATTTACTTTACTATCAGTAAAGTATAGTAATAATGAGAAAAATTCCATCCCGAGATTTTGAAAGATTTGCATGTTTTGATGTAGTCAGAATGATGAAGTAAGAATTTTTTTAAACTAAGAAAATTCTTACTTTTGCCTATGAAAAAGGTTTTAAAATAAAACCGAAAAGTCAGCAATAAGAGTTTGATTTTTGAACCTAGAAAATTTGACCAAATCCCAATTAGATAACACACCTATTCTATCAAACGGTCGATATATTATTGAATCTGTTGTATATATATATATTCCATACGTCCTGTTATTATTGAGAATATTGCATTGTGAGAAAGAAATTATTTTTTTGGTTAAATGTGATTATACATATTTTTTTTTCTTAAGCTACTAATTTCAAAGTGTTCTAAGTTTAGGACTATTATTAAACTGACAATATCATTACCTCACAAAAACTTAAGATTGTAAAATAACTTTGAACGCCAGATTTGTATTAAAATTTCAAATTTTGACTTATATTAGTTTTAAAAATTCGTTGTGCCATATTGGACACACCATTTGACATATCGTAAAGAATATTTACCAAAGCATAGCTATCTTTGAGGATGAGCCAAGTATATTCCTATTAAGATACGTCGACGAAAATAAGGGAAATCGTACCCTTTTTTTTTTTTGAGAAAATATTCTTTCAATATTAAACTACTAACTATAAAAAATGTGGATAACGATATAAATAAAAAAATCAAAATATAGATAAAAAAATAAATCAATCAAATAAATAGTCAAAAATTCTTAATGTTTCTTTCTTATATCACATGTAGTTCTTACATAAATGGCATGGGTAAAATGTAATATACGATTTTTAGAAATAAAGCAAAAAAATTCTAAATTTAGAAAATTTGTCAAATAAATGTCGCCACATAATTTTACTGATAATTTATACATAATGATGTATTTTTGTGTTGAATTTCATTGTTAAAATCAGACGGTGTTGCCAGTATAATATTCACAATCTTTCATTCCAACATGAGTCAAAATTATTACATTTTAGTTCAAAACTGACCTTCCTATTCATTTGAAAAATCTGTCATTTTTTTAAGTTATTGGCAATATTAGTTTAGTGCAGTAGCAAAATACCAAATCTCTTCTTATTTTAATTCACGATATATACAAAAAAATGTTATCTTAAACCATACAGCATACACTAAATTTAATTTCCCAAGAGACAATATAACCCATGGGAAATATTTTTTCTCAAAAACTGAGACTTTCAACTGCATTATCAGAGGTATTTTTGAATAAAATCAAATATCAAGTTGTTCCACAAAATCGTGTAAATTGTGTGGAATCAAAAAAACTTTTGGATAATGTCTATCTAATTACAAAGAAATATAATAACAAATATTTTAGCAACTTACTTACTCAAGTGACCATAAAATGTTTATTTCTGTCAAAATCTCGAAATAAACTTTTAATTCTGATTATATTGTAAAAACTGTAAACCGATAATTGTACTATTATGCATTCTCTTCAGAATAATTTGTATTCAATTAAATGGGTTATTGTTATGGGTTATCAATTAAATTTATATGTATAAATAAAAAAAGTATTAATTTAAATAAAATTATAAAAGAGCAATTTATACGTTATTAACCTTATTATTTACTTATTATGATATTATAAAATATTACAAGTTATTAAATCAAAGGGCAATATAATTACTTATGGAAATTATAGGTAATATAATTATTATATTTTATAGATAATTATTAAATTTATGTTGTAATTGCTAAATTTGACATAGCATTATTAATATATAATTGTTTAATGCTCTGAATATATTTTTTATCAATTTCTGAATATTATATTGGTGAGAGATGTATTTTAGTTGTTAGAAGAAGGTGGGTTAAATCTGAAAGAGAGTGACGAAGCAGTCCTGCTGTTCAAGAGAGGAAGGCTGATAACATCTGTGCAATGTGTCTAGTCAAGCGAAACTATGATAATGACAACTAGAACAGGTATCAATACCCTTCCTTACCTTGATGCCCTTTCAAAAAGACATATGTCACATATATAGACCTGCAGGCTTCTGTACAAATAAAACTGAATCCCTCATAACAACAAACTACAAAAACTTTTAAAAATCTTTCCTTATCATTTATAACAAAACATAATTGAAACCAGTTACCCTTCATATATATTCTTCATATTTATTCTTGTAATGAATAATATAAATAAAATAGTAGTACATCTTTAATATTAAAGAAATATATGTATTCATCTATTTGAAAATTAGTCCAAAACACAACCTAATAGTTACAAGTATTAGGTTTCTATATAAAATAATGTTTCCTTATATAAAATAATGCATAAATAAACGAAAGTTTAAATATAAAATAAATATTTCCTTATCTATAATTTGCATAAGCACATTTACAGTATCTTATTTCTGCATAACTTTCATAAATACTCAAAAAAAACCTTAGAGCAATGATATCTTCCAGTTGCTATTTAAGATAGTTTTTGGTTATATCCAAAATTAGAGATAATTTGTGGGCTTATATATTGTATGTGTGTCTGCTCAGTTTATTTGAAAAACTTTACTCTTTGTGAAGGGTTGATCTATGAACTTTTAATATATGAGTATATATATATTGTATGTTTTGTTATTGAGGGCTAGGTCATATAAAAGAAAATAAACTCTTATAAAAAGAAGGAGTTTATTTTCTTTTATATGACCAAGCACTCAATAACAAAACATACAATACAATAGAAGAGGTAAAGAACAATTTATTGTGAGTATATATATATATCACTCAAAATTCGAAAAAAACGATCCAAACTGGACGAAAATCAGCCCAAAAACGAAGATAAGCAACACACAGAGAAAGAGACACACTTCCAAACTCAAATTATTGGATGGCAACCCGGGTTGCCGGGACGGTTTCCTGCCGTTGTGTTTCCGGCGTGCTTCGTCACCCATTCTCTTTTCTCCTGAAGACGGATCATCCGATAATTTGAGTTTGTAAATGTGTCTCTTTCTATGGTGTTGCTTTTCTTCGTTTTTGAGCTGATATATATATATATAATCGAAATGAAATTACCAGCATGGTTAATTCAGTCGTCAGTAAAGTGACCTTTTGAAAGAGCATATTTGCAATACTTTGAAGTGTTCAAATTTCCTCTTAAGATACATTGGGATGACTAAAGCGAAGCATACTAGACACACATGTATATATTTTAATGAGAATGTTCATATAAAATATATACATAGTTTGCCATGTAAAAAAAAACATGAAACTTGCCCTTATCTAAAAGTCATTTAATTATATTTATGCAGAATGAATTATGCAATCGACAAAAAGTACTAAAGTATATCTAATTACTCTATAAGAGAAAACAGTAAAGAAGAACATTTTTTATTTCAATATTTGTTTTATCTCTGGACCTTGTTTGTAAAAGACCTTGCCATAAGAGATAACAAAATTTCCATGTTTGTTTAGATTTCCTTTTAACCCTCAAAGTTAGTTAATTCCTCAAAGTAACTGAGTTTATTTTTCACATTAATATAAAATTTAGTCAGTTTTAACGATTTGTTGACAGCTTACTTTTATAATTGTTTTACTTTTATATATATATATATATATATATATATATATATATATATATAAATTCATATATACTAAATTGAAGAACGGTCCACAAAAACTTATGAAACTTTAAGTTAATCAAAACACGACACAGAAAAATGAGAAAATACATACTTATTAAATTGAATATTTTGAACTGTTGTTCGTCATCAGAAGAATACTAGAAGAGAGTATGACGCAAGAGAGATCTCCCACGCCAAAGAAAGAAACGCGAGTGAAGCATTATAGGGCCAACCGATGAGGGCGGCACTAGCGTAAAATTAAGGAACTAGGCACGAAGGTCGGAAAACAGAAAGAGCAATGCCAAAGTATAATTCAAATACAATAAGTAAAGTTAAAAAATTAATAAAAGCATATAATATTATAAAAAATAATAAATTGAAGAAACGTAAAAAAAAATAAATTTAAAAATAAATTAGTTTAAAATAAAAGAAAAAAATCCTCATCAGTCCACTCTTCAATGCTTCACTTCCTTCGGCATAGGGAGATCTCTCTCACTTCGTCCTTTCTTCTAGTGTTCTCCTGATGATGAAGAACATTTCGAAATATTGAATGTAGTAAATTTGTATTTTCTCCTTTCTCTGTGTCGTGTTCTGTGCAATTTATAGTTACAAACACACACACACACATATATATATATATATATATATATATATATATATATATATATATAATATATTGTAAACAGGAAGACGATCCAAACGGACAACAAACGTTTCACGATGAATCACAAACACAGAACTAAGGAACAAACAGACTTAGTGCATCTAATTTTCGGTTGAACCGTCATCAGGAGAGTTTAGATAGGGACACCAAGCGCATTTGTGATTCGACGGTTAGAGACCCATATATATATTTGTAAAAGTTGGAAGCAGTCCTTTATTTAAACATATATTTTTAAATAACGCCCCATATTTGGCTTGTAACTGTTTCTTACACAATTTTTCCAGTGTCTGGAATTCCTTACTCGTCTCTTCATTAAAACTATAAACCTTATAACCAATATTGCTAGTCGACATGTTTCGAATGTACCACATTCACCATCAGATACAAGCCAAATATGGGGCGTTATTCAACTATATATATATATATATATATATATATATATATATATATATATATATATATATACACTAAAGTTTATCGGACTCGGTCAGTTTTTCAGGTTCAAATTAAGCTCTCATTGCCAACGTTTCGGTCTTTATTTAAAACCTTTTTCAAAGGCAGAAGTTCTGCCTAGAATTGACCGAGTCCCGATAAACTGTAGTTTTGTTTCCATTCCACGGCCGATACTTTTACCAATATTTATATATATATATATAACTCGAAATGAAAGGAGTCAAACATAAATAAAGACATTCAGCACTCATTGCTATATTTTGACTGACGCCATCACCGGGTAGATGATCTTGCCAGTCATACTCCTGCGAGCATCTGCGGCTGACATATATATATATATATATATATATATATATATATATATATATATATATATATATATATATATATATGATGAAAACGCTTGCTTAAATATAATAGTGAACCTTATATGCTCATGTTTATGTTTTTTTTTCTTTTTTCGTTATTGGGATATATATATACTCGTATATAAAGTCAAATTTCACTGATCATTAAGAAAGATTTTCTTTTTAAACTAATTAAAATCTTAATGTAGAACAACATATGATTATGCAATAATAATTTATATGAAATTTAATAACAATTTAAGATTATCTGAATCATTTGAAATCTGATATTCAGTTAAATTGGCTTTTTGTTCTTGTTTTATTCATATCAATTGGTGAATTTTTCGAGTGTTTATGTTTGTGTGAGTGTGTGGTTTACAAAGACCCAATTATTATAAGATTATACTCTTCTGGGAAGTGCCACAATAGTCTAACCTAGCTTTTCTACCACAATTAGAACAGCTGTCACAATGTCTATTCAGGGAAGACAAAAGTAACTGGTATTTGTCACAAAGTTAACTATCATAATGTTAAATGTGATCGTCTAATATTGAATACTGATTCTTGCATTTTTAGAATTGCAATCCAAATTTTTGTTCTAACAGAAGAATGGGTATCGCAAATGAATGGACGTGACTAAGTAAAGAGTGGCGTGACAAAGTAAAGAGTGGCGTGACAAAGTAAAGAATGGACGTGACTAAGTAAAGAATGGACGTGACTAAGTAAAGAATGGACGTGACTAAGTAAATAATGGACGTGACTAAGTAAAGAATGGACGTGACTAAGTAAAGAGTGGCGTGACAAAGTAAAGAGTGGCGTGACAAAGTAAAGAGTGGCGTGACAAAGTAAAGAATGGACGTGACTAAGTAAAGAATGGACGTGACTAAGTAAAGAATGGACGTGACTAAGTAAAGAGTGGACGTCATCCAATTACTAGAGATGAAACAATCAAAGGTGTCTAATTAATTGCGAACTTCTTGTCAATGAAATAAATAGGCATTAACAGCAACTAAGAAGAATATTGAACATTTCATTAATGTTTCAATTCCCTTAATTTTTATTGTGCCTTCTAAGTTATTTTATTCTGTTACAGTTTTACTCAATTGGTTCAATAAATAACAAAATATTAAATAAAAAATATTTATCTCAGTTATAAATTAATTGTATTTTTTTTAAAAATAAATTATAAATTATAAATATTTTTTTTAAAAATAAAAATATTTTTTTTATAAATCTGGACTGGAAACTATTCTAACTAAAAGTGTGTTGATGTTCCCATCATTTGCAATTTACTGTCAGTAAATCACAAAAGTTCATACTACTTTAAAGATGCTGTACGCTTCATAGCAACAACATTGTAAAGAAATAATAAAGATAATATTAAAACATATTCTCAATATTATTTTATGTTTAATTTGATTCTATTTTTTGTTAAAGCTTAGTCCGTAACTTTTATTTATGGACCATTTCCATGGTTCAAACATCAGTTTATCTTTTATTTATTAATATTATTTTTTCATATTTCCTAATTTAATTATAAATTGATTCATGTCTACCTTATTCTCTGTGACCCGGCGCGTGTGCGGCAAAGGCTGATAACAGCTCATATATATACCATGATAAACGGAAACGGTCCGGCAGGACAGATTACATTTAAAATAAACTGTGACACATAGACAGAAACATTACAAAGTCTCACTTTTCAATATTTTGACCGTAATGGCGGTCATAGGCAAATTTGCCTTTTTCATAGTTAAAAGTATACATTTTTTTAAACAGGAAAAAAAGTATTATAATAAAGATTTTTTACAAAAAAAATAGCCAGTAGACTTTAACAATTGTCTGACAGTTGGCAATGAATGTTTAATTTTTATTGATCCTCAAGAACTGACCAAGTCGTGATAAACTTTAATTTTGTATTTTGTATTTGTATTTGTATTTTGTAGACAACACATAGAAGAAACGAGAAAAATTATTGGATCGATATTTCAAACTGAAGTTTATCGTCAGGAAGAGAGTGCTATTTTTTGAGAAACTTAAAAAAGTAACCAGGCAATTGAAACGCTTACAAAAAAATTCATACTGAAATAGGTATCAGTTTCTAAATATATATATACATTAGTGTAAGTGAGCAGCAGATCTTCTTGTAAATAAATGCAATTAAAATGTGCAACAGCTTCTGCATTTACGAACCTTCTGCTGATAGCCTTGATTTTCCTTACTATCTTTCGATCTACTGTAGGCAATTTGCATATATAATGGGCCAGAGACATGTCAACCTGACAAGCAAAATATATATATATATATATATATATATACAAAACTTAAGTTTATCAGGTCTAATAAACTATAGATTTGTTTCTATTGCACGGTAGATACATTTATGAATATTTATATATATATTGGCAATATATATAATATATTACATATATATTGTTATATATATATATATATATATATATATACGAGTTCGAGATTAACAAAGAGCAACACACAAAGTAGGGAAACACACTTACAGACTCAAATTTTCGGGTAATCCGTCTTCAGGAGAAAAGAGAATGGGAGACCAAGCACGTTGTAGACGCAACGGCAAGTAACCCAATTCTCTTTTCTCCTGAAGACGGATTACCCGAAAATTTGAGTCTGTAAGTGTGTTTCCCTACTTTGTGTGTTGCTCTTTGTTAATCTCGAACTCGTATTGTGTCCAGTTTGGATCGTATTTCGTTTTATCAGTGAAGATATATATATATGGGTGGTTTATGTTGAATACATAAGATGGAATTTGATAACAATAAATAGACAGATAGTGGAACAATCTTTGAATTATTCTTATATTAGCTAACATATCATGGTATTAGATTTAATTATATTATCACCGAATTATTTATAAGGTTCTCTGTATTCAACATTTTTAATTCATTTCCATAGATTACTGTAGTACTGTGAATTGTTACCAGCACCATTTCATCGTTCAATTATTCCTTCTTCAAATTACATGTCTCTGTATGATTTACTTACTTTTTATAAATATCTCTGTATGATTGCGCTAATTCTTAAATTGTTAACTGGTAATTTATAAATAACTAATAAAGATTATAAAGAACTAAAGCTGTTATCTATATACTTTTTCTAAATGTAACATCTTCCTTCAAAAGTAAATGACCTTACAAAAAAAGAAATAGGACATTCTGACATTTGTATTAAGGGTGAATTTTATTCTCTTAATATGTTTACAGTCATATTTTGAGGCTAGAAACTTTCTGAAATAATAATTTCTGTATAGCTCTACTAAAAGAAAATATTGATCAATATCTTCTCTTGTGTTTCTGAAACCCATAGTATTTTTACTTGCTCAATGTTGAAAACTGAGTCAACTTAGTTAAAAACAAATCTAATATCCTGCCAGATGGAAGAAAAACAAACATGAGTTTCCTTCTCAAGTACTCTTTCAATCTCCCTCTCTACATACATATATCTATCTGATTTTTTATCCATTTCTTTCTCTTCCCATTATCCTTCCGTTCTCTAGATAGAATCTTGAATTGGACTAGAATGTTGTATAGCTTCTAACTGATAAAAACTGATCTATCAGTGCAATTACATTATCAGTATGCTTACAACAGTCCTTCTTAATGAAGATTTTTTTATCCAAATATCCAAAAAATTTCATCCAAAAACGAAGATTTAATATTTCTTGTAAGTTCCGGACATAATAAACATATTGTATGTAATATGGCTATCACAATGCCACAATATAAAACACAATCCCTAACAAGATATTAATTTGCTGTAACATCATTAACAATCACACACAAAGCAGTAAAACACACAATTCTTTCAAACCTTGTCGAGGTTTGAATGTAAGAATAAGAAGTCATTGAAACAGTATCAGATTCATTCATAACTGAGGAACTCAATTAGTACTACACTCTTCTCTATCTCTCTCACTCTCAATGTCTCTCACTTCCCCAAGACATCTTTATCTATCTATCCGTCTACACATCTCTCTCAAAGTGTGTGTGTGTGTGTGTGTGTGGTTATAGCGTGTGTGTTAGATTTGCATGTCAGAATTGTATATTATAAGAACTTTAAATCAACGTCCTTTTTAATTAAATTTCACAAAGTTGTGTAAGTTTTATCTTACAGGAGAAAGTGTTGCATTGGAATGAACCTGGCTAATTGTGATTCCAAAATAAAACTACATTCTTCCATTATTAAAAACAAAATAAACTGCTAAAATCAAAAAGTAAATTTCAATTTTGCTTCATTAACTAATTTATATACTGATATCGACAGAAATGTATATTTCAGAAACCATTACAGTTGTATTAATTGGCCAATGATGGCATATCAATAAGCAAATGAATTTCAAATTTCGTTACCATTAATAACAAAAGTAGAGGAGATCAAAAAGATAAACTGAAATAAGACCCATTTTCAAATTACTCAGGTGTATTTATAAACCTTTTATGTTACAAGTTATTCTTGTGATAAAAAAATATAACAACATATTCATTGAAATTTCTGGGTTTATGTGACCTTACCTTTTGCAAAAATAAGGGCATTTTTTTTTATATATGTGCACTGGAACCTTCATTTCCTTTACTTTACTTGTAAGTAAGAAAAGTAATACTAGTAAAATCAAAACAATAACAAAAAGAATCAGTAAAATAAATAAAAAAGTAAATAAATAATAAATAGTGCAATAAAAAGTAAAAAAAAGTTAAGATGAGTAATAAAAAAATTTAACGGTTTAAATTGAGACTAGGTTACGTGGAGTTTTAAGGAGGTCTGTCACGTCTTCACTTATCAAGGATGAGGGTTAAAAGGTCCGGGATCGGTATTATACCCAAGCAAGATAGGGTACTGCGCTGACCAAGAAAAGCGCTGTATGATTATTCATATGAAGACTTAGCTTATTAGAGGCAAGGCAAACTGACGCAGTTCCGGGAAGTGCAGAAGCTGTAGCATGGATATATATAAGTAGAAATGAATATATATATATATATAAATATATATATCAATGATCAAACCACAATAAGAAATAGGAAAACAAGACTAAGATCTTTCAACCGTAACAAGTGGTCTTCGTCAGAGTCAAAAACCCAACTGAAGTTGGGTTTTTCCATTTCTTAAAGTGTTTGATCATTGATTGTTATTTCACGTGTTTATGTGAAATCTTTATATATATATATGAAGGTCTGCTCCCAAAATATACTAATATATGATATATATATATATATATATATATTAATCAAATTTTTATTTTAATGTAAATCCATAAAGTTTTAGTCATTAATATGTTCATTATTAGCTGAAATACATCATCAGTTGCATTAGATTAGAGAAACTAAGATATTATTCTTTAACATTGGATGGCAAATACAGAATGATGTATTTTTATTTTACATGGATTTGCTAAAAATAATTTGTGCAAAATAAACAAATACCATGAATACAATTCCTGATACCTTATTGTTAAAATTGGATATAAGTAATAGATATAAATTATAAATTGTGACACTTTAAATTAATTAAATCTAGATAATGCATTCATATCTTTGAAAGTATGTAAACAAACATAATTTAAAAAATTAACAGATGGTTTTTATTAACAGCGACTAGCTTTTAATAAAAACTAAGTAATATATATATATATATATATATAGCCTTTTGTCATTCTATCATTTGTGGCTGCTTTATAATTGTGGCAGTTGAACGTGAGCCAAGTTGTTTGGAGGATTGTGGGTGGTGGTATAAATTGCCACAAAGAAATTAAAATCTGGCCATCATTCTTTATAACAATAGTATCTGACACTAATAATATCATATTTTAATTGGTAGGAAAATATTTTAACGGTTGACTAAATTAATTACAATTGATATGTATAGGCATTAGAGGGTGCTTTTTTGAATTACTGAAATATATGTTTACTATTCTCGTCAGGTTATATTTATAAGCCATGTACATGAGTTCTCAGAAGACCATTCAGTAGAGTACACTAAAACTGAAGAAACAGATAACAGTTTGAAATTTATCATGAGAATTTCAAACCCTAATAGTTCAAATCTGACTTTATAGAATAAAGAATTTTGGTAATCACCAATTTGTTTCATTATATTCAAAATCAGAAAATTCGAAATGAAATCAAATGTTTTGACATTTACAAACATTAATAACATTAAAAAAATTACGAACTTTTAAAAAGTATTATTTTTTTTTTTGTGGAATGAATTTTACTCAAATGAAGTGAAATCTGATTGAGGCAAATTGAGCTTATGAATTCTATGAATGTAAGTTATTCTATGACGCTAAAAGATAATCAGCTATAAATCTATATTACACTAAAAGTTAATTGGCGTCAAATCATTATGGCACCAAAAGTTACAAACATTTACGTATGTAAATGTTTGTAACTTTTACGTACAATGTTTGTACGTACGTACAATCAGCTACGAACGCCTATAAAAATTAATCAGGTGTTGATATATATGTATGTTCAATATTCAAGAAGACTAACACACAGAGTAAGGAAACACACTTACAGACTCACATTTTTGGGTAATCCGTCTTCAGGAGAAAAGAGAAAGCGAGACCAAGCACATCGTAGACGCAACGGTAAGTAACCAAACGGCTATATATATATTAGTGAATAGTGAAGGTTGGTAGCATTCCTTCTTGCAAACAAGTTTCTAAAAATTTTATGCCAATTTCCTGCTTGGTTACCTTTTTTGAGAGTTTCTCTAATGTCCTACAGGCCTTCTACAGTCCTTAGTTCCTCTGAGAATAAAAAAATCAACTGGCTCAAACTTTCCTTTTCATAACTACTCATTTTAACACTATTTATATCACTAATTAACACTAAACATTATTTGAGAACTAACTAAATATTATTTTCAATAAAACAACGACATGTTTCGGTCTCGTAGACCATCATCAGGATAAGCTTACGACTAATACTTATACTTTAGTCGTAAGCTTAGCCTGATGATGGTCTACGAGACCAAACCATGTCGTTGTTTTATTGAAAATAATATTTAGTTAGTTCTTAAATAGTGTTTAGTGTTAATTAGTGATATAAATAGTGTTAAAATGAGTAGTTATGAAAAGCAAAGTTCGGGCCAGATTATATTAATAGTTTCAATCACAGGTACGTTTGTAAATAGAGATTCTGCATCCAGTGAGGCTAGAAGTCCCTTGGGTCTGCAGGTTCGTATTATTTCCAAAAAATCATTGGTCGAATGCAGTAAGAATTTAACAGGTAAGTATTTTGATATTATACTATTTAACGTTTTCGCAAGTTTCTAGGTTGGAGTGTTGATTTGGGAAATGATGGGTCGTAGGTTATTACCTTCCTTATGAATCTTGACGTTTCCATATATGTAACCGGGGTTATACTCGGATATAAAAATGGCACTATTAAAACATTGATAGACATTTAAACACAGAGCATTTAAAATCTCGGCCGATTGGGAAACCTTTAAAGCAATACAAAATTTAAAGCAGGATTTTATTAATAATGGCTACAGTAACAAAGAATTTGATAAAACTCTTAAAAACTATATCAATCAGAAAAATGAAACAAATGGGGGAGGTGAAGTAACAAATCAAACTACCTACAAGATATACTATGAAAACCAATTTTCTGTCAGCTATAAAACAGACGAAAGAATACTTAAAACAATATTAAAGAACAACATCAAGGCCAAAAAGCAAGAAGACAGGATGCAGCTTATTATTTTCTATAAGAACAAAACCACTACGCAACTGATTATAAGGAACCAGCATGAGAAGAAACAGCCACTGAAACAAACGAACCTATTATATGAGTTTCAATGTCCCCTGGGAAACTGTGAATTCCTAAATTACTCATATATAGGATCAACGACTACTACCCTTTCTAGGAGGCTGACGATGCATCTGGTTTCAGAAGCCCCTAAAGAACACTTCCAAAGGATACACAAAACAAAAATTTCAAGGGAAAATATGGTTAATAACACTAGAATAATAGCAACGGAAAGGGTCGGAAAAAGACTCAGGATACTAGAAGCGCTATACATGCTAGAAAAAGCTCCAAGTATGAACGATCAAAAAGATAACTTTACCTACCAGTCGCGCTTGTTTGGTAACCTAGAGCTGGTTATGCTAACACTGACAACCCCAAACCTGACTGTGTAACCTTTTGATAACCTGTTCATTTATGTTTATTATTGCAATGTGATTTTAAGGATTAGATTAATTTGTTAAGTGTAGTTTTAATTGTTTTAAAAAAATGTAAGTGTTTTTTTTTGCTGAAGATGGTGGATGTAACACCGAAACATGTCCAATAATAAGTTAAATAATTATGGTGATTTAATTTTCAAGTTGAACTCTGAATTAAAGAAAAAAATTCGTAATTTGGAAAAATATAAGACGAAATTGAACCAAGTGGAAACAGACATCCAGTTTTTAAAAGCATATACATATATATATAAACCAGGTTCAATAATATATCAACCGTTTGATAGAATAGGTGTGTGTGTTATCTAATCGGTAATCGGTCAAATTTTCAAATTATCAAATTTGGTCAAATTACTAATATTTATAATTTGATTTCCTATATATGGATACTAACGTAGTTGTTTAACAAGTGCAAAATGCTGCATCGTTGTGGTTCTGAAGAAAAAAAGTTCTCTTCAGGAGTGCACTCTTAAAGGAGATTCTCTGTTATAACCATTCATTGCACAAAACATCGTTAACTTTTCGAGAAAAATATATCCACACTGTCTACAATACGGCATTCTTTCAGCTTGTAGATAGTTAACACCTTAATATCAGCAGTTTAATAAGAAGCTATAAATTTTGGGGAATATCGAACAACGATATTAACGGTGATATTCATATATAATATAAAAAATAGTAACATAAATTAAGTCTAATAAATAATATAAAAATAATATGTAATATAATTTTTATAAACAATACAAATAATATATGTTATAATTATAACTTATAGTAGAATTGATTGTAGATTGGAGATTTGGCCACTATCTCCACCGCCTGAAACTTGTCAACTGTCCAGGGTGTAGCTGTGACGGTAGGTCACCTCAAACAGTTCAACACCTCCTGTTCGACTGCGTTGAGTTAAACTCAGAGAGGAGTAGGATGGAGAGAAAAGTGGTGACTGCCGGAGGTGCGTGGCCCCCTCAGCTTGCAGCTTTGTTGGAGGAGGGCCTAGTCGGTGCCTTCGGGGAAGTGGTTAACAAATATTTTAATTTACTGGGTTGATTATGATAGCCTGTATTATCTGTGTGCTCTGTTGTCATTGTGGTTATTTTGTTGTTGTTTAAGCTGTATTTGCATAGCATGATGGAGATTGTTGTGTAGCATTGAAGATTTTGATGCATGTGGTGCCTTCGGGTGGAGCATGCTGTTTTCTGACAAAAAAAAAAAAAAAAAAAGTAGAATTGATTAAATTATAGTATAATTAATTATCATTTTATAACAGTTAATTCGTTCATTAATAATTAGTTATTATTGTATAAAAATTCATTTCACGTGATGAAAACTAATGAACGTATAAGCCACAAGGAAAAGTAAAAAACACTTGTGGCTTATACGTTTATATATATATATATATATATATATATATATATATATTATATATATATATATATATATATATAAATTAAAGTTACAGCTAGAGAACACAAGAAAAAGGACGAACACTCACGAATCTCGATTATTTCGGCGTCTTGCCGTCTTCAGGAGAGTAGAAAGAAAGAAAATAAAATAAAAGGAGAAAGAATGAAGGAACGGAGACGTAAATGCGTCCACTGGCCGATGTAAACTGTCGCGATACAATGACATGCAGTGCAGCCACCTTACCAACGTGAACCAGTGTAGGCTGTGAGTTAAAAAAATTATAAAAGTGATATTTAAGTAAAAGGGAGGAGAAAAGTAAAAAACAGAAAGGAAAGGAAAAAAACATAAAACTAATTAAAATTAAACAAGAAAAAAAATAAATAAATAAATAAAAATAAAATAAAAAAATCATCTGATTAAATTTAGACCGGGGGAATTTCTTGCACCCAATAACCAAATGAAGGCTTCCTCAGAAGCCCTTAGAGTGGTCTGGGTGTCATCATTTGAGAGTTTTCTTAATATTTTAACCCTGAAGCAATCGTTGAAGGGAAGGTTATGGAGATTGGCGTGGGTGGCATATATATATATAATATATATAATATAAACTAGCGTATGTGCCCGTCAATGACTGATATTTTACAAAAATTCTGAGATGATACGTGGTATTCTAAAATATTATTAAAAAGTTATAGAATAGAAAAGAATATATTTATTAGCACAGTGTTAATAAGTGGCTCTTAAACACCACATTAGCTGTCTGTCCTTCAGGTGCATGGAAAACAAGGTCCTCTGAGCTTGAGAAAGTAACATACAGTTGACTATGTGTGAAATAATTGGTCTCACTCACTTCAATTCTTGCCTCACTTCATAGACAGAGTTTGGCCTTGCAACTTATTTACCGTCATTGTGGAACAAACGCTGACAGGAAATTGCAACCGTTTGAATTGAAAGAGACACTTGCTAGGTATCTATGGTATGCGTGGTATAAACACTGACTCCCCATTACAACACCCAGTCATGATATCATCCTCTATGACGTATCTGTGCAAAACACGAATTCCTAGTCATGTCCCGCTGGACATTATTTGGGCACTCAAGTTTCGTAACAGCATGATTGGTGCCCATACTAGTTTTAAATCATGAGAGAGCAGTCAAGGAGTCAAAAAATTCAGTTGGATGATGAACTGCTTCCTTATCACTAATCACTCTGATTACTGACTTGTAAGTTCTTTTCTTAGCTTGATATAGTGCAAGAACTTGTTTATAGATTTTTCCTGCCTGTTCATTTGTAAGATTGAGAGTTGCTCGCTAACAAAGCCAGTTATTTTGAATAGATAGCAGATCTTAAACTTAGGGAAACACCTTGTCAATTGTCTCTTGTTGGGAGCTTAAATACAAATCAAATTGAAATAAACTAAAAATACCTAATTGCTATATCTCTATATTTTCAAATTAAAAATGTCTGTAAAGTTAGCCAAAGACAGCTTAAAAGTATGTAACTAACTTCTACGTTGAACTTCCAATCCATCAAATCAAAGTTTAAATT
The DNA here is from genome assembly GCA_026182355.1 of Hermatobates lingyangjiaoensis. NCBI lineage: Eukaryota > Metazoa > Arthropoda > Insecta > Hemiptera > Hermatobatidae > Hermatobates > Hermatobates lingyangjiaoensis. The sequence continues at coordinate 980,186 of JAPFBL010000081.1, forward strand.
TTAAGTTGGACATATGCAAATCTACTGTCAAAGGTACAGCTTGCTGTGCCTTATGGTAGCTGTATAAACTAGTGACAAAATTTAGCCAACGAACCGAAAACCAGAAATTTTTCGAAGGGTGGATTCGGTTTCTCTAATGTATGAAACGTAAAGATAGCTTGAAATGATTCAGTTCTAAGCAATGTGCACACAAATCTTTCTATTATTTATGTAAATATTATATATAATATAAAAATTATATATATATTATAAAAAACATGACCATAGTTGGCAGAAACTTGCTTCTGTATAAGTTTCTCTATCATCCTAAATAAGTATTTCGATGTTGTATCTAAACTATATAACAAACTTCCTGCACAGTTAACAGTCAACATGTTTCAACTCCTTCATGGAGCCATCTTCAGGACGAGAATGATTCTCGATTGCTTTTCCTTTTTATAAACAAAGTAGAGTCAATTAGATGGATTAAGGTTGTTTGTTCAAAGCTTTGGGGGAGTGACCTAAGGGGTCGCTGTTATTACCTGGGTCGGGTCTATTTTCCTTGTATTTCTGCAAACTATGGTTATGTTATTAATAATAAGTGCTTAAAAGAAGGACTGCTACAAAATTCACAATGTATATATATATATAATACGGTTGAAAGATCTAGTCTTGTTTTTCCATTTCATATTGTGGTTTGATCATATATATATATATATATATATATATATATATATATATATAAAATAATAATCAATAATAACTCTTGATATAATATATATATATATATATATATATATATATATATATATATATATATATAGTTATTTTGAATAACATAAGTGTAAGACATTTTTGCAAAATATTAATAGGAATAATGTAGCTATTTCAATATATATATTAAAAAAATAACTGAAGTTCAGATACTACTCCGAAAAATATATGCACAAACAAATTATTTGTCATAGTAATGAATAATTTTCATTTTCAGAATAGTAAAATGTTTTAAATACATTTTAATGAAATAAAACTAAAGTTATATTTAATTACTACACAACATGATGTAATTATCTGTATTGTAAGCTTATGAAAATGATGTGAAATTAAATTTATACAGCTACATTTAAAATTTGATTTGGACCTGGAAAACTGACTGAATATATAACTTATTTAATTTAGTCCTATTCTATTAAAACTTCGATACTCCCAACAAAGCAATAACCCTGATTAAGTGCGAGGCACAATGTCTTTAAAGCCTTTAAGTAACTATAGGAAACCTAACGCAAAGCCTGAAATATTAGATCCATCCAAGGATGTGTAACTTACCAGCATACTCAATGTAGTTATTTCTCTATTGTTTCAATGCAGTTAGTAATTCAAATTGCCGTAGTATTTATTTGGTTATAACTAATATTCATAAAGACTTGATTGAAAGGTTGGAAATAGTATTCAGATTTTATGCGTTAGTAATACGCGTAGTTCTAACGTAGTGCAATCAGTTATTATGTGGTACTTACTCATTGCAGGGTAAAAAGCTAATCAAGCAGTTATTACATAAAAACATTTAATTGTATAAACAACGCGTTTCGAACACGTAGTGTTCTTCTTCAGACATTTTTATCAAAAATACAATGTCATCAGAGAGTTATCTATAGTACAAAATAAATATATTACAAAATATAAATAAAATAAAATAAGGAAGGAGTACAAACCTAAGAGTGAGTGTCTATGATAGAACTGACAGGGAATAGGATGGAAGTGGGTGAGGGTATAGAGTGTACATCTGTTTCATATTAGAATGTAGATACATTTCATTTTTTTTTTTCTCCTAAAGTTTGGGCTGCGCCTGTAGATTTGCTCTAAGACTAAGTGCAGGAAACATATAACACAGAGAATTACATCGGAATACAAACAAGAAATATAAGAATAAAGGGAAAACAGAACTCTATAAATATATATAATATACACAAATAAATTAAGAAAAGTTATACACTTAGGAATTTGCTCATTGAGGCAAGCAGAAGAATTATGGAAGGCACACTAATTTGTTAATTTCATACCTTCTAAAATAGTTATTTCACGGAATTTATTGTTTCTATGTAATATTTGTATGTTCTGGTCTGAGTCAAATTGGTGGTTAGGCATATCACTCAGATCATTTAACAAAAGAATAAAAGAGCATATACAAGAAGTTAAATAGAAAACCTAATCCCACAACAATAACCAATTCATATCTCATTTTGCCAAACATTTAGTCACCAATAACCATCAATTTGACCCAGACCAAAACATAGAAATATTACATAGAAACAATATATTTATATATATATTCTCAACAGAAAAATTATCCACAATGAATAACAAACGTTTCACAGTAAACTATATATATACATATTAAAACGACGAACACAGTTATAGTCTTTTATTTTCGGTTGAACTGTCATGAGGAGAATAGGGATAGGCACACCAAGCACACTTGCGAAGCGACGCGACGTTTTGAGACCAACAGTGTTGTCACACGCGGCACTACACGTGCTAATCACAATTAAAAGAAACGGTCCAGCGGACTTTTTTAAATAAAATAAATTCATAACGAAGGAAACACACAGAAAGATATATTTGGATATATATAATATATATATATATATATATATATATATATATATAGTTCACACAGGAAAGAGAAAACACAAATAAAAGACACACACAAAAGACTCACAACGATATTTCGACAGTCGTCGTCATCGGGTAGAAGTAGTCCCTTTGAGTAGCTGAAGCTAACTGAGTGGTAGGCCAAATGCAACGAACACGCGCGCACTCTGCCTGCCGCCCTAGGTAAGCTACTAACTAAAGAGAGAATAATAACTAAAAAGAACAAATAAAAGCAAATAAAAATAACAGAAGGTGAAGACTAGTAAATGAAGCAATAAACAATTAAAAAATTAAAAAATAAAAATAAATAAAAAAAATAAAAATTAAAATTAAAAAATAATAAATAAATAAATTCTTAAAAAAAAAAAAAAATTAAAATAAATAAATAAAAAAATAAATAAATAAATACTTAAATTAACGGTACAAGTTAAGGCCAGGAGGAGAGCGAGCTTTGAGAAGACAGATAATTGCCTCCTCTGAAGCTCTTAAAGTAACCCGAGAAGACTGAACAGGGATATGATTAAGGACTTGGACCCGGAAGCAGTGATTAAAATCCAGTCCATGGGAATTAGAGTGGATAGCAATAGGAAGGTTTTTGCGTTGACCAACGGAAGCCCTGTGACCATTCATACGTAAGTTGAGCTGCGTAGAGGCCATACCAACGTAGAATGCATCACACTGGGTGCAGTCGAAACGGTAAACGCAATTAACCGAGGTGCATGAGGTGTGGGGAGGACAAGGGTAGTTAATATTGCTATGGGGGAAGTAAAAAAGGGATTAGGGTTTATGATAAGACAGGTTTGGCATCTGCTCCGTCCGCACTCCAACATTCCCCTCCCAAGTGTAGGGTTCAAGGGAGAGTGATGGGAGAAAATGCCTCTGAGGTTCGGTGGTTTGCGATATGATAAGGAGGGGGCTTCAGGAAAAATAGATGAGGTAGAAGGAGAAGAGGAGAGCAATGGGAAAAACTCCTTAATAACCGAGCCAATCCTATGAGCGCCAGGGAAAAAAGTGGATATCAGGAAAACACTATCAGTGTGGTCTTTTCTGGGTACGTGCCGGTGAACTATTTCAGCCGGCACGACACGACTATCAATGACATTGGAAGGGTAGCCACGATCAATTAATTTTTCTTTCAAACAGTTAATGTGGGAACTACGGTTTTTCAAATTATTACAAATCCTGTGGATGCGGATGGAAAGGGATCTGGGGATTGCTTTTTTGATGTGGGTGGGATGGCAACTACTGTAGTGGAGGTACTGCTGTGCATTAGTAGGTTTTATATGTACAGAGGTGGAGAAACTGCTATTGTTGAGGGTGACATCAACATCAAGGAAAGTAATTTTATTGCTGGACACTTGGTGGGTGAAGGAGATGGAGGACGAAAAGTTTTGGAAGGAAAGTAGGAAGAGGTTTAACTCATGGGTACCATGTGGCCAAATGAAGAAGATATCGTCAATGTAGCGAGTATAAAGAAGGGGAAGGAATTGACGATCAGACAGAAAAGATTGCTCTAATTGTGTGTCTGTGTCTAGTCTGTCTGTGTCTAGTCTGTGTGTGAATTCTGTATCAAAATATAAAAATATATATATATATATAAAGATAAAGGTTAGAAAACATTATAAAAACTCACTTAGAAGTTTCCAAGGAATCACTATGATTTCATTCTGACAGTTGAATCAATTTTTACAAAATTAATTTTAAATAGTAAACATACATTAACATATAGTCAGAATTAATTACTGACACATAACGCCAAGTATAGATGGGTGTCGGTAGGAAATGGACGGGAGTTCACTGAAGGTTGAAATAGTAGTCTGTGTGTGAATTCTGTATCAAAATATAAAAAGTTAATGCTTACGGCTTTTCTATTTGTGATGGTCTTTTATCGCTTAGATAAACGTAAACTATTAATATCAGTTTTGGATAGGAAGTCATTAATTTGCATTGGGTCATTAAAGATCAATGTAGTGCTATATATTTCAAACATTGAATTTCTCTTATAATTGCACTCCCAAGTTCACTGTAGGTACGATCCTTTAAAGTGAAAATTTGTAGTTAATATAGAAAAACATAAATATAGAAAGGATTGTTCTTTGGTAATTTTTAGTAAGTTTCTATAAAGAAAGAATTTCATTAAGAATTGTTTACGATGCTGGAATGAAACCACAACATTGTTACTGTGTAATCTAGAGGATTTGATTATGCTCAGACAATTTATTGACTGCAATTTTCACAAAACCATTTTAAATAGTAAACATATATTAATATACATGTCCTCCATTGGACTTAGGCCATCCATAGAGTCCGCCGATGAATTGGAAAGACTTTAGTAATTAATTAGTCATTCATGAAATACTTTTCAACCACTTTATTATACACAAAAGAAATCTACATTCATACCATTTTTTCTTAAATAAAGAAGCAATAATATCAATTAAAAAATATTGCTTTCAAATGGATACCATTATCGGCGTTAACACACACTTATAGCCTCTAATTTTCGGTTGAACCGTCTTCAGGAGAACGTAAGAAAAACCTAAAGTTCCAATATTTCGACCACTATAATCACATAACATAACACCATAACGACGCCACAACGTCAACACTGACTGTCGTCCCTCCGTCAATTCACTTCTTTTCCTCAGGACAATGGCCATAAAGGTCGAAATATTGAAAAGTGAGTCCTTTGTTACGTTTTTTTCTATGTGTCGCAGTTTATTTTAAGTGTTATCAGTCCTTCAGGATCGCATTTTGTTTATCATATATATTTGGCACTTCTTCCCGATAAAGACGGATGTCGAAATATGGAATTCAGTTCTTTAGTGACTTTCTGTGTTATTTGCTATGTATTAAAGTTTATATATATATATGTATAGTTTATTATATATATATATATATATATATATATATATATATATTATATTATATTATAATATAATATATATTTATAATATATATAACATATAATTTATAATATATATATATATATATATTATTATATTCAGTTGGGTTTTTGACTCTGACGAAGACCCCTTGTTACGGTTAAAAGATCTTAGTCTTGTTTTCCCATTTCTTATTGTGGTTTGATCATTGATTGTTGTTTCACGTGTTTATGTGAAATCTTTTTATATATATATATATATATATATATATATATATATATATATAAAGTTAAGGGACATATATATTTGAGAGAACTTATAATTACAACATTACAGTGTATAGTGTTGTTACATTTATCAATACAAACCTTGCATTATAGTTTTTGCGAATTTTGCAATTATATCAATATAATATTTTTTGAGTATTCAAACAATAACGGCAGACAAATAAAATCAAACGTAATGTTTCATTTTATTTTTCTTCATCAATGCCTTAAAAATAAGTTTTATTTAAACAGTCATTGGACATCAATTTTGAATTTTAACCTCAAAAACCGACAATTTTGGAATTATTTTAGTTCCGTGTTGCCCATAGTACATTTTTAATATATATTTATATTTTACTATAATTTCAAACATACAAAATTTCAAATAATTCAAAATAATATGTTTAGTGAGTTTATTAATTTAATAAATGTTTTTTAAATCCACATATTCGTTTTTTGTAATACTTTCCCCACAAATTTGAAAAATGAAAGTAAATGAATAAGCTAAATATTTCTATGTAAAAAAAAAATAACAGAAATATACATAAAAAAAACGCTTAATACCAACACATAGATTTGGAAATATGATTTGCAGTTGAAACAGAAAGAAGCAAGAAATTGTATGCACTATTGCATGTAGATAAATAACGAAGAATTCTTGACAATAATGAATAAAATAAAAATAAATTTTATATCATATAAAATTGATATGACTTATCAAACATATTATGAATAAAGTCACCTATGAGTACAGATGTTTATCACGGTTTCTATAGAATATATATGGAAGTTTCCACTGGCTAGTGCGTACCAGGTAAACAAATATCAAGTGTAAAGTACTCAATGCTTCATATAACTTGTACTAAAATTATTATAAATTTATTACGACCTTATTCAAAAATTTAAATAAAGTTATAAACAATAACCATTTTTTATTGTATTATTATTATTTAAAATATTTTTTTCGTTATTAAATCAAATGAATAACTGTTTCAATAAGTTGCACAAACACATATACACACACTCTCTCAAATATATACATATAAATAAATAAAAAGATTTCACATAAACACGTGAAATAACAATCAATGATCAAACCACAATAAGAAAATGGGAAAACAAGACTGAGATCTTTCAAAAGGGTTTTTGAACCCTTCAGTTGGGTTTTTGACTCAGACGAAGACCTCTTGTTACGGTTGAAAGATCTTAGTCTTGTTTTCCCATTTTCTTATTGTGGTTTGATCATATATATGTATATGTATATATATATATATATATATATTATCAAGAGGAAAATTATTCACAAAGGACAACACACGCTTAACAGTAAACTATAGATACAGGGTAAGGGGCAAAAACACTTAGTCCCTAATTTCCCGTTGAAACGTCATCAGGAGAGTAGAGATCTGAACACCAAGCGCACTAGCGAAGCGACAATAGTTGGTGACCAACAGTGTTGTCACACGCGTGCCCGGTTCAAGTCAAATAAGAAACTAAACTAGATATAAGATATAAGAGCTGAGAAATAACAAGTGAAACTTAAGAAAATGAGGAAATATAAATATTAAAAACTTAAACAATAATACTTATGAAGAATATATACTTATATAAGGAAAGAAAACTTACAGTTTCGAATTATTGTCACAAACCTAATAAGGAGAACAAATAGAAGTTTCTCCCTACATAACCCTAAGTGTGCTTGGGCTCTATTTATAATCCTGATAGCGATTACAGCAATCATTCCAGACAGTTTAACTCTTAATTTATTTAATCATCTTTTTTTATGATGAACTATGTGTGAACTTCATCACATGAACTTCATGTGTGAACGTTTTGGAACTTCATGTGTGAACCTTTTGGAACTTCATCTCATTGTCCAAAGCATATATTGATATATACATAAATAAAAACCAGGATATATGCTAAGTGATAAGATATCGACCTGTAATAAAGTAGATCATAGCATATCAGTAATTTTTTATATTCGAGTATTAATCACACTTTGTAGCGGATCATTTCTGTTTTTAAATACAGTGCTTTCCAAAGACCAACTCAAAAGATTTGTTGTATATATTTTTCTGATTGTAGAACTATACAAAAAATAACATGTAAAATCGAGTGTTTTGATATCATTCGTCATCAAAAAAAGGTGTTCATAGCCGCTTTGTACAAGCATCTTGCTTATTGTCTCAACCAAACAACATCTCTTCCTGATGACAAAGATGTTCTTCCTCAACATCTCTTTTTTTCTGGTCATATGTGCTTATTTAATTATTTTTAACTCCACTCTTCTTAAACTTATTGTTTGCTATATAAAAATATATATTAAAAAACATAAACAAGCAGAAAATAAAATATAGAAATGCTACCTATAGATAATTTCAAATAGAACTACTTCGTCTGAGCAAAATATAGCAAGAAAAGGTAGCTAAGAAAACGCGGTAGAAGTAACAGCAGAAAACCACATACTCAAACACAAACACACACACACACATATATATATATATACACAATATATATATATATATATATATATATATATATATATATATATATATATATAGTCACAGAGAATAGAACAGAAAAAAAAGCACAAAAGAAACGTTATCGCTTTAACTTCATTATATTTTGTTCATTGAATCGTTCTAATAATCACCAATATATATATATATATATTTATATATAGCTCAATGTACATAAAGAAACATAGAGAAATTAAAAACACAAACATACAGTCTCTAATTTTCGGTACCGACTGTAAGTTTGTGTTTTTAACTTCTCTATGTTTCTTTATGTACATTGAACTGTATTTGTCCATTTCGGATCGTATTTTCATGGAAAAAGATATATATATATATATATATATATATATATATATATATATATATATATATATACCTAAAATAAATATTACCCTTTTACCCTTTTGGATTACCATTTTATTTTAATCTCTCCTGCCCGACCGCATTTCGTTTTTCTGATATATATATATATATATATATATATATATATATATATATATATATATATAACAGTTCAAAATTGAAGATAGGTAGCATATAAAGTAAGGAAACACACTTACAAACTCAAATTTTTAGTGATTTATTATAGATATACGTGATAGACGACGACTGATAGCCGGGAAGTGTGGATATATATTATGTTTTGGTCATTGTAAGCCGTTGGTCTGATGTTCGTTAGTACCGGCGTCACTGTAGGAACTGGGCTTTTTGGATTCACCTGAGTTAAGTGTGGCGAAGAGCAGGGTTAGGAGGAGCAGTGAAGATGCCGATATCCAGGCAAGCATGGTGGCGGAGGCGATCACTAAGGACGTAACGAGTTGTGCGAAACTCAGCGAGTGGGGATATCCCCGCCACTGTAGCCGGCAAACATGGTCACTCGCGCGCCTTGAGGCCCTTCAAACAGAAATCGAGCGCCACTGACTCAGCCACTATTGGAGTCGAAGGCTGTGGACACACGCCGACTGCCACCTACCTCTCGCCCTCTCCGCTAGGGGTGCTGACGACGTCTCCACCCCGGCCGGCACACCCACAACATTTCGCCAGTCTCACCTCTATTAAAATTGCCGGACACCCCTCAGCCAATTGACCTTCATTTCAAACCCGACACGCTTCTTACAAGTGTCATGTAACATGACAAAGCAACCGTTATCATAACATCAACAGTCTAATCACCCACCAATATCAAATTATGTAACATCTCTTAATAGAGCCACATATTAATGGTATAGTGGAAAATAGCTTCAAAAATGATGAATTATTCATCTAAATCTGGTTAGTATTTGGAAATTGCTTCACAAGTTCATAACAATCAATTAATCAATTGAATTGATTTTGCGATGAATAATGCAGAACAATTGACGCAATATTTTATGATTTGCATAAACAGCTAAGTTACTATTATTATATTATATTATATATTAAGGTTGTTATTATTATTATTATTATTATTATTATTATTATTCAGTTCCAGACTAGGTCCTAGGAGAAAAGGGGGTGTTTTAGTTGGTAGTCTGGTTTATCTGGGAGCCCAGCACTATGTGCGTAAATGCATTTCACCTCCTTACACAAAAAAAAAAAAATTATTATTATTATCATATTAACAGTTTAATAATAGTTTTGTTTTAGTGAACTACTTCAATAACATTGCTTGAGAAGGAAAAAGTTCGTTCGACAACGCAAAAACACTGGTGTGTGAGTAAATTAATTGTAAGTATAAGCACAATATAAGTATAAGTCTATACGAGTGTATATGTAGACTTCTGTACTGAGATAGGCTTCTTTTTGTAACAATAGCAAAGTTAGCTGCCTACATCAAAAAATGTTAAATCCAAAAATTAGAAGGAATATATTATTATAGTAAATAATAATCCACAAGTATGCATGTATGTGCTTATGATATAAAACATTAAACTACTATTAAATATGAAATTTATATCATTTCAATTTTTAATAATTTAAATTTTTAAATATTAAACTTATAATTTTTATGAAACAACAAAGACTCGAAAACTGCAAACGGAGTGACAACCAATAAGCTGTTCAGCAGACTTACCATCCTGGTGGCGCGAGCTGATGATAGGTAAGCTGAAGATAGGTAGCACAAACGAAAATGAGGATTAATGAGTCAGCAACTGCACAATGACAACTTATTTTATAGTATGACATTAGTTCAGTAAACCTACAGATACTGATAGTGTTGGTACCATTTATAAAAAAAGATGATTAATTTACAGGATAAAAGAATATACAGCATGCCTTCAAATCAGAACAGAGGACTAAAAACCCAACAAGAGAGAGCTACCTTTACTTTACCAAGAAATTTTCCTCTGAACGATGTTCGAACTAATTAAAAATTAAAATTAAAAAATTAGACTGAAAAGTCAGTGACTTTTGTTTGCTCATTATAAACAGATTAAAATGAGTTGAATTATAGAAATCGAGAAGAATCCTGAGAAACACATTCTCACGGGTACTAGTCCACGGGTGATCAACAATTATAATTAGTTTAAGGAAGTATTTTTGTTTCAAAAACTGATTTTCCTTTTTGTGTTATTTCATTTTTTTCAGATTCCTGCTAAACATTTTTTACGAATCGAAATTTTTTAGAATACTTTATTGTTTCACTCATTACATTTTGAGCTGCGAATGACAATTCCTACACGGATCACAATCTATATATACTGCATTGACCTCAGTACAATACGGTTTTTCATGCACAAGGCCAAATAAAGTAAGAATAGAGTAAAGAATAATAGAATAGTAAAGTAGAATAGAGTAAAGTAAGAATAGCAAAAGTAATAATAGAGATATTATGAGAAAAATATATTTCCAAGGATTCAATATTTAAAATATTGTTGGAGTTTTGCTTTGAATCTAATTTTCATTCCTCATCTTTATTTCACATCCACCCTTAACAATAATACCTTTCTTTCACCCCTTCAAACAGCCAGCACTTCCCGTAACTGGGCCTACTGATTAAATTTCACTCAGTTTTGTGCATTATTTTTTGTTCGTTTGGCATTCTTTAAGCCGAGTGTCTGTGTGATTGACAAAGGGCTTCCGTTTGTCAAGAAACAACCATCCCTGCTGATTCTTTCGTTCATTCCTTTTATGATTATCTTAGTAATATTCATTATAAACAAGCAAAAACAAAATTTTATTGATTCATTAATGAATACTTTAAAGAATTAAAAAAAAATAGTCCAATAAACAAGAAAAATATAGAATAACTTTCAATCAACTTTCATAAAAGTAAACATATTATCAAACTACTCCGCAAAAAAATTATTATATTTTTAATGATGCTATCACATTCCATTATTAATTATAACAAAATATTTCTGAAATCTGTCTCACGCGATATTAATATGATAACAAAAGTTATTATATATTTTAAATTTCTATTATCGCCAAAAGAGCGCAAACGGTTTAAAGTTGCTTGTCTCTTGATATAAGATAAGCTAGTATGTGTATTATATAATATTACTCAGAACCAATAAAGTAGCTAAACCAATTAAATGTCAAATTCATGCATTTTTTCATTACCACAGTTATATAAACAGAAAGGTAGGACTCCGTAGTTCTAGTTGATCAGTTCTTGTTGAAGATGGGTGACGCCCGAAACCGGTCTAAGAACTTCAGCAGCAGGGTACGAGGTAAGACGGATTACTATAATTTTAATATTAACAATTAAATGTCATTATGATTTGTTAATCAATGAGGTTTGTCAATTTCATACAATAACTGCGATTGTTAAATATGTTCAGTGAACTCCCAAATGGGTAAATCCGAAAAAATTGAAACAATTTTTAAACATTTCCCTTTCCTCTTTCATCATACTATAGTTTATAGTATGAAACTCTATATATATATATATGTATATATATATATATATATATATATATATATATAATGATGTCACATAAACAAGTGAAATACCAATCAATGATCAAACCACAATAAGAAATGGGAAAACAAGACTAAGATCCTTCAACCGTAACAAGCGGTCTTCGTCAGAGTCAAACACCCAACTAAGGGTTTTTAATCTAAAACTCAGTTGATCTTAGGTCTTAGTCAAGATCTTAGTCTTGTCTTCCCATTTCCATATTGTAGTTTATCATTGAAAAATATATATATATATATATATATATATATATATATATATATATATATATATAATCAAACAACAATATGAAAACGGGAAGCCAAGACTAAGATCTTTCAACCCTAACAAGCGGTCTTCGTCAGAGTCAAAAACCCAACTGTTGGGTTCTCAATGACATATACCAATCATAGAGTAGATGACCATGTTAGGATCTAAAGTTACTTGTATGAACACAGTTTATGTACACAAAAAGTAGGAATTCAAAAATTAAACTGTGTAAAACCGAAGCAGTTTGGTTAATTCATCAACTTTGTTAACTTCGGTTTTGAATTGAAACAAAAAAATATAAAAAACTTTAAAATAAAATGAATGGAAACTATAACTGAAAAAGAAACGTCATTGCATCAGAGAAAAATATACTGAATCCAAAGGTTTTAAAACATTAAGAAAAATACATTTTTACTCAAAAAAAAACTGATTTTAATATTATACAGGGATCAACTTTATTGAATAATAGTTTATGTCATGAATCTGAATATTTTAATGCATAAACCAAGAATAAAATATTTGATAAAAACCTTGGTTAAAACTTGTAATGTAACTAATTACATCTCAAATTCAAAGAGAAGTTTTCGCCGCAAGCAATTCGTACTTAAATACAAAAAGTGCCTTTCAGATATAATAGACAGGGCATATCTTCTTAATGAATAAGCCACATTAGAAGAATAGAAGATGGCTTGAAACTTCTTCGTTTCGTTATAAAAATACGAAAGTATTTTTAGAACATGACGATAATTTAAACATTTCAATGAATTATGGAAGTACTTCAAATCATACGAGATATTTTATGACATAGCATAAAAACAATCCATGAGGTAAGTATAATACTTTAAAATAAACGTCTGATTTGAAAAATTACAAATGAAACAAACAGAAATGGTGAACTCTTAGCTATTGGGTTTTGAAAAACATACTAATAAAAGTCTTCATATAAAAATTGTAATAATAACAACATGTTTTCGAAACTTACTATTCTTTCTAGTGTTACATAAATAGTTGAAAGGATGGTAGATGTCTATTGTGCTGATAGGTATATTGATCAATATATTTGTGAGACAGGTTTATTTTTCAACCAACTGTATACTTCTTGTGATTCTATTAATGTTTTAACATTCGTTTTAAAATATTTTTATGTAACGAATCTAAATATTAAAGCGACAGGGAAAAAATAACAATGATATAATGAAACACAATGAGAGGATAGAAAAGCAATGTCATAAAATTGCTTTCAGAGTTATTTATAACTTCTTTATGACCGTTCAAATTAAAACATATAATAAGCAAAACAAAAGTTTTGCAATCGTTCAATTGCAGGTTAAACAAAGATAAGTAAGCAATATTACTAAGAATGCAAACATGTCAATCTACTGTGGCATTTCTATATGATTATACATACTGAGGTTTATATAATTAAATTACCTTAAAAGTTTGTTGGTTGTGTTAGTGAAATTAGCCATCTGGTACGTGACGTAAACTTCCCAAGTACCTCTGACATCATGAAAGATTGGTTTCTTATCTGCAATCAATATACTCAATAGATTATCAAAACTATTTAAAACATACTTAGAGTATTATCAAAACTATTTAAAACATACTTAGATTAGGTTAGGTTAGATTTCAATGCTAGTCTCACGAAAGAAGACATATAGACCGAACATTGGCCTTTGTGATAACACATAATCAACATATTACATTGGGAGTGCTAAATTTTGTCTAACTCAGGTATATTTAGAATATATTTAGCATATACCTTTAACAAGTATCTGGCTCACATCTTACAGGCTTACATCTCTGAGAGATGACGTAATCAGACTTATTCACACCAATTATGAATAAATTATGTGCCTATGTGGGTATTGAACTCTAGATCTACCAGTCCAGAAGCAAGTAGTTTGCCGCTGTAATAACATGGTCTCCTAAGCACACCTAATGAATTAAAGTTTAGTGTGATGATGCATTGTAACATTAAGATTGGGTTCAAATTTCTTCAATCTTATCATTAGTTAATCGTACTATTGACTCTTGAGTACTGTGACAATGACCTTAACCTTTTTCATCGTAGTTTTTTTTTTAGATAAATAACTGATTGCAGGTTATTCAAAATTTGTAATAAGATTGTTAAACAGACTGTCATTTTACTTTCAAGAAAAACATTTTTAATTTAAACCAATTTAACTGTCATAATTAATTTAACAAAGAGATGATTAAAGCAGATTGTTAATTTTCATCTATTGATGTTAAACAAGGATACAGAAAACAAACACGAGGTAGAAAGTGCGCTGAAATGACTTAACTGTAAATTAGTTTTGGGTGAGCTGGCAATTGTGATAATTGTCACCACTCCACTTAAAGGGACAAGAAAGACAATAGCATCGTAATTATTGATGGAGCGAATCAAGTTTTGCCCCAATTGCAAACTTTTCCTCTCTTTATTTTTAAAGCGAAAGAATAATTTATTTTTTTTATTGATAAAACTCCGTTTAGTTTATTTCATTTCATTGTTTTCTATCTAAGTTGCTAGAAGTGCTTGCATACATAAGTCACATTGCTTGTATGGTAATATAATGGTTGCTGTTCAGTTAGCTGTAGTCTGCGTAAATATATTTTCCATTTTATACTTCACTACATTTATTTTAATGATAAATATTTTGCAAATATATAATACCTATATAGCAACATTTCAAATACTTCTGTTTCTGAACTAACAGGATCAATTTAATGATTCTTAGCTGGAATTAAAACTAGGGCTCTATCTCTCTATCCCAAAGATGACGTAAAACCTCAATTCCCTTGACACGTAATATTTAATTGCCCTTTTTAGAAAGTTCAGAAGTTCGCCTTACCATAAAGGCTGTGCTTGCAGTTTAAAACCAGGTGTTAAATAATTCACTATTTTCCTCATATTCATAAGCAGTCTTATTAGCACATGAACATTCTATTTTTACCCTAAATTAGTAAAAATTTTGACATTAGGATATCAAAAATGTATTGAATATGTTGAAAAAAATAAGAACAGAGAAAGAAAAACAATATAATCTAAATAGTATGCTTGTTTTATTCACAACACTTGTTTTATATTATCTTGCATTTCAATAATCTAAGTAATTCTTGATTTGGGAGGGTTCGCGTTCTCTCCTCTGGAATTCTGTGTTCAAGTGACACTCTTTTCATCGATATTTTCAGGCAGTTAGCAAAAAAAAAATTGAAAATGTCATTCTTGGAAGAAGGTCTTAGGCATATAGTCTTTAAGATACAGAATATCAGGTGCTTCTTAATGATTCCTACTCTAAATATACTTCGATTAGGTAAAACTAAGGACTTTCAAGGTAGAATCAATAAAGAGACATAATATTCCTTTTCATCATGTATTGTACCTTATATATCAAAATATTTTTATATTAAATATAAGTTTAAGTTATTAATAATACCTCAAATAAGGGGAGGAAGGGTATCATATAAACTTGTTTCTACTAGTAACCCAGAAAAAGTAATTTAATATTCGTAAAGGACCATAGTCGCAACTACCTGCTTACTGGAAGTCGATGATGTTCAGCAATAAATGTAAGACTGAATTTTCCATTTCATCATGAAAGCTGTCTCTATTTGACAGTTTTTAGGCATTTACTTCAATCCTTTGACAATGTAGAACGTTAATTTTTCCCAGAAACATTTGTTCAGCCCAGATTTGATGAAAAGAAAGTGTAGCAATTATTTAAGCTTGCTGCATAAATTTTTTAAGCCCGTAATTGCTCTTTAGATGCCTGCTTGGTAGCTCTTACTACAAGGTGATCACATATCTTATCACTTGTGAAAACTGCGACGGATGTGACAAGGTTTGATCTCCACTTCCAAATATCTTGATTTTTTGTTATTTTCATAATGCTATTCAATTCATTGTTTTAAAATAGGAATTGAATGTTTAAAAAACATTTTCAGAGATAATATTTATCAGTTATATTGTTAACTATAAAAATTTACGTTACTTTATATTAAAAATATATATTTCATACTCACTTAATTTAAATATTCTGTAGTTTAAATTTATATTGTGAGGTAAAATACATTTCTATCAGAAATCCATTCATTTCAACCACATAATGCCTAGCTCATGCTGAATGTACTTTAGTGGAAAGATAAAAAGCAACAAATGATTCCTCTTTTTTTTCTGCAATCTGAAATGAAAGTGAACATCTCTTTTCTTGATATACTTCTAAAAAGAAGACCCTATGCATTAGTTTGCTTCTATGTAAATGTTATATCACCCCATAGAGAGTAATCAAATATAATGGACGAATTTTTAATGTAACAATAAGTATGTTCATGCTCTCATTGAATACGATGATTCTTTTATACTTTTGTAGCACCTAATATACATTATTGCAAACCATGATTTCACCTTCACAGTTATCTTTTGCTTTGTATTTAGTAGTAACGATAAACAAATAATCTCTCTTGAGGCTTACTAATGAATTTACATTCCAGTGCCTCATTTAGTACACCTGAACTATATAATCACATTATAAGGCATATCATTACTAGAAAGTACGGTGGTCAATTCCTGACACTCAATCATGTACCTGATCTATATATGGTACCCTAAGGTTATGTTGTGAATTTAGGGTTGGGGGGTCAAGGTAGGTCAGTGGTTAGCTCGTTCACATCTGTACTAGTAGATCAAGGTTTGATTCTCACTCTGAAACCTCGATTTCTTCATGCAAGGGATGAAAAAATCTGAGCACCTCGTCACTTGGAGAGGTCCCAAGCCTATACAATCTTAGGAACCAGTTAAACGTTCTCATACTGAATACCATTAAGTTAGCCAAAATTTAGGGTTCCCCATTGAGAATCATCGGAAGATACAATAGTCTTCTGAGAAATCAATTAATTCATGAAGTTCTGAATCAATCAAACCTTATCTGATGCAATTTTTACTTTACTATAAGTAAAGTATAGTGATCGTGAAAAAATTCGATCTCGAGATTTTGACGGAATTACATGTTTTGAGGTCCCAGAAGTCGTTTTATGAAGTTTTTACGATGATGTTTGTGTGTGTGTGTGGGTGGGTGGGTGGGTGCGTGTGTTAGCATTGCTTGTTACCACGCTACGGTCCAGAATCTTTGATGGATTAAGTTGCTATTTTTCACAAAAATGGGCCTCATAAAGACGAAGATCCCTATTGTTTGGGAAGAATTATGCATGATGGGAAAGTCACTTTTTTTGCCAAAAACCGTTTTTTTTAAAACATTTATTTCTCCTAAACTGATAACCCTAGAGTTTTGAAATTTTCACATTATCTTTGAAGTTACAAATGCAACAAACGAAAAATATATTCAGAATTTTAAAACAACAGAAAATATTTTTTTTTCAATAAAATGTAAAAATTTTGACTTATAATTCAATCTCAAACCTTGTGAGAGCGATACAAGCCATACCGTTTGACGGACAAGAATGAAACTATGCCTATAAATAGAACATTATGTGGAGAATGAGTTGAGATATTTTTTTTCAAAATTACATTCGCTAATGGGGCGTTACAGTATGATTTCTGTTTTCAGAAAATGTTTTTTTGACGCTAAACGGCTGATTAAAAAATAATGAAAATTTGACCAAAAATGGAACAAAAAATTAGCAATTCATAAAAAAAATATCATGAAGTTTCAATTACGGGAAAGAGCAATAACGATATAAAAACTCTTTGTTTATCCTAGACTAAGAGATCACCTGCTATACTTGTCGAATTTTTTGTATTTTTTTACATTGTTTACATTGACTTAGAAATTTTTTGAGCGAATCCACTGAGATAAAATTGATTTTATAAAGGAACAGTTTAATTTGTTTATTGAATTATATGAGATGTAAGAGGAATAATATTGTGCAGGAAAATGATAACACTCACTCAGAAAAAAATCGTATATATGTTATTTGACAAAGGGGAAGGAAAATGATCTTATTAAATACTAAGAAGCTTATTATTATTATTATTTTAAAGATTAAAATTCCCAGTTTGATAATTCTATAAAAGACCAAAAATGTAAATGATAATTCATAATCTGAATCTTTCGTTTAGAGATTAATAAATGTAATTATCGTACATCTTTAATTAACAAATCACCTTAAAACAACATTTTCTTCGCAGTTAAAGATGTTTTTCAGAGAAAAAAAGGGTATTTTCCTGTTTTAAATTTAAAAATTTTACTTTAATATTCAAAGTAGAAGGATGTCAAGTAAACGATGTAAGAAATCTACTGGCTGTTTGAACGAAAGCCATTCTCTTGTAGGAGAATAAATCGTTTCAGGAAATGTTCACTTTGGTTTTTCAATAATGTTATTACTGCTGTAGTTATACTAATGCAATTATTCGCAAATAATAAATTATTTGTGATGTACAAAAATAAGCTTATAAAATGATATGTCCTTCAATCACTATCTGTACTACCTCAGGAATGATAGGCTAATGATTATATCCCATTTAGATGTTTACGTTATGCTTAAATGAGACGTTATGTTTTATATACTCAAGAAATTTGACATTAAGTTACTCATAGTAAAGTAGAGTGTAGGCCACTCCAGATTTTTTTTTTTGTACCTACGTATTAGAGTGAGTATGAATGTTTATTTTGCATGTTTGTATAAGTGAGTGTGTATAATGTTTCAGCACTCAACTCATCATATCTATTTTCAAGACATAAATATTTCTTGAATAGTAATAATAATCTATATTGTTCGTAACTTAAATTGAAACCTTTTCTTAATTTGAACTTCCATGCCTACTGATTTAAAAAGATTTATTTTATATTTAGCAGTAAATTAATATGATAATACAAATTATAAGCATTACAAATAAGAAAGAAACATTATTTAACATTTTAGTACCACTATCATAAGAGAAGAAATACTAGAAAGATTTCTTGTAAAATCCGATTATGAATACATTATTGTAAATTTTATTTACACCTATTTAGTTTATTACATTTCCCACAATTTAAAAATCAAGTAGTATCATTCTTTATGAATTTCAGAATAATCTTAATTTTTTTTTTCTTTCTATTTAGATGCGTACATACGTATATTGTATTCCATTGTTTCCTGAGAATAATTTGCAGAAAATTATAATGTCTATTGAAATAATTACTTATAACATGTTTATAATATTCTATATATTTATCAGTAGAGCACATTTCATTTTATAACCACTCAAAAAGAGGTTATTAGTATATGACTTGTAAAAAAGGTCATCAATGGGCCATTTACACAAAGGAAGAATGAAAATAGCTCGACACAAAACATCTTTTATATGGAGACTCGGTGATTCTTTGCCTCATTCTAATCATGAGTAAATACCACAAAATAGAAGATTATATAGCTCGTGAGTTAAAACATGGAAGGTTTTATAAACTAAAATTCACAATCTTATGTGATTATACCAGCAATTTTAAAACCAATGTAGGTTACAAGAATAGAATTTAATAATAAGTTTTATTACTGTTCTTCAGTTTTTAACCTTATAATCATTGACTTCGGAAACTTATGAATGTAATAAAATCTATTTGATGGATATTATAAAAACCAATAAATTGTATGAAGGATAAAAAGACGACTATATAATTGATGATATATAACAAGATTTTACTATAAACATATGAAATAAAATCAACGCCTAACCCAAAGTAAGAAATCAGGAATAAGACTAAGATCTTTCAACCGTAACAAGTGGTCTACTTAAGAGTCAAATCTTAACTGATTTCTTCTCTGAACAAATCAATTGAAATATGACCATGTCGAAGACCGCTTGATGCGGTTGAAAGATAGTGTTACCAAATATCAGGTAACGATTCTGGCTAAAATAATACAAAAAATGAGCTAAAAAGAGCTCTTATTTTCCATACTGAGCTAAGAAAAAGGGTCAAATGGGAATATAACGAATATAACATTCTAAACAGTATTTTAATAATGTTTTTTTGAACAAGATTAAAATTTTGTTTATCAAATGTAGTTACTAAATTCAATACTTCATGAGAATTTTCGGTCTTTCTGGTTTCATAAATTTAGTTGGTCCCAATTAAAATTAGGCTCAGCCTAACTTTAGAGAAAACTCTACCTGCTCTAATAAGAAACAGATGTACCCTATATACCCCCACCCATGCCCTTTCCATTTCCAGTCAGTCTTATTCAGAGGCCCTCACCCTTAGGTTCGTACTTTCTGCCTTATTTTATTTTATATTAATTTTTGTACTTATTTACTTTGTACTATAGATAACTCTCTGGTGTCATTGTATTTTTTTTTAGTTAATGCCTGAAGAAGAACACTACGTGTTCGAAACGCGTTGTTTATATCATTAAAAGTTTTATATGTGGAGACCATTTCATTAGATTTTTACCCTACAATGAGTAAATACCACATAATAACAGATTGCACTACATTAGAATTACTACTGTAGTTATACTAATGAGATTATTTGCATCAGTGGTGTGATATACAAAAATAAGCTTATATTTTGATAAGTCGATCAATCATTACTATCTGACTACCTCAGGAATGAAAGACTAATAAACATCTCCCATTTAGATGTTTGCATTATGCTTAAATGAAACATTATATCTTATATACCCAAGGGGATTGATATTAAATTTACTTATAGGAAAGTTGAGTGTAGGCCACTCCAGATTTTTTCAGTGAAGAACGTAATACCTAATTAAATTAAGAATATTTCTTGGTAGAAATGGAGAAGAATGTGAATCATTGCTGACTAGAACCCCTTGTCATATCAAGCGAAGCTAGCTTCCCAGTCATGTAAACGCAGACAGCACACTTTTTTCTTTGACTTGGACCATAAACTACAGTACTGCAGATTGCTAATATATTAACAAAGACTGCTAATACATATCCGAAGAGTTATTTCACTCTAACCTAATTTCTAACGTAAATAGGAACATTTTTTTTCCTTTCTCATTATAAAAATTATATAAAGAAAAAGAAAAAGAAACCGCCGTTTACCAAAGCTTATCCATTTATTATCATCGTTAAACATTATTATTCTCAGTGCACTCTGAAGAGAGGCATCAGTTTTAAAAGAAAATATAAATTCTGTTATGGTTTGATGTTTGAAATTCATATACACTCATATATTTTAAGCACAAGTTTCTACGAATACATTTGAACAAAATGTACAATATGTTTTGCCGTAATTCATTCTCAGTCAAACCTGAAATGTGAAGTAACCGGTTATTTTTTGTATGAAATGTGTATTGATTTTTCCAATGACTTTGACTTTTTACTTCAATTAGAGAGTAACATAGTAACGTTGACTGCTAAACATATTAATACTATTTCTGTCCAATTAAGTAAAAATTATGCAAAATTATGTATTTTATAACGTATCTTTGTTACATTCTCTGTATAATTATGAAAGAATATGTTTGTATTTTACAGCCTACCAACGGTCATCTTATCGAAAAATGCTTTATCCTATAGGAAACTCAAAATTAGGAAAAATAACAATATCTGCTGCAATATTAAAATTTAATTGTACAAAATAAATGATGTTAGAATTTACCTTAGTAACAATCATGATAGTAGGTAACCAATGAAACAAACTACTTTGGAGCTTGGCTAACGATAAGCAAAAATGCGCAAAAATTCAATTAAATGAAAAACTTGGCAATCCACTGACCTACATTGAAGGTCCGTTGCATTATTGACAAAAATCATTCAGCTTGAATTGTATCCTACAGATGGCATATAACGCCAAATAATTCTAGAGAAAGAATGAACGAATTCTTTTAAATATTTATAGATTAGAGATATTAGACATCGTTTAATATTATTTTACAAGAAAAATAATTTTTTACTGACTGTAATTAAATTGACCTAAAAAAGGGTCAAATTGATTTTTATTTTTCCCCTTTAATAATTTGCCACCTTCTATTCCTTCTTCCCTTTAGGCGATTGAATATTGTGCTCAGTAAAAAATACAGTCGTTCTTAGAAAAATATAACTCGTTTCAGAACTGCTTCAATATAAATCCATCTAACATTTTTATCGAGTGGCTTCTTTAGTATTCCCAGGATTATTTAATAGGCAACAAATTATGTTATTTACCAGTTTACTTTTACAAAAATCGTAATTTATTGTTAATAAATAGGACTAAATAGCAGAGAATACATTAGTGTCAACAACTATTTTGCCATCAGACATCATAAATAAATATATATATATTATATATATATATATATATATATATTATATATTATAAATTATATGTGTGTGTGTGTTTCTGTTATATGTGAATGTTAAAATCATATCCATGTTTTAATGAAACCTAGGTGAATGAAATCATAAATTGGTAAATTTCCTAGACTAATATCAAACGTACATAGTCAACTATTAGAAATAATTTACGTTATTAAACGAAGTAATATGAAACTTTTAAATCAAAAATAGTAGTTTTTATTATTTTCTTTCATTTTATTTTGGAATGGGCCAATGATGGGCCAATATTTGAGTAAGTGTTGTGTTGTGTTTTGTAATTTATTTTGTAATTTGTAATGGCACATTGGTTCTTTCAGATATCTTTGTATATGAAGAGGCATAATAACACTTATTCCGATAACTGTTACGTGCTGGTTCGTTTAGGGGGAAGAGATGGGTCTGCGTTTATATAATATTAAAATCAGTGGCTTTCAGAGACATATTTCGAATCGAAGATTTGAAGTCAGCTGAAGAAAAATAACGTGAATTTCATATATATGAACCTACCAACCTTTGTGTAATGGCAATATTTATTTAATAACCTAATTACTCAAAACAAGAGTCTTTAAAGAGTTTGTGGTGAATGCCTGCTTCCGTATTGTCTAAACCTTCCTAAAAGACACAGTTATTATATGTATGTTGTTACTTTTCTTTCATTGCTTTAACTGCTATTTAACTGCTTTGCCCATAGATTGTACTTCATAAAGTCATAACCTACTCTGCTATAACTCTGATTGTCATTTTATCTCTCTCAGTTTATGATATTGATATCAGCAGTGTTGTAGTCTCCCCCTAGTTTTTTGGCACATGTCCCACAATAAGAGCTGATGCTCTTCATTATAATTTGGTGTGCATAGTTCACTAAAACAAGCATCAGTGATTTCGTTCAGACTTTTAATTATATGGCTACCTCTCCACGAAATTCCGGATGCGTCTAATATATGGCTTAAGAGCCATCACTGGAATATGTTTTATGACCACTGAGATGAAGACAGGAATATAAGAAGTGAATCGACTCTTTCTTGCCAGCCTGTTCAATACCCGTACTGTAAGCCTTTTTTCAATACTTTGCGCTCAATATTTCAATATTTTGTTAGATGGACTTAACAGGGTTTTAATGCACTTCATAGTTTTCTTTCTCAGAGATGCTGATTACATGATAAGCAGTTATTATCAGTGTTGATTTTCATCTTTAATTTATTGCTCCGTCAAACTAAGCATCTCACAATAATATGATTGCATCTTCTAGGCAACAGATACTTTTACTAGCCATCTAGATGAGCATGACTATAGCATGATCGTAGAAGTTCTTTGAATAGTAGAACTGATTTGGGAAAATAAATCATTGATCAGAAGTCTCAAAAAAAAACACCATATTATTCAACTTTGAAGAAAACCTCGCTTTCTGTGCTTCTATTTACAACCGGTTTAAAACTTAACTATAATACAGCAATTTGATGAAATGTACCGAATGAATTTTAACACTAGATTAGTTATTTGTAGTTTAAAAAGATTACATACGAGTACCTTCAGAACTTCCATAGATGACTTTGAAGTATACAAAAAAAAAAAGGCTGTGTCGGTTTTTCTTCAAAAACTTTTCTTCACCCAATTGTTGAATTGAACTGCTAGGTCCAAAATTTTTCAGAATTTTAAAAGTAGCTTTCTCTTGATAGTTATATTCTTTTTATTTACACGTTTCATTACTCAGCGTAGCCTTTTTGTTTTACACCTTTATAGTAAATGGTAGTCAGTACAACAGATGTATAGCTCCTGAATCACTGGCTGGTTTACACTTTTTGACTACAGAGAAAGATCTATTCTAAGATAATCTTATTTTCTGTAAAAAGTTGCAAAAAATATACGTGGTAAACATATAATTTCTGATATGCTAAAATAATTTAATGCTGGGTTAATTACTATGTGCACATTGTCTTTTTTATCGCGGCATTGGGTCAAGGTGTTTTATTAGCCTGCTTATTACACAGAAAATGGTCTGCTTCATTAGCTGAATTAATGAAGTTCGGTAGTGTTTTGTTTTCTGATACAATCACTTCATAAATATATTCCTCCCTTTATTTTTTTAAACACAAAAAAAATTCTAAAGCTTTTGTGCCGCTTTATCAGACACTAAGTTGATTACAAAGTTTTGTATATTTTTTTTTTATCATAATTATTTACCTTCTGAGTTTTACTTAAGCTCTATGTAATAATACAAAGTTTAGCTACCTTTCTGATTGCATTATTCTTTTCTTAGGTGTCTGACTATTACTTTAGAGTAACAAAGATGTTTAAAAAACAAATGATGTTCTATAACACAACTTCTTGATACACTTTAAAATTGCTTCCATTCATTTCACACTGGGCGTCTTTCTTATCTAGAGAAGTATTTAAATACTTTTGATCTGTAAAAATTATGTTTTGTTATGGAAACATTATAACTATCTTTTATCAAACAGTTATGTTACGCGCTTATTCTTTAGCCGGATGAGTATAGGATATGGCTTGGTTGATCAACTTAAAAATAAAACAATATCTGAACTTTTACACCAGTAGAGCGAGAGTTTATCACACATCACTAGAACTTTGCAGCATCCAACTCAAATGAGAAGTCATGATATCACCAAACAAAATGTTTTCTCAATGTAATGAAGCATGTTGTTTATTTTATTTTACAATATTATGATACAGTCCTAACTGCTATTTTTTTTTTCAAAATTGTTATCTTCATTCCCTCCATAATTGCACACAACAGTTCTTTAATTTCAACTTCCGTGATAAAAGTAGGTTTAGTCCAACTAGAGTAACTACGATATAGTCGTCCAAAATACATTTCTGTCCCTCCTCTACTTTGATGCACATATCTATGCCATATTCGTAAATAACGCTTTCAATTTCTTCAAAGTTCTGTCATTAATATGAATCCATTAAAGAGACTTATACTATGAAAATAATTATTGGGTTTCAAATTTTGGTGGCGTCTCTAGATTGCATGATGGAAAGGTTATAGTAGTCGATCGATTGCATGTAAATATGCAGCACGACTTCTAGGTAACTATTTCACATCGATTATTATATTAATATGTACAAATAATTGTCTAAAGAAACATATTTCTACCAAAAATTTATATTAACTTTATTTTGACTTTCATTTACAAATAAATGTATTAGTTCATATTAAAAAGAATACAGGATTCCTAACATATGATTTTTTTTTAATTTGGTAATTAAAAAATATGCACCTGATTTAGATTTCTCAAATATACATAAGTTTTCAAAAGTTGAATTGTATCTTGTTTACTGAAACTTCTCGTAGAGTCCTTTCTGTATATGTGACATAAAATTATAACAAAATGTAAGTAAAGAAGTTTCAGGTTAAACCAAAATGCAATTATATAAGTTTGATTTGACTTGAATTGCTGTAGAATTTCCGATAAATTATCATTATATTCACTCTCCCACCCATTCACACACACACACACACACACACACACAACACACACACACACACACACACACACACACACACACACACACACACACACATTTTCTCTCTCTCTCCCCCATATCCTTTGAAACTTTCCTTAAATTTAATTTAAGCAAATTTAAATTAAATTTCCTTAAATAGTCTACATTCTGTTTAAAGTTTTGCCTGAAGATGATCTATGGGATCGAAAGCTTGTTTATAAGGCGTAGTTTTAGTTTTTAGTTATTCAATCATTACAAGATAGTGTTGTCAATGATCTGTGTTTTCTATTATTAAATGACCCTCGGGCAACTAATTTGGGATTTACCCCGGGAGCAGCAGAAAATAAGTCAAAGACTAGCAACAAGACAGCTACAAGGTCGCCAATGCAGAAGCTGCTGTGCATTTTAACATATATATATATATATATATATATATATATATTATATATAAATAATTATATAGATATTTAATATATAATATATGATATTGTTTGATTATTTTATTTTAAAAATGACGTTTTAATATATATATATAAGTAAGTTCAAAATGAAGAAGAGTGACAACTCTTCTCAAGAGTTATTACTCTTCTTTGACTTTGAACTCGTATTGTGTCCTGTATAGATCGTCTTTCTGTTTATTAAGTGAATAGGTAAATATATATATAGTTCAAAGTACATAAAAAACATAGAGAAATTCAAAACACACACTTACACTCTCTAATTTTTGGTTTGAACTGTCTTCAGGAGAGATAAGAGAGAGAAACCAATTGCACTGGTCTAAAAACGGTTACAGACCAACTGTTGGTTATTAAAATAAAAAAATAATAAAATAAATAAATAATCAAAAAGTATATTAGATAATAAAAAATACAATGACATAAAACTAAGCACAAAGACAATAAACTAATTAATTAATTAATTGAAGCATATTTCTTTAGATTATGTAGAGTATGGTAATATCAGTGCAAGTACAGGATATATGTTGCAGAATCTGCTACCTGTAGCAATCATTATAGGAGAGTCCATGGCTACTGTCTTGAATAGCGATTGGAAGATGGGAGTAGTTATAGACCAGGGATGGCGAACCATACACCCGCGGGTCACCAACTGACCCACCACTCATAATTTAGTGACCCACGTCGTTCTATGTCGATGTTTGTGCAAAACTAAACAAATATTTTTTTTTTTTGCTATGGCAAGTGCTTTTCGTTTACCTATTAACGAGCAGAGGCAACTAATGTGTAGAGTTGCCAATTTAGCATTTATTATGGTGGATTTAGCACATTACAATGAAATATAGGACCATGAAATATATATTTTTCTATTTAAAATATATGTACTAGTGTTTTTTTTGTTTTAGTTCTGCATCATAAAATTGCTTTTCTTATCTATAATAGATAGGTTAGCTGCGCATTTATTTGCTTTTTGCTTAGCATTTTCTCTATGAAAATATTTGGCAACACTGCTTGGGCGCTATTAGCCAGTTGTTTTTTGGCAGTTGTAAGCGGCGATGTGTACGAATTTGCTTCTCGTTTTAAGTCAAGATTTTCCTGCCTGCATCTGTGCATACTTACGTGCCGTTGGTATTTTTAGAATTAAAATCCGTGCAAGTGCATTTCCTGTTTCATCTTAAAATATTTGTGAACCGTAAGCATGGCAGAAAAGAAAAGAAAATATCAGCCACAAGCTTGGGGAAGCGGAAGGCTATTTCACGATGAATGGATAAGCAAGTTTGGCGTCATCAAACACAACAACAAAGCTTTGTGCTGCCTTTGCCAAGAAATAATTACTGCTCGCTATTACAATATTAATCGGCATTTTGTAAGTAACCACAATAAACTTTGCTCAATGAAAGAGGAAGAGAAGTATGAAATTATACAGAGAGAAGTTAAACAACATAACTACCAAAGTAACCGCTTCCAAAGAATATTTAAGCCAAGAAACAACATTTCGGCAGCCAGTTTTCAGTTGGCAAATACTATTGCACGGCATGGAAAACAACTTTCAATGGTGAGTACTTGAAAAAAGCTTTTAATAATTGTTCGGAATTCTTATTTGAAGATTTTGCAAACAAAAATGATATACTCAAAAGAATTAATGAAATGCCAGCAGCTAGAAATACCGTAAAAGATAGAATTATTGCCATGGACGAAGACGTAACCGAACAGCTTTTGCAAGACTTAAGAAATGCAGAAATGTTTTCGCTTTGTTTGGATGAGTGCACTGATGTTAGATCAGCTGCCCGTGTAGCAGTTATTGCTAGATATCCGTCTGGGAATATAATGAAAGAAGAGCTGATTAGTTTGATGACACTTTCTGAGAAAACCAGAGGTCATGATATTATGAATGAAGTGAAAAAGAAATTTATGGAACTTGGCATTAACTTTGGAAATATTGTATCTGTGACAACAGATGGAGCTCCAAACATGGTTAGAAAGAATTGTGGATTTGTAAAATTACTGGGAGACGAAGTTAAACATGATTTAGTTGAGTTTATTGCATGATACACCAACAAGCCCTATGTGCAAAAAACACTTTTAAATCGCTAGAAAAATTTATGAGCATCGTAACAAAGTTGTAAACTTTATAATGCTCTTAATAAACGTCAATTTAACATGTTATTCAATGAAGTTGACAGTCAATATTCTGGATTAATCATGTACAATAATGTTATGTGGTTGAGCCGTGGTCAGGTATTGAACCGGTTTGTTGAATTATTAGAAGAAATAAAATGTTTCCTGGGTGAAAAGGGACAGGAATATCCAGAATTGACAGACAATAATTGGTTGAATGACTTACATTTCTTTGCTGATTTTTCTCTGCGTTACAATAACTTGAATATAAAACTGCAAGGTTCTGGAAATGTTGCGCCATCGATGTTCGGGCATATCAAAGCTTTTGAAAAGAAGCTAGTTGTTTTTTCAAGAGATTTAGAAGAAAACAAATTGAAATATTTTTCATCATTAAAGATCTGAATTTATCACAGTTTGATTGGCTTAATCTTAGTAACTTGGAAATGGAATTAATAGAGTTCCAGGAAAGTGCAGTGTGGAAAACGAAATTTTTTGACATGAACCAGAAGTTACAGAAAATTGAGTCAGAATCATTATCTACTGAAGTCTTTGCTGAGAACATCATTCTTACAGAATGGAATTCCTTGCCATCTTCTTTTAAATCAATGAAAAAATTAGCAATAGCTCTCCTGACGTTGTTTGGTTCCTCATATTCATGTGAATCCTTGTTTTCACATATGAATTTCATAAAATCAAGTACCAGAAATCGTCTTGGTGCCAATATGAGTGCTGCATGTATCAAACTGAAAACTACAACCTATAAACCTCGGATTCTAATGCTATCAGATAAGATGCAGCAAGAACTTTCTCATTGATTTGATAAGTAAAGTTGTGACCCACTTTTGTTTATTTTTTTATATAAGATATATAATTGACCCAGGAGTTAAAAAAGGTTCGTCATCCCTGCTCTAGGGGCCGCCTCAACTGGAGCCTTGCTTGCGGCCTGCAACCTGCCCTCTGCCGACCTTGCAAAGTTCTCCACCTGAGCGGACACTTGCTCCTTTACAGTCACCAGAATTTCGTTTTTCAACTCAAAGAGTGTAGTGGCTACTTCTTCTCTCACTTTTCTAGTGATCCTCATTTCATAATCTATAGGAGTGCCACCACCCCTATAGTTATCAAAATTGGCCTTCACTGTTCCGGTTAAGGCCCTGATTTCGTCCATTCCCATGGCGAACTGCAAACTTGCTCTTTTCAGCCCGGCGAGAGGCTCCATATGGCCTGGGTTTTCCTCCTCCATTTTCTGAATACTTTTATTAAGCATACAGATCGTGGTCATGGCTTGGTCTAACTTACCATAAATTCGGCCCACATTCATGTCGAAGTCCACTACATGCGACAGTGGGTCCCTATCGCATGGGGCTTCTACGCTACACACGTTTCTTTGCGCCCTTGGTTCTTCCATTGGCCTCTCTGAGTCAGGGGACGCCATTCTTCCTCTTTTGGTCTCCGTCAGGGACATGCTCTCGCGGCCCCTTTTCTTAGACTCCGGAGTCGACATGAGGTCATCTAGGAACTTGAGATTATCCGAAGATAAACCTTCCTTTCCGAGGGAGATGAACGCTTCCAGGTTTTTCTGCTGGCCACTCATAGCGACCTCGCTATTCTTTCTTGGCGCTACACAGAGCTTCCCTAACTCACCTTCTACCTTCTTGTCGGCGGATTGTCTCCTCAACACATCCGTGGGAGCGGACGAGGGCTTTCCCATTGACGTCCTCACATACTTCCCATCTGCACCCCTCGGCCGTGGGTTGGCAACCTTAGTAGGGCTTCGCATCTTATCCTCCGCTAAACTTGCCCTAGGAGATTTTCTCATCTGGTCCTCGCTCCTGGAGGAGGTCGATTTCTGTTCGGCTTTTGGTGATTTTCCACTCATGCCGTCGGATACTCCTTGTACTCCTGATTAAAATGGCGTTTTCCCCGTGCCTGTAGCTCCACCTGGAGCCGAGATAAACGCGTTCAAAGGTAGGGTCAAAGTTCCATCCAGAAATTTTCTGGGTTAGGGGATTGGCCCAGAGGGCCGGAGATGATGGGAAACTATCAGGGAGGGTAATAAAATAAAATTGGATATGGGCCAGGTAGGAAAAAATAAGGGGGGGGGGAGAAAATTTGAAAAAACGCAAAAACCCGCTGAAGACCCAGATAGTGAGGGTTAAAAACTTCTCACAATGCTCCAAAAGTAAAAAGCTCCAGATGACAACTCACTAAAAAGTGCTCAACGCTCTATTGCGCTCTCTCTCGACTAAATTGAGAAAAAATTTCCCGCAGGGTATGCTCTCAGTATCACCGAAGGTCCAGGATATCGCCGAATCCGGACAAGTCTCGCGCGCGACGACTGACGGCACGATACTCAAACGAAAAGATATTGAAAAGACCTAGAGATGCCGTTAGAATCGCCGCGTAATTTCATGAAAAGACCAAGAGATGGCGTTAGAATCGCCGTGTAATTTCATGAAAAGACCAAGAGATGGTGTTAGAATCGCCGTGTAATTTCATGAAAAGACCAAGAGATGGCGTTAGAATCGCTGTGTAATTTCATGAAAAGACAAGAGATGGTGTTAGAATCGCCGTGTAATTTCATGAAAAGACCAAGAGATTGCGTTAGAATCGCTGTGTAATTTCATGAAAAGACCAAGAGATGGCGTTAAGATCGCCGTGTAATTTCATGAAAAGACCAAGAGATGGCGTTAGAATCGCCGTTTAATTTCATGAAAATACACGGTTATAAGAAGATAGTCCACTGTAATCCTGATATTATAACTTAGATTTTATTTAGTTTTTTTTTTATTTTTAGTTTTTATCTATAGACAGGTTAGAAAACACAATGCAGGTATCAAACTGAAACTACAACCTATAAACCTTGGATTCTAATGCTATCAGATAAGATGCAGCAACAACTTTTTCATTGATTTGATAAGTAAAGTTGTGACCCACTTTTGTCTATTTTTTTATATAAGATATATAATTGACCCAGGAGTTAAAAAAGGTTTTCCATCCCTGTTATAGACGGAAGCTCTATGATCGTTCATAGGGATGTAAAATTTTAACCTCTTCTCCCCCATATCCAGAACCTTTTCTAATCCCCCAAACCTATCCTATAGACGCCCTCCCAATACTTGCAATTTTATCTCCCGCAACAATCTAACTGCCAAGAGAGTAAACTGGTGATAGAGCTTGCGTCAACTTTTCAAACCAAAAATTAGAGAATGTGTGTGTTTTTAATTGTTCTACGTTTCTTCATCTAATTGAACTTTGTCTGTTTTTGATCGTATTTTCATCGAATATGTATATATACAATTATAAATGCATGTGTGATAGGGAAATATGGTAAATTTAGCATGAAAACGACAAAACTACAAAAGTACACAAATAAATACGGTCAAAGATTAAATTCACTGACCAATATTTTCATCACCGTAGTTGGTTTCTTGTTGTCAAAATGTTAAAGCTGTTTACAGGGTGCAAAGTATATATATATATATATATATATATATACTTAAAATTCGAAAAAACGATCCAAACTGGACGCAAATCAGTTCACAAACGAAGAAAAGCAACACACGAGAAAGAGACACACTTACAAACTCAAATTTTCGAATTTACATTTACTTTCCGAAATTTGAGTTTGTAAGTGTGTCTCTTTCTTGTGTGTATTATTTTATCGTTTGTGAATGATATATATATATATATATATGGGGGTAGGTAAGTAATTAGAAACTATCTGTTGTACCACATATTAATTAAATGTTTATTCGGTCTAAATAGACCTGGACCAATGTAAATTAGATTATCAAGTTATCCTTAGTTAGTAATGATTGTATAATGCTACCTTTGTAATTGTTTTTTCATATACTACCTCTTTGCTTGGATCTTAATTGAGTTTCCTAGTTCACTGAAAGAAATTATTCGTTGATTCACCCCTTCTAATAGCATAATTATGATTAGCATATCTTTGTTTTTGTTGTGTATTATGCATGTGTTATTTACTAAATTGTTTCTTAATGTTTAAGAAAAGTACTTCTGGATATTTCTTTGTTTAAAGAATCACAGGAATCTAACTACGACAAGAGCAAACTGGTCATAGAGCTTCCGTCAACGGTTCAAACCAAAAATTTCAGTGTGTAAGTATGTGTTTTTAATTGTCTATGTTTCTCAATCTAATTGAACTTTGTCCGTTTAGGATCGTATTTTCATCAGAAAAAGTGCAAGTCTTATGCAAGCGCTAAATCTTGCAAAAATAGAACACAGAAATGCTTTATTCATTCAAATAGAAAGAGAAATGAAATAAGTATTTAAATGATTTGGTTTTGTACAGTGATAAATACCAACCCACAATATTGTTTTTAACAAAAGAAATTTCAATTACAGTCTCCATTTCTTCTAGTTCCTATTATAACTACATACTATGAAATGAATAATTTAGAAAAATGGAATAAAAAGTTCCAATGTAGAATCTTTGATGAAGTTCAATGAATGTCATTCAGATATCAATACCAGCCCCTGGTGAAAGTGAAGTAAAATTTATTGAGTAATTGAGTCTTAAAAAGTCACCAGACACACGTATTAAATTCATTAGAATTTTTAAAAAGAAGTATAAGAATAAGTACCGGAATGTTATTACATGTAACTAAAACAAGACAGTTATTTGATGAATCGTTTAGCAGTCAAGAGGTGAGTTGAAAAGAAAAAGTTATGTTACCCTAGAAAAACATGAAAATACATGGAAAAAGTTGACAATTGTGTTGTTTCTACTAGCTTATAATATATTTAATATGCATCAGATAATATTAAAGGGAAGGAACAACAGGTATGAAAAAAAAGCATTTTTGTTAAACTTTTGAATTCGTTCATTACTAGCCTGAAATGTAATAGAATAAATCAGTAAAACAAAGATAATCAGCAATTATGGTAGGAAAAAAACACCTGGTCTTCACACAAAAGATTTTACTGCGTCAACGCATTCAAACACTTCTTGTTCATCCTGGGTATACACTTCCATACTAAGGCAGATGGAACCTGTTTTGTCGACGTTCTATAAAAACTTTTTTTTTTTTTGATGAGACTGTCGTTGTCTCATTTTAATTATGACTACTGAACATAATAAATGTTTTTTATAGCACGTCAGCACGACAATCTAATTTAAACTTGCAAAGTTACAAAAAAAAACAAGAAGCATAATTATAAAAAGACGTTCATAACAACTACGGATAACATGCCGTTAAAAGAGAATCTCGATTACAGGATACCAATAAACAATTCAAAATTTTTCAGTGACACATGTTCAAACATTTACTAATTCAAATAGAAGAAATGATAGCCTTAATATATAAGAGTATTAAAACAACATGTCATTACCAAGAAATTTTGGAATATCTATTGTGAAAAAGATTTCACCTGCTCCTACAAAATATTCTGTTGTTTACAACAGAAACAATAATAATAGTGAAAATAATAATAAAAATAATAACAGTGAAAGTGATCATGAATAATCATTTGGATAGAAAGCTACTTGATTTCAAGGGGGCCAGGTTAGATCAGTGGTTAGCGTGCTCGTCTCTGAACTGATAGGATCGGGATTCGATCCCCACCTGGCCCTCGATTCATTCATGCAGGAGGTGAATAAATCTGAGCACGTCGTCCCTCGGATAAGGACGTTAAACCGTCGGTTCCGAGCCTGTACGATGTCAGGTACTCGTTAAAGATCCCTACTCTAAATACACTTGAGTTAGGCAAAATTTATGACTCCCACTGTAGAATCAATCTTCATTGTATGGTATCACAAAGGGTCAATGCTTGGCCTAAGTGTGTTCCCTTGTGGGACTGCCACTGCAACCTAACCTAACCTAACCTAACCTAACCTAACTGATTTCAACAAAGAGGATCTTCATGATAATGATGATGGTCAAGTGATGATGGGTGATTATAATAATATCTTGTTAGATTCATCTTGATCCATGATTTCAAGTTTTTTATAGTAACTGATTAATTGTATATAGCCATTGATTAAGCAAATGAACTGATTAAATTGAATATTTATATGTTTGATAATACTTACCCAAAAGTTTGATTTTACGTCTACAGGATAGTCACTTTATAGAAAAACAAAAACTGATGTCATTTTGAACAAGTTTGATAGTAGTTTACGTATAGGAAAGTTAATTCTAAGCCACTCAGATTTTTCGACCAGGAGTTACTTTGAAAGCTTTTTATTACCTTACAAAGAAGTTACTGAAGTTTTTTATTCCCTTACAAAGAAGTCACTAAAGCTTTTTATTACCTTACAAAGAAGTTACTAAAGCTTTTTCTTTCGTTACAAAGAAGTTACTAAAGCTTTTTCTTTCGTTACAAAGAAGTTACTAAAGCTTTTTATTACCTTAGAAAGAAGTTACTACAGCTTTTTATTCCCTTACAAAGAAGTTACTAAAGCTTTTTATTACCTTACAAAGAAGTTACTAAAGCTTTTTATTACCTTACAAAGAAGTTACTATAGCTTTTTCTTACCTTACAAAGAAGTTACTAAAGCTTTTTATTACCTTACAAAGAAGTTACTACCGCTTTTTATTACCTTACAAAGAAGTTACTAAAGCTTTTTCTTACCTTACAAATAAGTTAGTAAAGCTTGTTATTACCTTACAAAGAAGTTACTACAGCTTTTTCTTACCTTACAAAGAAGTTACTAAAGCTTTTTATTACCTTACAAAGAAGTTACTACCGCTTTTTATTACCTTACAAAGAAGTTACTACAGCTTTCTATTACCTTACAAAGAAGTTACTAAAGCTTATATTATATTATATTTTTTGTTATTATATTAATTTAATGGGGAATTATTCCATTTTATTGACAGATATATTTATTTAGTGTTTTCTTTATACCGTTATAGATAAACTGAATAAAATTATCACAGCAGTATTAATTCTAAAATGTATTTCCAATAAATAATAAGAAACCATTTATCCAACTGGTGATCCGGTTAATATTTTGTACGTAACAAGGAATTCTTCCAGAAAAATTTAAAAATTCATGTGTCAGCGTGGTTGTTAAAGTGCGCAAACGGGTTAATGCAGTGCACCACTCAGGGAATTTATGGTAAACAAGTAGTGGTGAATTATAAAGGTGTTTGCAGGGGGTGGCTCAGCTGGGCCCTGCAGAATAATATCCACCCCCGGGATTATTAACTGTTGAGGGGGTGAGGGTACGTTGATGGCACCCACATTCCCAGACCAGCTTTCTTCTAACCCCTCGGCTCTGTCCTTCCTCTTTTAATATTTATACAAACGTTAGCCTAATGGGGACCCCTCAAGCTTCACAACCTACACAGTGTAATCCCAATGTTTTTATTTTCTCTTTATCTGCAAACAATCTGTTTATTAACTGAGCCTACACTTATATATTAACAACTGCTCTTTATACAAAGTAATAGTAGAGGTTTCCAAGCATGGAATTCGGAAACATAATAGTTTATCAGATACCACAGCTAATCTTATTTCACTATTCTCTTTACAGATATGAGTTATTCTGCCTCCTACTTAATACCAACATCAAGTCAACAACTTATTTGCCAGTATAAGCTCTGTATTTATCATCGTTTTGTTTACCACCAATAAATTCAGAGGGGCAACATCTTAATGCTCTAAAAAGCATATGTCTAAATACAGACTTTGATTGGAGAAAACATTTCTTGAAGAGAAGAATAATAATTGATATAATCATGTGCATTGGCAGGTTTTCTGCATATACTAAAACTCTTAGCCAATATTTGGATATGCTTCACTGACTTCTTTAATGATTAATTTAACAACATTACATCTATTTCTCTTTTATTAAAATACCCCTTGTTATATCGCTAAATCTTTAAAGAGTGCTAACAAAAATTGTTCAACGATGTAACAGAATCACCTTTTATGTCAAATGTTTTACTGTATCATGAGAGATTGTACCCATTTCCTAGGCTTGCATGAAATCTTGATTTTAATTTAGTTTTCTATAATCTTAACAACATAGGTAATCTGTTACTTAAAAACTCTCTTATGAAGTTGGAGTGCAGTGGTATTTATAAGATTCCGTGTAAATGTCATAGAATGTATATTGGTCAATGGTAAATCATCAAAAACACGTCTGAAATAACGCTAATACCACGTATCTAGTAGTTAATAATGCGGTATTTAATGCTTGCATGTAAATAATGACAATTATAACATAAATTTGACAGAAGCTATATCGCTTAAACATGAAAAATGGGTGTTATGAAATATAGTAGATTCATCTTTGTATTTCATTAAAATTTTCAAATGCTAAAAACATTCCTAATGTTTTATTCAAATTAGAATTACTCTTGACGAAGGCAATAGCTTTCCCTCAAAAGCAGAAGCCAAGCAAATAATTTTAAAAATCAGTTTTATAAGTCCTTTTTCTTTTAATTTAATTTGCAATATAATTTGTAACAGAATAAGACTTCTGAACTTAAGTTCAGAACACATTCTTGCGATGTGTGGTTGCATAGTGTAACTTCAATATAATGTGGAAATCTACTAATTGGCCATTTAAGAGTTGAGTTTATCCTGGGTTATAGAGTCCCTGGGGGAACTTGTTGCTTGGTGTAACTCCTCATAAAGGATTAACCATTTTGAAGGCAATATATGAATTCGTTTGGTTTGCACTTCATAAATTTTCTTTCTCATTGATCTTGTAAAATCCAGGTATTAAAAATTGGCTTTTAAAAATTGTTTATGTACTCTACTATTTATTATAATATTAAATTTATTATTAATAATTTATAAATAATATTCAGTAATATTTCTATCTTGCTACTTCAAAAGTATTTAGTTTTTATAAAACTTTTTAATTTTGTAGGTCAAGTCTATAAAATATCTCTGATTGAAATTGCATGAATAACTTAAGAAGATACTCCCGTTGATACAATGCTAAAACTCTTAGAAATACCTTCCACTTTCCAGAGCTACTTGAGAACAAAAATTGTGAAATAAACCGAATAAATCAACTTTTTCAACATCACTCAGGATTTTTAAATGTAAAACTACCTCATAAAAAAAACAAGCGCCATTAATAAAACCCTACCTAAGCATCCTTATTCTTTTCTTGTTTTTTTTTTTTACATTTTGTTTCTTCAACTAAAATAAACTGCTACGTTTCACTAACAATCGCATAAATATCCACTAAATTAAGGTTGGGAATAATTTATTCCTACGTAAATCACCCCTTGAGAGTTAGGAGCCGTGCTACCCTTGTCTTACTGCCTACTATTTAAAGAAATAAATTTTACCACGACTAGAGTTTAACAAGACAAAGTTGCGTAAGAAAAATCAGGTTTTACAAACTTATTTGGGAACTTAGTTTAAGTCTTTTGGCTGGTTTTGTCTCAAATAATTTTCCTAAAGCAATGATACTTTGAAAGTTTTCTTTTTTAAAATTGAATCAACCGCCAGCTTCTATTGATATGTATATAAAATAAATAATACAAAGTAATATACTGCAATTAGACTAGATTTTTACTTACTAATAATATCATTTCTTTAAATATGCTTCAGCTAAAATATCTGGGGTTGCAAGAGAGACAGCTGACACTTAACATGGTAGGACACCAAAAACCACAGGAGAAGAAATTTGATCTATACCGACAAAAGCTTTATTCAACAGTCGGACTGGCAATAACCACAAGTTTCAAATCTATTTAGGAGAAACACCGACCACATAGGAAATACGATCAGCAAAATAAACTGCGAACCATTAACTCAAAGAGTTCTAAGGTTGTGCAATCAGTTATTATATGGTATTTACCCCACATTAACTCCCAGAGTATTTTTTTAATTTCTTTTATATATGAACCTAGTCACCTTAATTTATATTCATGAAAATTAATTATGAAATATTTACCATTTTAAGGTGAAAAGCTAAATTAAAAAAATCTTTAGTGATCTAGACACAACTTTACAACCAGTAAATGAATAATCCAATGAAGATGTCATCGTATGCTTCATTTCTTCAAATACGGTTGGTACTGTTATAATAACTACGAAGAATGTCAATCAAAAACTGATTATTAAGAAATAATAGCCAAAACTCTTTTCTAAAGGTCTCATATGTCCGTATATAAAACTTTTATTCTACCAAAGAATGTAAACATCTTTCCAATCTCAGTTATGGCAACATCAATGAGCTAATGACATGACAATCGTCTTGTCTAATTTGATTTACAATTTATCAAGTAAGTTGGATAGCAATAGTAATCATATTGCTTGTTCTGCAGACCAAATATGATCAATTTACAACGGGAATTAAGTTTTTCAGTAATAAATTCTACAGTAGCTGAAACCGCAGCATAACTTTGTGCATTTGTTAATATGCAATGTATCTGTTGAGCTTCAATTGTATTTAAACTTTCAATTAACTCGTTTCAATCATGAAATATGGATAGTAAATAATTCTGCAAATAAATTGAATACATTATTTCTATTGTGTGGCGGATCGTCTTGAAAGAAGTCGGTGATTAGTATGCATGTAGAATGGGTTTTATAGTATCTAGTTTGGTTTAATATTTCTTAATTTCATATACTTAATCATTAGTTGTTAAAACATTTTTCACATTTTGATCAAAGTTTAAGAAAAAAAAAAAAGGAATACAATAGGTTATAAATAAAGCAGACGGTGATGCTAAATATGCTGTTCCATCTTTGAAGAGCATATTCGAGTCTTTCCCTTCAGTGGAGATACAATTTGCAAGTGTGTTTGGAATATATCCCAAGTAAGCCAACCGGCGTCAGACCATCAGATTCTATTTCAACCCTAACCATTTGTCAGTTGGCAGATTGAGGGAGGTTATATATGGATTTCAGAGATATACAAGCCTTTTGTCTGCTGGCTGTCAACCATTGGGCAAAATACGCTTTATTGTGTCCTATTATTCTTATCTTCAAACCGGAATCACGTTTTACAATATTCTTCATATTATTATGACAAATTTAAACTGATATTAATTTAACAAATCCTTATTATTTAATAGTAATAATCTATTTGATAATGCATGTTATCCTAGATTATTAATTAAATAATTACACTTTCTCCATGATCTAAAACAACAAAATTGAGTAAAGGATTTTTTTTAATTCCAAATTAACATTTCAGGGTTAATAACCTCAAATTTATCAGTATTATTGTATAGTGACCATACTCTGTATAAATGATACAGATAGATGGTGATATATAGAATAAAACGATTCATTCTACTAACAAAAACAATAAGTAGCTCAGCATTTTCTTTATTCACAAATAAAGTTCTTTGTAAGTGTGTTTACTCTGTATGTTACCCTTCTTTGATTTTGAACTCGTATAGATTTAACTCTGACGACGATCACTTGTTACTAGGGTAACAAGTGAGCTTTTCTATGGTGCCAGGTTAGCTCGATGGTTAACGTACTTGCTTCTGGCCTGGTAGTCCAGGGTTCGATCCTCATCTGGCCCTCGATTTATTCACGCAGGTTGTCCCTCGGAGAAGAACGTTAAACCGTCGGTCCCGAGCCTTACGAAATCAGGTACTCGTGTTAAAGGTACCAACTCGAAATTCATTTAAGTCAGGCAAAATTTAGGACTTACAATGTAGAATCTGCAGAATCACCGATCAAACAAAAAGTCGGTGAACGCTAGGGTAACTGTTTAAACAATTGAAAAAAAAAAATTAAAAAATTTTGTTTTCTCTACTCATTTCTTAATGTTTTTTGAACATTGATTGTATTTTCACGTATTTATAGATACTGGAAGTGACATAAGTAACATAGGACATTATGTGTGGTAATGAGATGGATGTTAAAAGGACAAAATCTGAATACAAGGTAACAGTATTTTGTTTTTCTTAACATGTTTACATAGTTAACATTGTTTTGCACCGCTTTGCAATAAAATTCCGCTATATTGAGTCCATAATTTACTTAGGCTATCTACTTGCCTTTGCTATATTATACTTTACCTATTTTAAAACACATGAAGTCCATACGTTAGTTCATTTCAATGAACTGTAATAAGAGAGAATAGGGTTCATTATTTTACTTGGCTGAAGAAGTTACAGCACTATGTGTATACGACGTAAAAACACATAGGGTGTTGTGACATATATGTTACAATTTTGATTCTTGGAGTAAGCATTCCTGACAAAAAAACCTATATTTTTCATTTATTTTATAAATTTAATATAACTATTATATGGTACCTTAAAAAATATTACATAATTAATTTTTATTATTTTTGATTAAAATAAAAATACTATTATAAAACTTCTGAAGTGTCAAGATTTCTGACTGAAAAGGACAGATTCTTTGTCCTATTTCAAAATAAGCCTTATTAAAAACATCTACTTCCTCTACCAAAGTGTCAGCATAACCAAATGCATGCTTACATCTGATAAATAAATCAATGTAGAATGAAGTATCTCATACAATCAGATACACTAGATACTATCAGATTGAATGGAGAATTAATTCAGAAAAAAATGAACCCTGGGCAGAATAATTAGGACAACCCTTGTCCCAGGACTTTTAATAGTCTACATTCTTAAATTACAGTAATGCTTTAATAACTATAATTAGATATCTTCCACAAATCACTCTCTAATTGGTCATTACTAGCTCACACTGGCCTGGTATTTGATACATATGCATATTAATATTTAGCCCTGATGCCATCAACTATGTTACCTTATACCGTGTCCTCGCTACAGTACAGTCCTAGGGGAATGAACTCCCACAATAGAACCAAAGCAAAAAATTATGAATTATTTTGAACAGATTATCAAAGATGTCTACATATTTTTATAATTAAAGAGGAAAATCGATGTACAAATTAATGAGAGTTTTTATAAGAGGTTTTCTACTTTTGGACTTTAGATTGCAATCACTGACATGAGCTGAGAATAGCAAAGGTATAAAAACTGTTTCACATATAAACTGGACATTGCATTTAACATTTGGATGACTTACAGTATGTAATAAGTTGCATGATCTGCGAAAAATTTTATAAGAATAGTAAAAAAACGCAATTGAATCTGAGTGAGTTAACAGCAAAATCCTGGCCTGCCAGTTGAAGTGTTTATACCTTCACATGAAACACGCATTGACATTATTCATAAAGACCAACGTATTACAGTTGACTAGAAACAAAATTGCTCTATTGGGGTTACATTAGACTAAAGATGGTTATCACCCTAAAAATTGCACCGTCCAGCTCTGATTATCATGGAATTTGGCTATAGTCCGATTTAATTTTTTTTCTTTTACTCAGAGAAGTTTAATGATCAATACTATGGAATTAAGATAAGATATGAAGTGATAAAATTGACTTATCTCATTAAACTAAGTTACATAAACTAAAAGTAAAGCAAAATAACTATAATAAAGAAAAAATTGTTACCTATTTTGATATAAAGGTATATTTTGTTTCCTATTTAGGTATTATAATAGATATAAATATGTATGTCTATTATTATTTCAAAGAATGAATTTACAGCGGAATTTTAAATAAAAACCGATTAAAAAGAGGGTAGCGCACACAGATAGAACTCATTTCCACATTTCGACCATCGTCATCATCAGGAGGCAAAGAGTCCCGCAGGAAGGTAGAGCGGCGACTCTACCTTCCGTTCTATCTTCCTGTGGGATTCTTTGCCTCCTGATGACAATGATGGTCGAAATGTGGAAGTGAGTTATTCATTTGTCTATCTGTGTGCTACCTTCTTATTAATTGGTTTTTATTATTATATATATAACTGTTTGTAAACATACCGAACTCGTTTGTCACCTTATCTCTAAACTACTCCTCCTCACTCTATCTCACATGACCTAAATTCCTTCAGTTCCAGTTGAATGGTTGTCTGTCCTCCACTGGCTTGCATTGGGCACATAATTTATTTTTCAGTTTTTAATTTTATTATATATAACTCTGGTTTATTTTTAGAACTTTTAATTTGTAATTTGTATTGTAGAAGTAGAGTAGGAGATCTCTTGCTTTAGGGCAAGAGATTGCTCCAGTAGGTAAAGCAAACTGGATAGATAAAATTTAAGTATTTTAAACTTTAAGTTATTTTAATAAAGTCTGAAACAAATTTGATTGATTAGCTGGTTAATATAAGAGTGGCCGTGATTCAATATTTGCAGAGAGTATATTATCTCTAACCTGTTTGTTAAGGTTGTAGGCGGAGTTTACCATTTAGTAGACTCAGGCCTTCTAAATATTTAATCTTACTTGCTTGTGGTGTCAGTATATTTGAAGTGTTTGGTGTATTATTCATGTTTTGAGAACTTGTTTCGATTCAGTTGGAGAGAATTTCCTTGATTAATTTACAATCTTACTTTTTTTTCTGCATAACTACTTTCAAAAGCGACATTACTCGGCTTAAACCTATATTATACATTAAAATGTTTCCATCCCTAGTATCTCATAATTGTGTTGCTTTACTATACAAAGATTTAAAAAAAAACGGGGCTTTAGCCCTTGAACTACTCAAGTTAATTAATAAATTAAATTATTCATTCACCAGCACAATATTGACTTCTTAAAGAAATACTCTCCTAATAAATTATGTTAATTAAGGTAAATTACATAACTTGTTCAGTATTTCCATGAGTTGTTTTCTATGGTTAAAAACTACATAAATATTAGTACTAAGA
Organism: Hermatobates lingyangjiaoensis; assembly: GCA_026182355.1. Lineage (NCBI taxonomy): Eukaryota > Metazoa > Arthropoda > Insecta > Hemiptera > Hermatobatidae > Hermatobates > Hermatobates lingyangjiaoensis. Next base: position 1,023,615 of record JAPFBL010000081.1, read on the forward strand.
AATGCGTTAGACAAAAACTTGAGTGAATCACTATCACTTCGATGTGAGGCTATAAAACTAACCTTACTGTTAAAGTATAAAGAGAGAATTAAGGAAAAATTAATTAAGTTAATTAATTAATATCTATTAATTAAATATTAGTTAATTAATTAATAACAATTAATTAAAGTTTAAAGAGAGAATTAAGGGAAAATAATGAGCTTAAGAGCTCACAGGGAAAGTAAACTTAATTTACTTCTTCCAATTCGTGAAATTAAAAACTATAATTAGTAGAATTATCACAAACTATTCTTTTTAAATTAATTCGTATACAATAAATTCATAGATAAGCGTTTATATTTATTTATTGGTATAAATATTCATTTTTATTTCTTTAGTTAATTCCAAAATATTCTGATTTACCTGAAATTTAGTACACATATTGTACAATACAGAAATTAGAACTGGTATAACAGTTTGTTAAATGAAATTTACTGGCAATTTAATTATTTTTATCACCATCATCAGCACAAAGAAAACAGGATTTTTTTTAAATATGATTCAGTTATATAAATCAAATAAGTCTGCACAAGTTAAGTAATATATTGAGGATTTTTAGTATATTTCATAGCAGTAAATATTGCATATATTTCATAGCAGTATTATACTATGAAATAATGTACTAATACTTCAGTTTTTCCAAATATTGTAAAAAACGAAAAATCAGTGATTACAATTTTTTTGAAAGCAAAATAGTTCATAATAACCCTGTTTTAAAAAGTCGATTGCTATTTTTGTGGTTAAAAACATGTGACATCACTTAAGCATAAAGCACGAGCTCAAAGATGATGATAATCATCTAACACTTTATGATAATCTTAGGAATTGAATATGTTATATTTTTACAATTACAACTGAATGAATGTACAAGTGCTTCTTATGTAGGTCAAGGGTGAAGTAAGAAAGGCCATACACACTAGGTACAGGGTGTGAGAGTGAATAGGAGAAGAAAGATGGAGGCCACCTTAGAGGTCGTGTATCAAACATTCTACTAGAATAGTAAAACTATTACTTTTTTTTAGATATGACATTGTTTATAATCATCTAGTATTTATTTTATTAACTAGATTTTTCTACATTCATATCAAGAATTGAGTTGATCGAATAACAGCAACGAGTTGAAGACCTTTTAATTTACTCTAAATAAATACATTTTAGACGCCTTTTGCAGAATGCTAAAAAATCATATTTGATAGAACAAGCCTCTAATTAGTGAACTGTTGAAAAGTTGCATCAAATAAGTAGAGGAGTTAAGATTGATTGGTAAAATTGTATTAAACAACTGGACTATGAAATTTAATTACGTATAGTTAATTTCATTGTAATCAATTTTATTTTGAGCATTGCAAAGAAATTATGTTAGAGCATCCTTATAAATTCTAACTTTTAGGCTAAAAATTTACATGAACTAACACTGTTTGATTTTGATAGATCTTAAAAAAGTAAAATAACTTCTATTTATCCTTTAATACAGGTAGTGTATATAAAATATTGTATATAATGCATGTGAATATATATATAAAGAAAATGACGAAAGATTATATCATTAGACATGATCCATGAACAAATAGGAATTACCTTAGCATGATGAGACGTAATTTTGCTCTGTTCTGTCTGGGATGCGCGGAGGCGACTGACGTGTTGAGACAAGTCTCTCAACTATATGGTCCAAAGGTTCGCACACATTCATTCTACTGGGAAAACTACCCCAACCATGTCTTAACAATGGCGCCTTAATTTATTATGAAAGCAAGTAAATGTCTCATAGTTTTCGAAGATAAAATTATATAAAGAAATCTTCTGTTGTATTATTCACAAGAAAAATTATATTTACGAGTAATTTAGATTTATATATTTATCAGTATTAGAAGTTTTACTTGTACTGAACTTCTAAGCCTATATATAAATTGATATCGTTATTGATTTAAAAGAAATTTCATATTTTTACAACCATAACAAATTAAGAATAATAATTCTAAATTAACTTTAAAATATAAAAACGTTTTTCACAATACTTCCAGAAATGATTTAATTTATTTCATCAATTGATAATCGGTTTAGAATACAATTCATTAACTTTACTAGGTGAAATATATATTCAATATGAATTTGAATTGAAGATTTCAACATATTTACAATGTTATAATACCATGAATACATTTTGCTATTTTTTTTAATGTATGAGAGTATAGAAGCTAGAATGTATTTAAAAAGTTTTGCGACCAGGCTATGGGTCAAGTCAGACATTAAATTGTGAACTTTGTCTAATAAAGAATTATGTTATGATAATAACTGCATACCTTTAGAAAAAACAAATAATTGTAGCCGTGCCCTGTAAATGTTGGAAACAATTAAGCAGTAGGTTTAGTATAATTGATCACAATGTATTTAGTGATACAAATTTTGATGAAAATTTGTTGACACTAAATATATTTAGGTGGTGCTACTGCGAGGCAATTTACGATTCGATAGTTATACTCGTAGTAATGAATTTAGTGAGTCATCTGTAACGTTTATTAGGCAAGAAGTGTCTAAAATGCTTATTGAGTTTGACAAGATGAATGAGCTATAAGGACAGGTGGAACATTGGTATATTTATATTAGGAAGGAATTCAATTTATGCCATCCCAGTAGAAACATAAACTAAAGGTAACTTACTGTCACTGGAAACAATATACTGTGTTATGAATCAAGTATTAAACATGTGTTATGAGTGTTATAACATGAAATCCGGAGAACAGCTGGCTTACTGATTAGTATCAATGATTCGGGATTAAAATCCTGTAGATAACCCTAGATCATGGGAGAGTAAATACAAGAGCTAAATTACACAGTCGTAACAACAGAATTATTAAAATAATAGACTATTACTCCAGCTAATCCACTAAAAGAAAAATACGTTTTTTTATACTATATTTATATTTTATTATATATCATTTATTTATATATATTATATATTTTATTTCATTATATATATATATATATATATATATATGTATATATATATATATATATATATACCAATTAAAATGAGCAGTGACACATAAACAGAAACACAACAAAGACTCACTTTTCAATATTTCGACCGTAATGGCGGTCGTCCTCAGGAGAAGAAGTGAATTGACGGAGGGACGACAGTCAACTGAAGAACTCACAGGGTGAGGGCTAAAGCAGTGCTGCCGCAAAGGAGACAAATAAAAAAGGAACTAGGAAGTCGAGAGCAAAAATAAAAAAAATAAAAAAAAAAGTTTTTGAAAGGTAGAAAAAGGTTAAGAAAAGAAAAAATAAAGAAAATATATAGAACAATTAAAAATAAAAAAATATTTAAAAAAAAATAAATAAATAAATAAATAAAAAAAAAAATTAAAAATAATTAATAAAAAACTAACGATTTAAATTCAAGCCAGGTTTCGAGCGTGCCCCCAGGAGCCAAATGTGGGCTTCCTCAGAAGCTTTTAAAGTAACTTGTCTGTTATCACTGGGGACTTGTTTAAGAACTTGGACTGTGAAACAATCATTGAAACTGAGATGGTGGGAATTAGCGTGAGTGGCGACAGGGAGACTGCTGCGTTTACCAACCGAAAGCCTGTGATTATTCATCCGAAGGTTCAGCATCGTAGATGCTAAACCAACGTAAAAAGCATCACATTGGGTGCATTTCAAGAGGTAAACGCAGTCAGTGGAGATACAGGAGGAAGGACTGTGAATAGGGTAAGAATTAAGATTAGTTAGAGACTCAAATGATGACCCAGAATCAACAATGGGACAGGTAAGACATCTCCGACGTCCACAACGTTGTAGGCCACCACTGCTTTGGGGATTCTGAATAAGTTTGCCGGCCCGGTGGGAAAAAATATTTGAGAGATTGGGGGCTCTTCTAAAGGAAATGCGGGGCAACTGGTTAAAAACTGAAACGGTAGAGGGGGAAGAGGAAAGGATAGGGTAAAGTTCTTTAATAAATTTTCTTAATTTATGGACACCAGGGAAATAATTTGTTAGAAGCGAAGCAGTAGTAGTGGGTTCTCTTCTGTTATTAGTGGAAAAGTTGACATTGGCAGGGATGATTCGGCTATTGATTAAATTGGGGGGATAACCACGCTGAGTGAATTTGCATTTAAGTTTTTGAAGATTAGTTTCCCGATCTTGGATATTATTACAGAGGCGATGAAGACGGATTGAAAGAGACCGCGGGATAGATTTTTTAATATGAGGAGGATGACAACTTTTGTAATGGAGGTAGTTTTGGGCGTTGGTGGGCTTAACGTGAACAGACGTCGTGAAGGTCCCACTGTTAAGAGTGATGTCAACATCTAAGAAAGTTATGTTGTAGGGGGAGGAATGGTGTGTGAAAGAGATAGAGGTGGAGAAAGCTTCGAAGGAAGTGATGAAAGAATCCAAAAGATGTTAGCCGTGCTGCCAAACAAGGAAGATGTCATCAATAAATCTAACATAGAATAGTGGAGAAAGAGGGCAAGAAGCAAGGAACATTTGTTCCAGCTTCGCCATAAATAAATTGGCAAAAGAAGATATATATATATATAATATATATATATAATATATATATAAGAAGCCAATTAAACAAATTTGTTTAAAACGAAAGGCCTTAGAGCATTTTAATTAATATATATTTGTTTATTGTGGTATTTAATTCATATATATATATATATATATATAACAAATTCAATAATATATAATATATATATATATATTAGGTGTATAATAAAATCGGGATTCGGTCAATTTTCCAGGATCAAAATCAAACTCTCAATGCCGACGTTTCGGTTTTATTTAAAACCTTTTTCATAGGCAGAAGTCAGAATTTTTGAATTAGAAAATTGATGAAATTTTCATTTTATATAATGTAAATTTCATCATTTTTCTAATTCAAAAATTCTGACTTCTGCCTATGAAAAAGGTTTTAAATAAAACCGAAACGTCGGCATTGAGAGTTTGATTTTGAACCTGGAAAATTGACCGAATCCCAATTTTATTATACACCTATTCTATCCAACGGTTGATATATTATTGAATTTGTTATATATATATATATATATATATATATATATATATATGAATTAAATACCACAATAAACAAATATATATTAATTAAAATGCTCTAAGACCTTTCGTTTTAAACAAATTTGTTTAATTGGCTTCTTTATAATAAGGGGGAGGAAAAAGATAGTTGTGTATATAGGATTCCTTGTACTGATTGCCAAATCTCTTATATTGGACAGACGAGTAAAGGTCTCTTTACAAGAGTAAAACAACACCAATATTCAATCGGACGAGAAGATGTTGTGACGAAAGGCCTTAGAGCATTATAATTAATATATATTTGTTTATTGTGGTATTTAATTCATATATTATATCAAGAGTAATTGTTGATTATTAATTTATATATATATATATATATATATATTGTTAAAAGTAGCAGCAGCTTCTGCTCTCACGATTTTTGCGCCGGTGACCCGATCTTGCAGGCGACAAAAAACTCTATATTATATGAATATTGCGTCAGAAAAACAAATCGTTATACTTATATATGTATTTATACATTTAATTACTGTATTTTTTATATTTTATTATTTATAGTTATTATTTTATTTTATTAAAATAGTATTATTTAAGTTTTATGAATCATGCAAGTATGACTTATTATCATACATCATACACAAAAAATATTAAAAAATATAGTTTGATTCAAATAATATCTTATTTGTAAAACCTTCCATATTTTTAAACATTTTCAATTTCAGAGATGCATAGAAAACAAGCTGTAAATTATAAAGCAGTACAATTCTGTGTTACTAATAAAATCCTCTCTAATTATAGTCAGCTAGTAAATTATCCTACACATTTTCACTAAAAGGAAATATACGGAAAGCTTTTTAAGAGCATTTATTATTCCTTTGCCATGAAATACAGCAGTGATGTAAAAGCCACTGTAATCATTTAAGCTATATTATGTTAGATACATGTTTATTTGAAACTGGTACCTTTTCTAATAAATCTACTAAATTGTAGTAAAAAATAAATACCTTAGTTTGCTAAGTTTACTTTCATTTCACATTTTTTTCCTTTTTCATTTTACTTCACTCTTCTTCCCTTTCTCTCTGCTTCTTACTTTGTAGAAAAGTTCAATGTTATAATGGACCAACCATTCGTTTGAGTTTGCATATCAGTCATCATTTCTTTTTCTGATGACAACAGATGTCCGAATATTGAAACTTCTCCCACTCTATTTTCTAATATGTTTTATTTGCACAAATATATGTGTAAAAAGATTTGGCAATAAACATGTTAAATAACAATCAATGATCAAACCACAATAAGAAACGGGAAAAAAAGACTAAGATCCTTCAACTGTAACAAGCGGTCTTCGTCACTCGGGTTTTTTACGCTGACGATGACTCCTTGTTACGGTTGAAAAATTTTAGTCTTTTTTTTTTCATTTCTTATTGTGGTTTGATGATTGGTGTATATATATATATATATATAAACATAAGTAATTAAATAAAAAGGTCCAGCGGACTTTTAAATAAAAACCAGTTTAAAAGAAGATAGCATACGGATAGACACAGGAATAACTCACTTCTAGATTTTGACCATCGTCGTCATCAGGAGGCGAAGAGTCCCTCAGGAAGACACAAAGAACACACAAAAATGAAACAGTATCTCACTACTATATTTCGATGTCCTCATCATCAAGAAGAGAGATATGAGTCGCTCCGCAGGCAAACAACGATTGGCCGGTGGTCTTGAAGGAGCACAGAACAGTGTAGCCAACTTACGGAGACAAGGATAGATAAAGAGATAAAAGCAAACTAAATTTTAACGAATGAATATATATATATATATATATATATATATATATATATAATAAAATAGTATCATGAATCAGTCAGTTCTCCAGCTTCAAGATAAACCTTCATTGCGATGTTTTCGTTTTTATTCAAAACCTTTTTCAGAGGCAGAATTAAACTTTTTTTTACAGGGCCACGTGTTTAATAATTAGACAGTTGTTGAAATTCCCCAATTGTTTTCTTCTTAAGAAATCATCAATGTAATACATAAGTTTTTCTGTTTCAAAATTGTATACTTTTTCTTATGTAAAAGGTTTTAAATAAAAACAGAAATGTCAATAATGAGAGATTAATTGGAACCTGAAGAACTGACCGTGTTCTGATAAAATTTTTATTTTGTTTCTACTTCACAGTCCATACTTTTATCAATATTTTTATATATTTAAACACTCTATATTTAAAACAAGAATTGAAAGATTATACTCTTATTGAGAGTATTGCATATAGTAAAAAATAATTACAACAGTATAGGATCAGCGGTCGTATGACATAAAAGTTTCCAAATATTCGTTGTTTTAAAATCCAAAAACAAGACTTTAAACAACTTAAATTCTTTACAAGGTTTTAAAACAAATCTTTAAAGTAATCAGATAGCAAGTATGGATTACAAAAGTAAGCAGACAGGAAAAAAAATAATCGTGCGTATCGAAAAGTCAGGGTTTTATAATAGAATTATCAAAAATCTATTAATTAGATTTCTTTGCAATGATGAAGTGCATAGTCTATCAGTCTATCATCTATTTCAATTTAAAACTGCTGTAAAAGGTTTTAGTATTGTCTTCAACAAATCTTGAAAGAGTTTTACATTGTGTAAAAGGTCTATAATCAAAAGGTTTTATAATCAAATTTTTATTAACAAATTTTATGCTTCATTGAGTGAAAAACAGGACAAAGAAACCATCATAATTGTAAATAAAAAACAATAATTCAAATATCAGTAACCTTCAAATTTCCCAATTTCAATTTTGTTGTTTGAAATATACTAATACGTTATTTTTTAATATTTCTGCAAATAATAGGAAGTATGTATTTATTACTTCTAACTGTGGGTTATTTTTTTCTAAGAGTGGAAGTTTGAAACAATTAACAATAACATATTATTTTCCCCATTGCAATAAAGTGCTATAAAATTAATCATTATGAGAAATTAAAACCAAAATAACATTGAAATACATTTGTTTGATAAAAAAATTTCCATTACAGATGAATAAATGTCAAAAGAGAACCATATGATATCTCCAGTCCCATCATTTAACATTTTTTTTGCCATTTTAAGACACCTTATCATACCATAGAGAAAAATTATTTGAATGAAAGTCAACGAGTCAACTCAAATATAAAACCAAAGTTAGTACTACTGAAAAATATAGAAAGATCTTAATCACGACTGAAAAAATATTCAAACTCAAATAGCTTATTTTAATAGAGCAATGCATCAAGGGAAGTTAGCTAAGTTTCACTGTTATGCTCAATGAAGACCGAACTTCAATAGATTAGTGACACTGAAAGACATACAAACGGCAAGTTTAATTAAATTATAACATTTAAATGCATCCAAGTTCATTACCTCGTGCGCAAGTACAAATTCACTTTAAAAATTCAATAATAAATTATATCAAATGAACATAATGTTGCTACAGAGATATATTTTGTTTATAATAGCATGCTAAATAAAACTCCTTATTTATTTATCTGCAGTTCTTATTATTGTATATTGATATAGCTAAATGTTGTTTCAGAAGAAAAAATTTGGTTCAGATTGCTCAACTATAATCAGGAGAAGAAAAAATCTTCTGCTCTTAACAGTTGAAGGAATTATTGATGGTATTGACTTTCTGTTTTGTTTGATATATAGTTATGTATATAAGAGCTGTGAGTGAGTGTGTGTCTGTGTGTAGTGTGCGTGTGTTTGTGTTTGTGAGAGAGAGAAAGAGAGATAAATTGTGTGGATGTGTGTGTATGTGTAAGAAAGTGAGTGTATTGAATCTATACAAAATTATTCAACAAACTAAATGAAATTACAGAGAAGATAAAAAAGAACTCACAACGATATTTAACATTCCAAGTCAACAAATTGAAAACGCAAGCCAAAACTCTGTCCAAAACGCAAGCCAAGACTAACAGAAGGCAAACTATTTTGTGTTTTTTCTGCACGTTTTCTCTTTATGGAATGTTATATATATACATATATATATATATATATATATATATATACAGTGACACATAAACAGAAACACAACAAAGACTCACTTTTCAATATTTCGACCGTCATTACGGTCTTTGTTGTGTTTCTGTTTATGTGTCACTGCTTATTTTAATTGTTATTTGTCCTGCCGGACCGTTTTTCGTTTATCATGGTATTGGTATATATATATGTGTGTGTGTGTGTGTGTGTGTGTGTGTGCAGTGGCTAACAACGTAATTTTAATTACTTTTTCAATTCTTATTCCCAAGTAATTCATATTGCAGTCATATTACTGTCCACAGATAACTTAACTGTAAGCCCTTGTAGTGTTGAATGAGCTCAATTTATGCAACATCCCGCCCTGTCCGACACTGGCAGAATGCCAATCTCCGTAACTAACTTACGTGCCACTGGAGACTACTCAGTTTGACATCTCTGGTGACATCCCGTTATCTATAGATAGAACTTTAACTGACACAATTGTTAGTTGGCACGCAAAAATGAATATCAAAAACAAACAGCTGTCGTGCCTAATTGTTATATAAAATAAATATTTTTTTTAACATGTAAATAGTTTTTTTTATCAAATAATCACTCCTGCTTACCAGTAACTGGAGTAGTTCTAACGACACAATAATTAAAAGAAAGCTCGTATAACGATCTCTGGAGGCAACAATAACAATGTTTCTTCCTCTATGAGCTGTTCTGAGCAATACAGTGACAGGTGCTATATTATTAGTGATTTATATTGAACTCGCTTCCGATATAATCATTTAAATATTTCACTTATAAATAACTAAAATAGACAAAAAAATTAAATTAATAATAGTGGCAAAAAGTATATAAATTTTTGCAATTTTAAATATACATCTACCTAAATTTGAATTCATATTATCAATTATGAAATAATTTATAAATAAAATGAATATACATTGTATTGAATTTATTCAAAATAATATCACAATATGATATAAAAAGCAAATGTCTAATATTTGACTTTCTGGATATACGAGTATATATATATATATATATATATATATGTATATATATATGTGTGTGTTATTAAATATCATACTTTATTATCATATTTATAAATAACAATTAGTTTTTGTAATGTTATTGCATGCGTTGTAACGAGAAGGATATTATAATACCAGAAGTATTTACTTTAGAAATCATTAGTTCTTGTACTATTTGAAAATTCATATTTCATTTGAAAAAACTTAGGGATAGTAACATTTCTTTATGAAATATGAATTTATTCATAAATTATGAATACTAACATTCTGATGGTATTTTAATTATAATAAAATTGTATAATATATTAATTATAATTTTTATTTGATTTATTATCTGATTCTAGTCATTTACAATTTAAATTATAACTGTCAATGTTGTCCAGTCTTCCCTATAATCTTATTACAGTTATATAATTGTATATTCGATTATACCAATATATTTTGTAGGTGTGTACACTGTATTATTTGTGAGATTGAATTTTCTGCCTATACTTTTTTCAATTAATTTCTTATTACCTTTTCCAGATCTCTTAAGTGTCTTTTAAAATCATAAGAGATTTGAGAAAGGTATTCAAGACATTAATTAAAAAAACAATAGGCAGAAAATTTGATCTCACATATATTAACGAAGTACTGTTCCCCAAATATACTATATTATATATATAATATATATGATCAAACCACAATATGAAAATGGGAAAACAAGACTAAAATCTTTCAACCGTAACAAGATATCTTCGTCAGAGTCAAAAACCCAACTCACTGTCAAAAAACCATCTGTTGGGTTTTTGACTCTGACGAAGACCGCTTGTTATGGTTGAAAGATCTTAGTCTTGTTTTGCCATTTTCATACTGTGGTTTGATCATTGATTGTTATTTCACGTTTTTATATGAAGTCTTTATATATATATATATATATATATATATATCAATGATCAAACCACAATAAGAAAATGGGAAAACAAGACTAAGATCTTTCAACCGTAACAAGCGGTCTTCGTCAGAGTCAAAAACCCAACTGAGGGGTTTTTGACTCTGTCAAAATGTTATGTTTTCTGCCGAGCAGAAAAATAACTCATGAAGAAAAACAAGACTCTTAGAATAATTTCAACCAGTACTAACAACCTATGGAACAATGGTATGGAGACCTCACTGCACAGTGAGGCTAATGTCCAGTGCCAGTATTCGTGTTTACTGAGGGAGTGTGAGCCCTTAACTTTTCCTGGCAGGACGACAGCGGCTTCATCGCGCAGCAACCAGTCTCTACAAGTTCACAACAACATCCATTTAACACCAGCAGTAGCCGTTCAAATACCAACAACCAACCTACCAACCAAAAATACAAGTAATGAGACCTCGCTGCATAGTGGGGCCAATGGCCAGTGCCAGTATTTGTATTTCCTAAGGGAGTGCGAGCCCTTATCCTTTCCTGGCAGGCCGGCAGCGGTTTCATCATGCTGTAACCAGTCTCAACAAGATAGCAGTGGCAGTATTATGGGTTTTTTCAGGACCGGACCGGGAAAACACGAAGTGGAGAAGTCGACATCGCACGGCAACTCTTCATTTTCTGAGGGAGTGCGAGCCCTTATACTATATCTGTGTCGGCGGAGATGACTTCATGGAAGAGAAGAACCGCTGTGAGTGACTTCAATCAGAGCTAGAAGCCTTCAACTTTGGAAACAGCACGCAAAAAATGAGTCAAGCTTATTTAGTCCTGCATCAACTAATCAGATATATATATATATATATATATATATATATATATACATTACATCCTATACTATGTAGTTGTATAGTATTTGTTACATTTTCTGGGTTTTTATATTTATGCATTTTAACTTTCTCTATTACATTTAATCTTTTTCCTTTTTGCCCTGTTTGTATTATATACACTGAATTGTTGACACTATAGAGTCCATATCCATGTTTGTTTAAATAATACGCTAGTTTGATTTGTTTGAATAATTTAAGTAATCTTTTAGGTGTCCATTCATTCATTTATTTTTATTATTGGTATAATCCATTCTTTTATCTAGCATTCGCATTATCAAATTTTTAGTTAAAAACTTGAATTTACATTGTATCGATTTAGTGACTTAGCAATTTGTTGGCTAACTTCTCCCATGTAAGTTACAGACTTACATTTATTCTTATTGGTATTAGTATTTTTGCTATTACCCTGTTTTTGGTATTACATATTGTAGTCTTTATATTTTTTAGCATTTTATTTATTAATGTTGAACTATGTCTGTTGCTTACAGCTATAGTTGTTATTGTATTTGAAGTTACACTCGTATTCATTCAATTGGATTTTCATCTGTTTACATCAAGTATTCCTTTGATGTTATATAATGCATTGATTTTAATATATCTCAATTAGTTATCAAAGTAACTTGTTAAATATTTCCACGTCATGTACAATAATTTCAATTTTATTTTAATAAATATACAACCAGAAAAATCTGAAGTAGCCTTTACCATAAGTAAACATAATATGAATCTTGATGGGTATATAATATATAATGTCTGTGTATACTACGAGTATAAAATTATATATACATAATATAAATATATTTATATATACATTTTTTATATATACTATAAAATTATTATATATAATTTTATAGTATATATATAATTATATATAATATATATATATATAATTATATTAATATAATTATATATAATTATATATAATATATATATATAATTTATTATATATATTGTGAAGAAAATGCAAGCCATAATGTTTCAGGTATCAAAATGAAATTGTATCTAAAAATAGACTTTTTTGTGTGGGATGAGTTGGGGTAATTTTTCTGTTGTCCGATGCTCTCGATGGTATAATATATTTGTCCAACAAAATGCTCTAACCATCTCTAAGTATCACTCTTGAAGAACTTAATATCAGATTAATGAATATACTTAATATCAGAATCTAATTTCCTGTGTTTAAGAATGGTATTATTAATATTATATATAATATAATATTATATAATTATATATATAATATATATAATTCATAATATATATATATAATATATATAATAATAATATATATATATATATATATATATATATAATATTATATATAATATTATATATATAATATTATATATAATGAATATTATATATATATATATTTATTATATATATATTTTATTATATATACTTTTTTTTTATTTATTTTTTTTTTCTTCTTCTTTTCTCTATCATTATTTTTGTGTTTTATAGTTTGTTTTTATCTTATATTGCTTATAATTTTTCACCTATTTATAGTTTTACCCAACCAGTACTGCTTATCTGAATTTCTGTTTATATCTTCTCCTAATTCTATACTTTAAGACCGGGTACGGTTGACAGCGCTGGCGGTTGCCGGGTTGGTTACTTGCCGTTGCGTCTACAACGTGCTTGGTCTCCCATTCTCTTTTCTCCTGAAGACGGATTACCCGAAAATTTGAGTCTTTCTTGAGTGTTTCCCTACTTTGTGTGTTGCTCTTTGTTAATCTCGAACTCGTATTTATATATACATGTATATATAAATAAATTATTCAATATATACCTATTTAATGTCTGAATGGGAGTTGTTTGTTAACACTTCATTGCTGGAGGCCATACAGATAGTGTTGGATCTAGTTATAAATATACGTCAACTTATTTTTGTACATCCCATAACTATAACTGTTGCAAGTCATATCATTAGTACTACCACAGCATTAATAACACATTTGTATAGCCCAAATGAAGATTTCGTATTGCGAAAGAAGCTCTTACAGGAGAGCATGGCTTTGTTTCTATAGCCAGTAGATCTCTTACATAGTCATCTGTAACATTACAAGGCCAGTGGACCTAATACAATTGATGTAGTTTAACTGGCTTTCTTCTATATTGAAGATTCAAGCCAAAGTTTTCCCTTTATAACTTCAAAATATTCCTGTTTTATATAAAAAATATCTGTTATCATGAAATTATCTTCAAATTAATACTACTTTATAATATAGAACGATATTACTCAATGATAATACCATTCTTAAACACAGGAAATTAGATTCTGATATTAAGTATATTCATTAATCTGATATTAAGTTCTTCAAGAGTGATACTTAGAGATGGTTAGAGCATTTTGTTGGACAAATATATTATACCATCGAGAGCATCGGACAACAGAAAAATTACCCCAACTCATCCCACACAAAAAAGTCTATTTTTAGATACAATTTCATTTTGATACCTGAAACATTATGGCTTGCATTTTCTTCACAACCTTTCAGAATAAATCATAAGTCAAAGTTTTTACATTTTATTAAACAAGAGTTGTTGCAATTATTTCTTTTAGATTTCTCTTTGTTATTGCATTTATTCCTTTCTTGATAATATCAAAATTGCAAGACTCTTAAGTTAATAGTTGAGGAGAAAAAAATGTCAAAAAATTTGGACAAAAAACTAACTCTCCCATCATGCATAATTGCTTCCAAAGAATTGGGCACATCTACACTATAAGGTTCATTTTTGTGTAGAATATTAATTTGATCCATCAATGGTTGTGAACTGTAGTATGGAGGGAAACTTTTGTATAAAGACCCTTCCACCCACACACACCCAGCCATCATCGAGGAAACGTCATAAAACGACTTCGAAGGCTTAAAAAGATGTTAATCAGTCAAAATATTGTAATCGATTTTTTTAATGATCACTATGCTTTACTTGTAGTACATCAATATTATTATTAATATCATAAAAGAAATTCTATTTGCCTTAAAATTTTTCAAAAGAAATATCAATTTTCAAATATTACAGTAACCAACCCTAACGATATCTATTATAACCTCCCATTTACAAAGTAGGCAATCACTTTATAATAAATAATTTGAAAAGTACCATACAATCACTGTTGATACAACAAAAACTTATGTTCAACACCAAATACAGTAGAAATCTAAATTACTTCCTAGAAAAGTTTGCCAAACTTGCTAAATTTATGAAAGTCTTTTAAAAAAATAATGGTTTAGAAAAGAAAGATAGATTAGTAAGGGCAACTAAAATAATTTACGATGTTCTAAAGATTAGGATTTTGTTAAAGAGTTGAAAAGAACTGCTGGGCTGTTTATAATGAGAATGGTAGATGTCAATTATTTAAATGAAGTCTTAAACATGTTAATTAATGATTTACAAATGCAAGAAAAACAAGGTCTCTCATTTAGAGAGTGTTTGAAAAAGCCATCAATGATTAGTCTAAAGCGGTGGTATTTAAATTTTACTTTAAGAAATCACATTTAAATTTGAAAGGATTTGTAAGAAGACAATGATAGAAAAAGAAGCAGAAAAGTCACTTACAGCTATAACCCAATACTTTTTTGGTTATCAACTAGAAATATTGAATATAAAAAATTGCACTTTTTTAACTTACTTTATGATATTAAATACAAACCTTAAAATTTAATTGATACAAGACGTTTGACATCAAGTATACTGCTTATTGTTGGAAAGAAATTTTAACTTTAACTAATGAAAAAATTTTTTTTTAAATTAAATCTGCACATAGCAGTTCTATGCAGATTTATTATTTCAATTTCTAACATAAAATCTTGCAAACAATTTAATCTTTAATATTAAAATACCACACTGGTTGGGTTTTAACATTTTTTGATGATCTGAAGATGGGATCTAGAAAGGTGTGAAATTAAGCCCATGTAGCAAATTTGTGTTCTCAGAGAAGACATTGTAATTATACTATTGTAACCATCGTAGTTACTCGTAGTTTATCATACAAAACAGGACAAGTGAAAACATGAGATTGGGCCGACATAAGCTTATAAGAGTTTGCGCAAAATGAAATTATGGAGAATTTAACAGTGCAGATTTTTTTAATTAATCAGATGATTTTTTTTATAAACTTAATGATGATGACTTAGGTTTAGTCAGAAATTTATTTAAATTGTCGGTTACTTTTTAACGGTTAAATTTTTCAGAAAGATTTTTTTAAACTTGTCTACCAAATTTGTTCTTGATCTACGATTTCAACTCAAAAGTTCAGAAATAGATATCCGTGCATTGATTCTGTTTTGTCTGTATATCTTTGAGTTAGGCTTTTCAAATTGTAATAATTTAAAAACCAATCAAGAATATAGATTAGAGATAGATAGTAACAGGTATAGTGCATCCTCAAACAATCTTCCACTTATCACTAGGATTCCTAAAAAAAAATTATCCTAGATTTTGCTAATTAATTAACCAAAGTCTTCTTAATTTAATAATAAATCTTTGAGTATAACAGCGTGTCAATCAATTGAACATTTTGTTTGTTGTATTAACTTCAGTTTGGCTATCAAATAGTTTATTATATAAAAAAAAGTTATTTAATTTATGTTTCATGTAACCATTAATATATTCAATTTCCATTAATTTTTAAATCTTCTTAAAATAATAATACATAGTAAAATGTAAAAATATAGAACTGTTTTAAAAAAAAATTAAAGGAACTTTTCTACTGTTAGCATATTATCTAAAATCAGTTTTTTAAACTATCTTGACATGATGATGACATGCTGACAAATCACAAATGTAAGGAGAGTTGCATGGAACAGGCGAAGTCGAGAACCCCTGGCCAAGAGGACAGCGTAATTTAAACTTGTCAGAAGCAGAAGTAGAGGATGTCAACAAGAAGGAAAAAATTAGCCATTGAGGATGTAGTTAGAACATATGCAGAAATATTTTATATTAATTACAACTCATTTAAATTTACAAACAAAACAAGTATAATAACTCATTTGAAATTGTTGTATAAATTAAATCTCACAGATACTTCAGTTTAACTTTAAAAAGTTAATCAAGAAACAAAGGGGATTAATAATAAAACAAAATATTACCTGTTCTTACATGCTCTAGATATCAAACCCTTGGACTTACATAACACCCAAAAATTAGATTTATCTACTGAACAAAAATGGTAAAAAATGTTGAATTACAACAAATTAATCCATAGAATAATTGATAATTGACATTTTATTGTAGATAATAAGGATTTATTAGATAAAGTCAGTAAAGTTCAATAGATTTGGCATCACGTTTTTATCAATAGTTTCGAAAAAGGAACTATAGTTGAAAGAGCAGTTATTATTATAAAAATTCATGTTGACTTTTTTTTTCAAAGTTTTTTTTTGCTGAAAACTAGACATATATGTACATGGTGTTATACAAAAAATGTTTAGTTTGTTCCTAAAACCAGTAAATAAAAGAAGATCATTTACTAGAAAACATCGTAGATTTATCATAACAGCCAGTGTAGCATTAACAATAATATTATTGCATGACTACATACTGTAACAAGCAAAGGCTTTAACTTGTTGAATCAATATAAAATAGTCTATCTCAAAGCAAATTGTAAGGAGTCAGCCAACCTGAAGGAACTTTTTTATAACTTCATACTTCTTATTTGGAACATTCTTGTAATTATTTTCATATTTTATTAATTTTGAATAAAAAATCTAAGAATCGTCAAGTTAGTTCCGTTATATCGATTATGTGTGTTTTCTCTGCCCCAGATATTTTAACAAACCTTCCTTTCTTAAAGAACTGAATTCATTACTACCACCAGTCTTGTTTTTAATAAAAAAAATTATTGACTTTTTAAATATGGTCTTACACTTACACCCTAAAAAAAGTTACAACTTAGTATTTAGAAAAATAACAGAAAAATGACAGTAAATAACAGAAAAATATGTAAAATAACAATCAACTTGTAAACAACATAGAAACTCCTAAAACTTTCTGTATCATTAAAATGACACTTTTCCATTAAACTGTCATACAATTTTGCAGAATACTAGTCATATAAGCAAAATAAGGCTTATATATTGTATATGGATTTTCACAAAAAAATCTAATTTATTCCCTAAAAACTAATAAATTAAAGATATATATATATAATATATAATAATAATAAAATATATATGATATATTATTATTATATTATATATTATAGTAATATATGTATTACACGCATACATATATGTATATATATGTGTGCGTGTAATGAATAATAAATGAAATGATTCCACAAACTAAATAAACTCAATTCACAGAAGGACCACACTTAATGAGATCACAGAATCTTAGTACTATACTTCACCTGTCTATGGAGTGACGAACACCTATTTCCCTTATAACAAGGCAATCAAAATATAGTAGTGAGTTTTCGTGATCTCTTCTCTGTGTGTTCTTTCAGTGAATTTAGTTTATATGTATGAAGGAAATCACCACTAGTTGTAGAAACAGAAAAGTAAAAAGTTTGTCGCGCTTTCGAGTAATACATCATCTTCAAAGAACTGAAAGTAAAAACAAGGAAATCAAAGAAGAGAAGGATGGGGCTCAAGGGAAGCAACGGGAGTAATAGGTAGGGATATAGATGAAAGAATATTTTATGACCTATAAATGGAAAACCCAACATTCAGTGCAATCAAGAGAGAGACTTACCTGGCCCACATCTTATCTTGCTATATGCTTGCCAATTTCAAGCAACTCTGATTACTCAGTTTATCTTATTGAAGTTGTCAGAATTATTTTTGATGTGGCGGGCTTATGATCCTGAAAGTATTCTTCCCTTTACATCTTTACTACCACTCGCCATAGCCTACTGTAACCCCCCCCCCCCCCCCCACAATTCCTGATACTTCCCCTGTGTATTCCTGTATCAAACAACAGTTAAATCTAAATCTAATCTAATAAATTTTAATTATTCTGTATTCCATAGTTAATATGTTTATAATTTATATACCTCTCAATATAAATATTAAGTCCAATATACTCAAAAATTAATAGATAAATGAAAAACATACAATTACAGTCTCTAATTTTTGGTTTAAACCAATAGTAGGAGGGTAAAGACTAACAATGTTGCTGCATGCGCATCAAGGGAAAAAAGGATCAGATTAACAAGAAAGAATTCAAAAGTAGGTAAAGGATAGGGAAGAAGAACACAAATAAATAACAGGAGAATTGCGGAAAGAACAAAGGTGATAAATAAACAATAAGTAAAGCATTCATGAAAATTTAATATAAAATTTAAAAAACTGAAAAAAGAATAAAAAGAAATAATATTTATTTCTATTAGATTTCTAATAGAAAGTTTTATCTATTTAGATTAAGACCAGATGTTCTAAACGTACTGAAGTGCCAAATAAAGGTCTCTTCAGAGGCTCATAGAGTAACATCTTTACAATGAATTTTTGTTTGTAATAAACTTTAGTCATCTATTTTCGATCATTTTCTCATCGCTATATATATATATATATATATATATATATATTAATATAAGTTGGCAGTAGATTCTCATTAAAACATATTTGATTGAAATAAACGGCAGCTTCCGCATTCACGACTTTAATACCCCACCTTTCCAGTCTCCTGACTATGTAATAGATATTAGTAATTGATATTAGTAATTTTTATATCAATACAACATTTTTACTGAAGTGTTTTTAAACAGTGACCGAGTGCCTAAACCGTTATAACATGTCATTAGGACAACTTTTGTGGAAACTTCCCTCCACTCAAAGAGAAATAGTCAGGAGACTGGAAAGGACGAGTATTAAAGTCGTGAATGCGGAAGCTACCGTTAATTTCAATTATATATATATATATATATATATATATATATATATATATATATATATATATATATATATGCATTTAAACAATGAATGTCCAATTTCACATTATTTAATTTGATAGAAAATGTTTCTAATTTTCTAAATATATAATATATATAAATAAATAATATATATATATATATATATATATATATATATATATATATATATATATAGGAAACAGTCCTTCCTTAATACATTTCAGATTGAATTTACTGCCTATTTTTTTTTAATTAATTTTTTGGATAATTTTTCCAAAGCCCTTAGTAGTCTTTTAAATTCATAAGGAACTAGGTAGATTAACTCACCATGGTGGAAAAATTATCCAAAAAATTAATTAAAAAAAACAATAGGCCGTAAATTCAATCTGACACACACACATATATATATATATATATATATATATATATATATATATATATATATATATGTTGAACAAGTTTTCATCCAGTTCCACCAGTAGTTTAAATATTCTTTGTTTTACTTACTATTGTATCAAGTTAAGTGTACTGTTATATTTCCAGAAGTACAGTAATTGAAAAAAAAAAAGAAGAAATAAAATCCATGAATAGAAAAATAATTCATAGAAGTAGAAATAGAATATGGAGAATGATGTAGTTTGAAGATGAAAGAGAGGACAGATGAATTGAGTTTGGAAGGAGAGGGTGGCAGTGGACTGTGGTCGAGAGACACGTCAGGGCATACAGCCCTCTCATCAATCTCCCTCTGCACTCGCAGCCCACCCCAAACCCCTATCTGGCCACCAACCAATCAACAAGTCCACTCTTCTTTTGACACTTGTAACTCAAAAATAATCTACCAAAACAACTTTCCTCAAAAAAAAAAAAAAAAAAAACGAATAGTCAAATATTACTTTAGGAACCAGGTTTGTTATTGAAAACTAACATTGTCAATTATTCCAAGACATAAATGTAAATAATTGATACAAAAAATTAGGCCATAGCAAATAAAATATTAATTACAACCCAACTTAGCTTAAACACTTTCTGAGTCAAATATAATTGAATATAATGCCAACAGTCTCTGTTTGTTATATATATATATATATATATATATATATATATATATAAAAATTTAAATTACACAAAGCACGACACAGAAAAGAGAATACAAAGAAAACTTACATAATTCAATATTTCGAACTGTTGTTCGTCATCAGGAGAGTAGACTAGTAGAGAGGACGAAGTGAGAGAGATCTCCCCACGTCGAAGAACGGAGCGCGAATGAAGAAATAAAGAGTCAACCGAAGAGAGCAGCACTAGCGTAAAAAAGGAGCTAGGCACTAAACGTCGGAGAACGGAGAAAGCAAAAACAATAGATAAAATTATAAAATTAAAAATTATAAATTAAAAATTATAAAAAAGGAAATAATAAAAAAAATAAATAAATAAAATAAAAAATATATATAATAAAAAAAGGAAAAAAAATATATAATAATAAAATAATAAAAAAAAATATATATATGAATATGAATATATAAGTTAAAAATAAAAGGAAAAACAAATAAAAGTTAACGCTTCTGATTTAAACCGGGATCTGATCGGGCCCCCGATATATATATATATATATATTATATATATATATATCCATGATCAAACCACAATAAGATATGGGAAAACAAGGCTTAGATCTTTCAACCGTAACAAGCGATCTTCGTCACACTCAAAAACCCAAATTTTCCTATTTCATATTATGGTTTGATCATTGATTGTTATTTCACGTGTGAAATCTTTATATATATATATATATATATAACAGTTCAAAATTGAAGATAAGTAGCGCACAAAGTAAAGAAACACACTTACAAACTCAAATTTTCTGGCAATCCATCTTCAAGAGAAAAGACTCTTGTGTCCAGTTTGGATTGTCTTTCCGTTTATCAAGTGAATATATATATATAAAGATTTCACATAAGAAAAAGTCTTGTTTTCCCATTTTCTTATTGTGATTTGATCATTAATATTTATATACTACTGAAGTATGTTACTATTGGTTTGTAGGCATTAATTAAAAATTTAATTACGTAATAACTAATATAATAACTCTAGTAAAAAGTAGTCGTTAATATTTTATTCTGGAGGTTTAATAATAAATATAAACAGTACAGCTGTATAAAATTATAAATAAAAATAATATATGAAAACCGAATTACTAAGTATAAAATGCTTACAATAATGAATGTAATAAAATCATTATGATTATTGCCCTCTCTTGCTGGAATAAGAACAGGATTTTCAACATGAGGATGATTCAAACTCAAGCAGTGCTACAGTTAAGTAGCGACTGCTCGAGTACATAGCATTAGTGGCTGTTCACAGTCAAGTATGTACAAGTGTACTATCTAATGGACAACTGGAGGTCAGCTGGTCTGGCGCAGTAGCCTATTTTCTTCCTCTTAGACGTTCTGATTGGAGTTATGGAAGATCACTTCTGACTTCCAGTGCAGGGGAAGCACTGCAGGGTTACAGTAGATTGGCAGCAACTTGGATGATGGTCTTCCATTCCCACCTCTCAAACCAATCACCAACTTCTTAGAGAATTCCAGTCAACTACTCCATTGGCAGCCTAAAGTGTCTGCACTTTGTGTCTAAACAACTGTAGCATATCAATTTATTTTAAGGTTCATTGACTGTATTAGACATTTGCACTGCCACAGATTAATTGATTATTAAAATGCACTCTATTAAACTAAAGCCTCTATAATCTATTAACAATATAAAAACTAATTACCAAAAAACAATAAATTATCAAAATGCACCAAAATATCATAAAGTCACAGGCATTAGTACAACTTAACTGCCTTAAGGTAGGACAAGATTTTTGCATAGTGACTGGGATCCTCCGACAGCGTCTCTACAGATCCATTGGGAATTATAAATGACTTCAGTACTTTTCCAAGATCTTTTTAAGTCCCCAAGATGTGCTTGATGGATAGAAGATGACCACAAAGTTCGCATCTTTGAGAACAAAATGATGATTTCCAGTCCCGCTGGAAGACAGGGCGGTACTCTGTCAAGGAGTACCGCCCTGTCTTCCAGCGGGACTCTTCGCTCTTCGCTCTTCACACCTCCTGATGACGACGATGGTCGAAATATCGATGTGAGTTATGTCTGTGTCTTTCTGTGTGTTTCCTTCGTTTTGAATTTATTTTTTTTTAAAAAAGTCCACTGGACCGTTACTTTTAATTGTATATATATATATATATATATATATATACAGGTTATGAGGTTTTTTTGAGGGTTTTGGTCTATATACTAAGAAACGCTTCTTCGTCAACGTTTTGACATATATTTATGTCCTCCTCCCTGAGGGTGGAAGAATTATATGTCCTAGACCAAAACCCTCAAAAAAATCTCAAAACCTGTGAATAAAGAGTGGTCAAGAAACAAACAGCATGATATATATACATATATATATATATATATATATATATGGGTATACTGTGGGAGCATACCTTCTTTTAAACATGTATCATTAAATAACTGCATTTATATGATACCTGAAAGATGGAAGAATTGTATCAACAAACTCGAGAAGGTATGCAGGAAACATACAAAACAATGATATGTATATATATTCTATGAGTTGTCAGGGGAAAGGAATATGATTCTTTACGGTGGTTACAAATAGGAGAGTAGAGTAAATAGGTCCGTGAGTGCGATTCTTAGAAAGCTTCAGCTATCGCTGCCCAGCGAAGCCTCCGTTATTCCGTCAATGGGTATATAAGGACCAGCGTCTAGGCCATCAGAGAATGGTTGAAACATGTTGCAAATACCACCCCAGGTCAACAATGCAAAATTCTATACCATCCTCTATTCCCATTGGCGGAATAACGTAGGCTTCGCTGGGCAGCGGGTAACTGAAGCTTTCTAAGAATCGCACTCACGGACCTAGAAACTCTACTCTCCTATTGGTCACCATCGTAACAAATATATATATATATATATATTTGAATATGGTATAGCCTTAACGATAAAACTTGAAAAAGTGAAGAAAAAGTTAACGGAATTTCTTTTTTGAAGATAACTAGTCAATTAAAAGACGGTCTGGCATTGGCAATTACGAGAAAGTAGAGAATAAAAAAAAAACAATATATTTAGAAGCACTCAGCTGGATTTTCAAAGAGCGTCTTAAAAGTAAAAAACAACAATAAAGATTAATTGAGGAAGGCATTAAAGAGAACAGTAGGGTCAATCAGGGTTGAAGTACCTGTCAGGACAAGGAGGCTTCACCAATTTAACAGCCCTTTCAAGTGAAATCGAGTCATTCTCTGGAGATACATCTGGTAATTTGTTATTTCAATTATACACCTTAATTGAAGAGAACAACAGTATCCAATCTTGAAAAAAATTGTGAAAACTATCAAAAATGGCATACTTGAAATAATTTAAAACTCAAGGATTCTTAACATTTCTCATATTGTATAAAAGAAATTTACAGACGAAAGAGACAATTATACATAAACCAAGTTTTACCTGAAGTATAAAAGGAATATATTATACGCAAGATTTATTAAAAGCATTATCCAATACCTAAAGTAGTATCCTTTGATTAATATGTTCATTCATCGTCAAGTAAATAGTGAATGAAATATATTATATCGTTGAATAAGTGACCATATTTCGTTTAAGCCATTTTCTTCATAAGTTTTTCAAGACCTCTAAATAATTTCCTTTTTCCTGAACAGAAAAATATATCACCAATATCCTTCAATGCTTTATATTGTTACTAGAATATAACATGTATCCAGCCAAACAAATATTCTTCAACCTTTAGATGAAGAAAGAAATAAATTATTGATAGACCATGAAAAATTATTAAGAAGATGATTTCAATTGCCATATTGAAATATTAGCAATTATTCAATAAAATATGTTTAATTGAAGGATCCAAATTTTACAAATATATACATTTACATATATTATTTAAAATACACCAAACTTATCTGATACATGTTTTTAAACAAGCTGCTTAATTTTCTTGAATAACACTCTTGTTACTTCGTCTACACAATATAAAGAATTTCTTTTCAAATAGTAATATACTGTTATTCAGGAAATAACTAACTTCTTGCGAGAATTATTTCCATCTACATAAGCAAAGTGAAGACAGTGGGGGTTTGTTTGTTTTAAGTTCATAATAAGTTGTTTCATGATCCTGTGGAGTGAATGGCCTCGTGGTTTGAGTGACTACCCAGGAAGGCACTGCTTCAGAAACTGGTCGAATTCGTGTAAAATGTACCTAACCTTTTCCTCTTTCTGATAGTTTTGATTACCTTGATTTGTTTGTGTACATTGGATTGTTGTTTTTCATTTGAAGGAAAATTCTATAAGTAAAAGTTTGGCTTGGTGATGGGGAATTGTCTCCTTCCTGTTTTAAGCAACATTTATATGTTAGAAAATATATGAAACATTTTGAGATAACTTACCTACTTACAATGCTACCTAGGAGTAATAGAAACTTCTCTATGTGGACGATGTTTTATGCATTTGGTCATATGATGAAAACGTTAATACCGTTTTGGATACCTACCCACAACTGGTTTGTTTCATCCATTCAATTTACAATAGAAAAAGAAAAAAGTAACAGAATCTCCTTTCTAGATGTACTTTTACATAAAATTGGTGAAAAAATTAAATTTATTATTTATAGATAGTCTACAAATATATCATTACTTCTTCTCACACTCTTTCAGTGTCAATAAATATCTTTTTAATAGTATGTTCTTAAAAGCAGTGATTGAAAATTTGCAGTGAAGAGTTTTTAGAAAAAGAAATTAAACATATTTTCAAATGTATCTAAGAAAAACTCGTTGATAGTATGATTGAAAAAGTCAAACAATCTTTGACATCATATGAAAATGAGGAACGTTTTTCAATACAGAATGCATTCCGTATTTTAATTTTTTATATTAAAAAAACATACTTGGTTAAAAGAAATACTATTCTTAAAATTAAGTTGTATTTAGTACTCAGTTGTAATATCGGTTGTATTTAGTATTTGCGATAGTTTGTTAAAAAGACTGGTCAATAACTCTATCAGTAGCAATCAAAAAACAGGGGTGAATACAGATTAAATGCAGAGATTGTGGATTACGTTATATTGGACAGACAGTAAACTGTCTTCCCACCAGAATAAAGCAACACCAGTACTCTGATGAAGAGAGGATGATAAAAGTGCCTTGTTCATACAAATTTGACCAAAATTATTTACTCGACTGGGAAGAACCGAAATTATTGGTATTTATACCGTCTAAAACAAAAAGAAACATTGTTGAAAGCGTCTTCATAAAGAGTTCAGTCAACAATAGCGCAGGCCTTTTAAAATTGGATTAAATTGTAACTGAAGGAATCGTCAAACAGATTAAGACCAGTACTCATTCAATAGGGATAAACACAGTCAAAGCTGCCCATTTCTAAATTACCTAACTGACTCTTCTTAATTTACTACTTGAATTCACTTGTTCTCTGACGAAGTGTGAATGAAATGCCTCAGTAACTCTTCTCTTGAGTTACTTAAATATATATGAGACGACTGTCGTCACTACAAAATAGAAATGCCTCTCAGAGGAATGAAATATCAATGAAATAAATATAATGAAATATTGCGGCTTCGAAGTGATATGATCCCCTGGAATTATTGCATCGTGATATCAATACAAAGCTTCTACTCTGATATAAGGACCTGTTATAAATTAATAATGTAAACAATCTGAATGATTTAATTTGTTTGCAATAGCTTAAAACGTGGAAATAGCTAATAACGAGTTATTTAAAAATTGGAAATATTTGGAACCAGACAAGAATCTTGCAGTCGCGATAATATTGCATAGTTGCACTAGCAAATGTCACAGGTTTTTATTATCTTAAACCGACATTTTTTCTAATATATCTCTGACATTTTTTAGACATAGTAGGAATATTTTCAAGGTTTAACTGAGATACTTTGTCTTAAATATTCATTGTAGAAGGCGGTTTGATAAACTATGTAAGAGATCCACTAGTTATTAGAACAAATCCATGCTCTCCTGTAAGAGATTACTTCGTAACACGAAATCTACACTTTCGCTTTTCAAAACTTTATACTACTGTAGTTATACCAATGGTAGTATATGCAACAATTGTGTGACATACAAAAATAAGCATTTGTATTGATAAGTGGATCAATCACTATCTGCACAACCTCCAGAAATGAAAGACTAATATACATCTCCCATTTAGGCATTTATATTATGCCTAAATGAGATTATATTATATACTCAACTAGTTTTATATTATGATTACTTAAAGTAAAGTTGAGGGTAGACCACTCGAGATTTTTTTTGCATTCCTTCGGTCAAAATAGTATAAGTGATGTCCATGGCTTGAAACTTTTATTTAAGTTCACTAGATTAAAAAATGTCTTTTAAGAATTGTACTGGTTCAACTTTTGTTCATTTAAATTATTATCAATTGCATTCCTAAACAAAAAAAATTGCTATTACTCTCTGTATGGTAGCTATTCAGAGTGGTCGGATGAATATAACATATAATATTTTAGTGGTCTCAACCTAAATGATATTAATCAGTTGTTGACTGAATCAGTTGTTTTAATTAATAAGAAGAAATTGATTTACGATTATTTGAGTAGTACGTAGTCCTTCTTATTAAAAAATTCAATAATACACATCACTATAATACCCTCCTTTGACCATTAATTAAATTAGAAAAAAAAATGATCGGTTGTTTTTTAAAATAAATTCAATAAGAAAGAGCTCTTTCGTGTTAAAGGAACTTTTAAATCTTTTGTAAATGATTAATAGGAACATAAATTGAGGTAGTATATTTGTGCTTTGGGAGTGGTGTGGCTAGTTTTAAAGGCCAATATAGCATGAAATTATGAGTTCCTACTCTTTTATTTTAATGTTGGTGATTTATTGCTTTAATTTAGTTGAAGTTCAGGAGGAAAGGGTCGTAGAGGAAAAGCCAGCTGTTAACAGATAACCAAAGTAATTTTGTTTGTGTCTTATGATTGGGTTTTTAGATTTATAACAGTAGCTTTAAGTTAGTAAACTCATGGGCAGACCATGTCAAAATCATATTTTGGGGGAACTAAAACATTGAAGTAATGAGGTTTAGGGATTAACTATGTGAAACTGTTGTAGAAGTGGCGTTTTGTTTTATTACATCTCGTCACGAAGTTCGAAAGCTCTGTAGGGGAAAGCTATTACGCTATATTGTGTGTTTCATTTCCAGAGCTTTCAGATGTCAACTCTGTTATTCATTCTAACATACAGATCGAAGCGTTTTAGACAAACATCAACAAGTCCGAACCCTTCTATGTAAATATGACAAATGTTTTAAAGCCTTATTTGCATTTCACCTTTAAAAAGTATCAGCATATTTTATAAACGTTTCCATTGATTTGTATAAATATATGGGGACAAGTTAATGCTCTGCGTCAATCATGTTTACAAAGGATTATATGGAATTTCTAATAGGAACTAATCCCTTACTTTGAACATTTAAAATACAAATCATCGTATTTATAAATAAAACATTCTATTTGGTCCATTGATATATTTTTGAATCATTTCAAGTTGGAGGCATTTTTAAATAAAAATAAATTGTGCTTGGGTATTGCAGAATGTAAACTACATCATTTTCTTCTACACCTCCTCATTCTAGATAGCTCTTCATAGTTAACATTTAAGTCTCAGCAGATATTATAACAAAAACATGAAATAGAAACAAACTACAAGTTTATCAGGACTCCATCAGTTTTTCAAGTTCAAATTAAACTCTCATTGTCAATGTTTCGGTTTTGATTTAAAACCTTTTTGATAGGACTATAAAACTGAGAAAGTATAAGAAATAATACAATCATTCAAAATATTACAATAATATTATAATATTCGTCACGCTGATAGAGGTGACGAATTATAGAAGAGATGCTCACGTACGTGGTCTTCATTAGAACCGGCAACCTACAACTCTAAGAACCCCCACCACGCCTCTCCATGAAAACAATCAAGTCATTTGGCAATCAAACAACCATTCATATATATCTATAGCTATATGACTTTGTATCAGTTGGTGGACAGTTTCTCGTCTCCTCTACTGTGTTTCTTTTCCCTATTCTTTTTCTTTTCTCTTGAAGACGGCAAGAAAACCGAAATGATCGAGAATCGTGAATGTTAACCTCTTTTTTTTTTGTTTTCTCCTTGTAAATTTAATTATATATTTATATAAATGAGTGAATTAAAAGAAACACAAATATGTAGTCCATTACTTTGGCAATTCAATTATTTAAATAACAGCATCACCTTCAATATTTCTTCTCCAAGAAGTTTCTTTTATGAATAATTATGCAAATAGAAAACTGAAAATAGAAACTAAGACTAACATTGCTGTCATCATTTAAAGGTAGCAATAGATTCATTATGACTTGCTTATTAAACATTGTTTAGACTTCTCTTATTTCACGACATGAATACTGCAAATGTGAAAACACATTTTAGCTAAATAAGGCGTTGAGAGTAGTAACTTTACAAAGGAAGTTTGAGTTTAGTTTTGAAAATATCAAATATCGGAGCTCTATTACACTTTTATTAAAACATTAATTATTATTATGATAGCTAAAACATCACAAGGAATATGCAAAACCAGTATTGTATTACAAGTATATTTATCAGTTTAATTTACTAACAGGCTAAACATAATCATTTTCATTAGGTTAATACGCCCATCAGTCTATAATTTGTACTACTTACAACATCATATACACAAGCCTGCAAATCAAGCATAGTGTATCACAAGTGTACACTGAACCTATATCTTTTTCCATATGATGTTTATATTTATTTATTTTTATATTTATATTTCAATTAGCAGTCAAACAGCATAATATAAAACATAAAAACAAACTTTGTATTCTAACATTTGTCAATCTCATTAAAAAGTACACTACTTGTAGGGTAATGAAAAGCCATGAGTACATTTTCTTCTGGTAATAACCAATGATAAACTATTCTAATTAGTCGTTTTTACGGATGTTTTATCTTGTTATTATAGACCATTTACATTCTATAAAAATACAGAAATGGTGATTTAACTGACACTAAACATTTCTCCTGTTGTTTCTTTTCCAATAGTCTTTTTCTGATAAACAACCACCTCAAAAATCAATAGATGATTTTTTTTGTGTGTACCAGATTTTAATTTGTATTTCTGAAATCTATTAACAAATAGATATAACTTTATTTATATTTGTTCCTTAATAAACATACTGAATACAATGCAAACAAATTAAATAAGTTTGAGTGTTATATTTAAGTATTTAAAAATGTTCAATAGTTTATAAGATATTGTATATAAGTGTTTCACCCTGTAGATGGTTGAAGAGGACCGAAACGCCGGAATGAATAAATGCATGGAAAAAAAACATATGGTGAGTTGATATACCCAGTTCCTGATGAATTTAAAGGACTTTAAGGAGATTTGGAAAAGGTATCCAAGAAATTAATTAAACAAATAATAGAAAATTTAATCTATTTTCTGGGATTAATCTAATTGATACTGGGATCAATATTTCAAAATGAAGTTTCTAACTTCTTTAAAAAATATTAATCCCATTAAATGTTTTCCTTCTTTGTATTGTTTTTTCAGTTGTTTATATACATATATGTCATGCAATAATAGAAATAATCATAATTATTTTTAAATTTGATTTTTCTTGTTCATTCTGTTAATTTTATGTCAGTTCTGTTAAGTTTTCCTTTTCTTTGTGTTAATTTTGTTTGTAAACGAATATAAACAATCTTTAAAAGATTCAAATCATATGATAAATGATTATACAAGAATTCGTTAATGAATCAGAAATACAGCGAAAATAATTGTGTTAATTAATTATTTTGGAATTTGAAGGTAGATATATTTAATTTTGAATATAGAAAACTATGCATAATTATAACACCAAACTTATTATCTGATTAATATTAATTTAATTAAATTCAAATTTAATTTTACTTACTAGGAAAATAATTTAAAAAAAAAATTAAATTACAGTAATATTTTCTACTTCAATGATATCCAGAAAAATGGCAAAAAGACAGTAGAAAGTCAGCTCTTTGGGATTTCAATCAAGTAAATAATTGTAGAAGAAATTATTTGAAATGAAATAAAAAAAAACGCCGGTTGTATAAGGAAACCAATCAAGAAAGTAAATAGGACGCAAGTGGTCCTCTGCCTCTACCAAATCCTTCCTCTCAACAATCGCTTCTACCTTTTTTCTTAAAACATCCCTTTACTTTCTATTTCATTCTAAATTAATTTCCTTCATAGTTTTTTGTCCCTAATTCTTTTTATTTAATTTTTTATTCTTTAGCTAGGTTTATGAAATAAAAATATATTATTGAATTTTGTTTATGGGTTTATTTTTTTGGAAACGAAGAGTTCATTATTAAAACAATTGGATTTTAATAATTTTTAAATTTTCTAATTTAAATTTTTGTATCTGTATTTTATTGTTAAGTAACTTTAAAAATGTAATAAATAATTAAAAATTATTGATGAAAATAAATAATTAAAAATATTTATG
Source organism: Hermatobates lingyangjiaoensis (assembly GCA_026182355.1). Classification (NCBI taxonomy): domain Eukaryota; kingdom Metazoa; phylum Arthropoda; class Insecta; order Hemiptera; family Hermatobatidae; genus Hermatobates; species Hermatobates lingyangjiaoensis. Next base: position 1,054,969 of record JAPFBL010000081.1, read on the forward strand.
ATATGTTTCTAACGTATACAATCACTTATTATGAGGTATTTACTCATTGTAGGGTAAAAAGTTAATGAGATGATCTCCACATATAAAAATTTAATGGTATAAACAACGTGTTTCGAACACGCAGTGTTTTTCCTCAGGTATTAACTATGTTTGTTAACTACATTGTATTTTTTCTTTAGTTAATGCCTCAGGAAGAACACTACGTGTTCGAAACACGTTGTTTATACCATTAAATTTTTATATGTGGAGACCATTTCTTTAACTTTTTACTCTACAATATGATATGTTTACTGACATATTGACTTAGACAGCAAGTTAAAGAAAAAGTAGATTTAATTGTAACTCAAAAAATTAAGGCGAAATAATCTATAGTAGTTTACACTCAACTATAGTACGAGTATAAGTAAATTAATATTCAAAAATATTGACCATCAGTTAATTAGATTAGGTTAGATTGCAGTGGCAGTCCTACGAGAAAACACACATGTTGGATAGACAAAAACTTTGTCATAGCACACAATGACCACTGTAGATCGGGAGTCCTAATTTTTCCTAACTTAAGTGTCTTTAGAGAAGGGGTTTTTAACAAATACCTGATATCGTACAGACTCAGGACAGACACAGCTTTTTTAGCTTCCCAAGTGAATAAATCGAGGACCAGAGTGAGTATCAAACCCTGGATCTACCAGCCCAGAGGGGAGCATACAAGCCACCGAGCAACCCTGGCACCCAATCAAATAACTTTTCTTTTTAAATTACACCTACTACTCTGGTAGTAATAATGACACTATAATCTAAATGTGCACCTCATAAAATAAATAAAATTTGTGATTGAATGTCTCCATATCTGTGTATGTAACAACTTGATTTTGCAAAGAGTTTGAAATCTTCTTGGAATCTGCTTGGAATAATTTAGTCATAGCCATCTGTGTAGATTGTTTTGGTAAACATTTTTTTTTTAATATTATGAATTGAGCCGGTGGCATAAAATATTTCATACATACCAAGTTAATGTTGATAAACCTCATGTTTAGGCTATTTTTTTACAGATGCTATTAGTATTTTACAGTTGTCAATATCTTTTTAACGGCTAATTCCATCATTAAGACTTATATTATTTGTTCTATTGTTTTTTTTGACTAAATAAAAAAATAGTTGAAATTAAATAAATTAATTAAAAAATGCGAAATATAATAATAACATTAAACTCATTATTATAAAAAACTATTACATTAATAAATGAAATGGGAGATGAAGAAAAAGGGAACAGAAGAGTGAATGGCATTTGTGGCTGTAAGGATGCTAGATACAGCGAGCGTGCACCAGTCGTAATGTACAGATTCTAGACGTTATCAGTGGTCACTACGTGCTAACCACTGTCCGTCGTATTATACTACGAATAATTTTTGCATTTAGCATTCAAGCTTTGCCTAAACGCTGTCGTCAAAGCGATATGATAGTCCTTGTAGAGGTTAGTTGAATGGCCCCTGATGATGAATATTTAATGAATTTTATTTCTAATGGTTCCACATTCAGAAGCATTGCATCAAATTAATTCATTGTTTTGTGATTAAATAATTTAAAAGTTAAACAATCATAGAAACATTCCTAAATCAGATTGGCATCTGTATGCCATAAGTAACTTAATTGTATGTTTCATTAAACATGAGAATTTATTAATCATATATTAAACATTTAATAGATTTATTTAATATAAGCTTAATTTAACGTATACGTTTAGTATTATTTTATACTCTATTTAAGATAGGTAACCAAATTAAGGGTTTCTCTAAATTTAACCACAAAATATCTACTGATTCCATACTTATTTACATATACAAAAAATATGCTTACAGTTCTTTAATAATCTATACCAGAGGAAAAAATAGCATGTAGTTTTTGTTATAGATAATCCCTTATCACGTATACTGTAACTTGATTTCAGCTTGCAGTTTTGTGGCTTTTGGATAAATACATCTATGTCCTACTTACGACCTTGTATGTTAAATCTTTTGCCCGAGTCTTACTAAGGTGATATCATAAGTACAGTAACATACTTCAATACCCAGATTAATTAAATATTACTTATGTTAATTATAATTTATCAAGAATATTTTTTCCAGAAAAAAAGATTACAATTCTAATAAAAATGAGTCCTATTTTGAGAATATATTTAACAAAAATGGAAAAAAAATTTCCAACAAAGCTTTAATATTCTGTTATTATTTTAAGTCTAAATGGAATTGTAAAGGGTTATTTGATATTTCATGCAGTATTTTATCTGTTTGTCCAATATCTGAATTAAATAATTGTAAAAACACAACTTTTTTCATGACTACATTTATACAAAAAAATATAAATATTGAAGTTATTAATAGGATTTGCTGAGATTAGCAAATGGAAAATTGCGTGGATGGGGTTGCCTGCTGTCACTTCCAGCTATCTGAGTTGCTCTTAATTGATTTTACCTCTATATCTGGCCATCAATTCACTACCTATGCTCATTTTCCCTTTTACATTTTTAAAACAAAACTAATCTCTCTTGCTATGGTCCTTTGAACAATAGTGCTTGTTATATAATTCCAGTAAATTATTAAATATCTCAATTAGTTGTAAAAGAATAGGAGTCTATTGAATGGTCTATGACTCTACCAACAAATATTTCTCTTACATTCCAAAAATTAAATAATAACAACAAAACTGGGATAAATAGATAAATCAATACTCTATATAAAAAAAGCTTCTTTGTTATGTGTGGAGATTTTTAGTTATCTATTTACCCCAGTATGAGTAAATACCACACAATTACATATTGCACAACTAGAGTTAAAAACAATCAAGTTGATTGTTTCAGTTGTTGATTTGATTTAAGAACCCCAAAATGAGGGGTTCTTAAATATTAAGTCACCAAATTCAGAACGAATATCTGATAACCCACAACTTCAATGATGTCTTCCCTCAACGTGCCTCCACATTGCTGTTGTTGGAAAGTATAAGCTTCCTGGATGGTTTTCCCTATGGGAGGAGCCAAGAAAGATACGATGCCAGCGATGACTGTTTTGTAATATTGAAACAGAGTGTGGGTGCGGTTCCCATTCGAACCCCCGGAGATCACTCGTCCAAGGGTTGGTCAGCCTGGTGACAGACACGTCTTCCCGTGTCTCCTACCGATAGATGTTTTCTTGGATGGAGGAATTGAGGATTCACTAGAAAGTTACACCCGTGTCATTTATTCCTCAAGGGAATATTATGTCTCCCTAATTATTTTGCATTAAGACTCCTGAATTATGCCTAACTCAAGTGTGTTTTGAATATTAAGTATCATTAACAACCTGAACTGCTCAGGACAGACGGCTTAACGTCCTCTCCGATGGACACCAAAATCAGATTTCTTCACCTTCAATTTAGTGAGAAAATCGAACCTAAATCTAGTATATTCCAGAGTCAAGTACGCAAGCCACAGAGATATTCTGACCTCCTGCAGATAGACTTTCAGTGTTTCCTTCTGACATTGGATTTAACATAAAACATGTTATTATATATTACTGGCTCTGTCAATTGCTTACGGGCAATGGTGAGTTTAAAACACACCTCCAGAGGTTTCGTATGAATGAGAACTTTTCTGTGTTAATCTTAAAAATACTTATTAAATCGTAATAACTATGAGATCTTTATTGAGTATATCTATAACATTGGAAAACGAGTGCACAATTCCCTACGCAAAATACAAATTTTATTGAGACTTCCCTGGTAAATTCTTCGTTATTTAATATTTTTATCAATATAATAGTATTAAGAACCATATAGAAAGTAATATCACTTTGCTTTGACGATACCTAGTGGTAAAGTTGTGTTTTGCATGTTTATTCATATAACTTTGTTTTATGTAAATCTCTAACTCATATCCAAAAGGGACTGCCTCGTACCTTGTGTATACTTATTTTTAATTATATACATCTTGCACATCTGTTTATAAGTTCTTGCACCTAGTCTCTTAGGCAAACTTCGAGGAATTATTCTAGCACATCAGAGGTCACTAGGCTTAAGTATTTGTAATGGTTCAAGTATTACAAACTTTTTTTATTGTCCGGTCTTTAGTACCGTTATGTGCGTTAATAAGGCATCATGTGCGTATGTTGTAGCATCATGTTGGTCATGTTACGTCGGCACAATGAGAGTGACAAAGGGCAACTGAAGCATCGCTCTGGTTTCATTTAGCAGAGTAACCAAAAAGCCTTGGTGCACCATCAGAACAGGGAGGTATCGCCAGAGATCAGTCATACTTTAATTTCACTATAAATAAACATCATCAATAGCATTAATACTAAATCGTTTCTTATATTTTTTTATTACTATTATATTAAATTATTTTTAATGTTGTAATTTTTTTAGCACTACTCCTATTTTTTATTAAATAAAAAAGTATACATTTCAAAAATTAATCAAGTAAAAATTACAATTAGTTGAAAAATTGTATTATTAAAAGTCTTTAGTATTAAGTATATGATTCTAGAAAACCATTAATACTATAAAAAAAGTATATAAAAACTATTAAAATCGAAAAGTACCAATATTCTATAAACAGATATTGATTAACACTGACATTTATAAAACGTTTATATAACCCTATTTTTCAAATAAAATCATTATTCCATTAAATAAAATATCCTGAGAGAGTGTTCAGAATTCGTTGTAGCAGTAAAACTTCAATATCCTTCACAATTTCAAATCTAAATAAAATTATATTTATTTACATACAGATCAAAATCCTTTTACAGTACCAGGTCTAATATATGGTAATATGTTAACTATTTTATGTTAAGTGATTGCTATTTTTTTTTCAAATTTGTGTCATTAAAAAGATAGTTTTACTATTTATTTTATTATTTTATTGACTGCTGACGGCTTACCGAGAGATATTGAGAGTACATTTGGATATTATTACCTGAATTCTAATGTTTTGAAAGAATTAAGTGTAGTCCATGTACTTCTTTACCTAGTTTTACCGTGTACTTGTTCCTTTTTTACTATTTATTAACTATATTGAGTAGTGTGTGTTCAGAGACAGGCCTGATGACCCTCAGTGGGATAACAGTCTCACATCTGGACAATGATATACTCGTATTCTGGCTATTCCACGATTATTGTGTTTAGTGCATACTTTGGGAGTTGATGCTGGAAGGGTAGTGTTATGTTAGAAGTCATCGGTATCCTACCGATCAGTCAGACCAGCGTGACTGAAGATTAGCCATCTATAGTCGACCTTTCGGATGTCCTATACCTATACCTAAGTCGCTACCTACTTCCACCCTCAGATAAGCCGACTACCCACGATTCCTTTGCAGTCACTTTTCACTTATTCTAATCCTGCAGTAAATACTATTTTTAACAAAATAATTATACCATAATTATTGTTAGTGCAACAAATATAATAATAATATAAACAACATTAAGATGGAAGCAGGTTAGTACAGTGGAAACGTGCTCGCTCCTAGACAGGTAGATCCAGGGTTAATACCCACTATGTCCCTCGATTTACTTATATGGGAGGTCAATAAATCTGAGCCCGTTGTCCCTCGTAGGGGACGTTAATTTCATCGGTCCCGAGCATGTACAATGATAGATACTCGTTAAAGATCCCTACTCAAAATACATTTTGGTTAGGTAAAATTTAAGAGTCCTAATGTAGAATCAACAGGTAATGGCTCATCACTAAAATTGGTGCCAAACAATAAATGAGCCACTATTTTCATCCCTACAGTAACACTAAATGGTGAAAGCCTTACAAAAATGTGGATGTTGGAAAACAAACAACAATAATTAATTATGAATCACTGCTAAAAGAAATTTTATTAGATAACTAATACACCGGGAACAGAAAACTGAACAACTAAATTATAGAAAGAACAAACACTATGTAGCTGAAAAAAATATGAACTGGATGTGGAACTAGAAAAATAAGTAGGAGTTGTGACCTAAAAAAAGAAATACGGCACCACAGTGACAACATGGGAAGATAAGGTACTATTATAGTGGGACTTAATGGAATAAGTGAAGCAGACGAATATATATATTTAGGAAGGAGTGTAGACAATGTGGAAGCACAATAGGTAAACTAAAAAGAAGAATAACAGGAATTTTAATATATTCGTATATTTACAACTGTGGAGTTGATATTCAAAAGAAAGTTAAGTAGCGGAATAGTGTAGTTCTTCTAGTATTCACATATGCCTGTAAAAAGTATGGAAATAATAATAATGCAAATGAGTATGCATGGAGTTCAACTAAGAAACATAATATCAAACAAAAAGCTAATTAACAAAAGATCCATGAAAGCTAAAGGGTGCTGATCCTAGCAGTAATCCTAGATTAGTGATTTAATTTCATAATATTCATTACTTATTCTTCTAAACTCTTATTATTTATAATTCCGTCTTGTTTCTGTCAAAAATTGATAGTCATTTGAGAATTAAGATAACTGACTAAGGAACAATACAGAACTAAACTACAGGTCTAAGAATAAAAAATTAACAACAAACAGAAAATACAATTTATTTATACTATATTCTGAAGATTATAAAACAGGTGAAAGCATACAAGACTTTTACTGAAACGAATATTTCATGTGTGAATTCCGATGGCAGGCCCAAGTATTCATAATATAGCACCTCCAACTCAGCAAGCATGAAAATAAAAATAACTTGCTGTTCAAACCGAAATTCAAACAAATGTTTTTTATACATATAGCCGTAATATAGTAAACAGTAACTGTGAATAGTAGATCCAGTTAAATGTGAACTCCTAAAATTACGCTACATCGGTTCCACAAAAACAAAAATATCTAACAAAATTACTATCAGCTGTCTCTGGGAGCCCCAAAATAGTATGAAACAAAAAAAAACATAAAATGGAATAAACTAGAAAAGTGCTAGAAGACAATATATTGTATATCATAATGGTATGCATAGAAAATGAAACAAACTATATTTGTATGCACACACAGAAACAAACTGCTATCATATGACCCAAAAACCTAACCCACTAAAATAAATTACTTCTATTTTCCGTTTTCTTATTTTTTTTATCTTAAAATGTTTAGTTGAGTTTTATATTGTTTCTTATTTGATATGTGAACTCCTTGATAATGGTCCATGTTTGACAGAAACGCGTCGGAATTATAAATACTTTATGTATTTAGAAGAATAAGTAAGAATAAAAAATATTATAAATATACATCATTTATCCTTTTGTGTGTCCTTATACACAATCTCGGAATGATGGAAAGTTTTTCTACGATGACTGGAGAAAATATCCAGAAAATAAGTTAGAATAAAAATTGGAAAAGCATTTAATGTTGTGAGTATAAAGAGAACTCTGCTCTCAAGATATGTAAATATAAATATATAAGTTAAACTCAGAGAGAGAAAACACATTCATCATGTCGTAAAAAACTTACTACTTTATTTTGACTACGTCGTCATCAGATGAAAAGAAGTGAGCCATAAAGAATACAAGCGAGTACTGAAGTCTGTCTCATTCAACAGGGTGTCAATAAGAGATACCAACTTACAGAAGGAGAGAAGATAAAAAAATAACAAAAGAATGAATAAAGAGAAAATACAATTGTTAATAAAATTGAAATATATATTTTTCTTAGGTTATTTGTGTCTGTGTTGTTTGATTCTTTTTAGTTCCATAAATTTATTACTGGGTTACTGAACTGTTCACTTAGTGTTTTTTTTTTTGAATCATTGAAACATTTTATTTAATCGTAAAATAAGTGTGTTTGTATCGTACACATTATGTGTGTTTTTAATATTGCTATGCTTTTTGGGACAAATTTCTTACCCAAAGAAAGTTAAGAATTCTGTATTTCTGTGCTAGTGCCGTATTGATTTTGTTTTTTAAGGGGTGATGGGATCAAAAGTAAAAGTATTGATCCTTTTTTTTGTTATTCCCACCTTTAGAAGTTATACTTACTCTCAACTTCTAAAAATAGTAGGCAATTTTCTTTTTCAATTCTATTGCAAACTACAATAACTATAAACTATAATTACAGCTTCAAATTAAAACTATAAAGATAAAAATGGTTTTATTAAGCTTTTCTTAATGTTGGAGAATAACTAGGAAAGGGTTTTCTTAATATTTATACAGAATTAATTATTACATCAAGAAAGTGATTCGTTACCAAATATGCTTACCTGTGGGCGCATGGACAACCCATCGCTATTCTATCTCTGATTTGTCATAGTCGTTCTTGAAGTACCGTTTTCAAATACATAATTAAGTACGTTTAGGAAGTTAAAATATATATATATATATAATGTAATTTTCATTCCATCTAAGGATAACTGCATCTTCCGTAAGACTTTAATAACTTAGCTGCCATGTAACAAAACTGCTGTAACGACCTGACTTTAATAGAATTTTTAAACTCAAAGTTTTAAAACCTATTTGGGAATAGCAAGTCCAACCTTACTTTCAACAACCAGTAATCAGAAGTTATGTGATCCTTACTATTATCCCGGTTGTATTCATTTCTGAGTTACACTATTTTTTCAAAAAAATATATTCTTCTAATTCTCGTTTGCTTTATAATATCAGTTAGAAAAATGATTTTATTTTATTTCAAAATACTTTATTATTACTATAATTAATATGTAAAAGGCCTACTTCATCTTTGAAAATCGTAAATTCAGTTATCGTACTGGTAAAATGCAGTTCTTGCGCTGAGAACTTTGTTTACTCCTTTACCAAATTTAAAGTAGCCATAGGTTACAGACCCTCAACATCTTATTGCAAAGAAAAAAATATTACAGTGTATTATTTTACCACAGGTTAGTACACTCTTAGCTCTAAATATCTTTGTTTTTATCAGATGTTCTTTACATGGACAATGCCTTGAAGTAAAACTAACAAAAGCTTAAAATGATAAGTTTATTTTCAGTAGACATATATAATGAGTACATTATCGTTTCACAGGGTTTGGAAGACATCTATGTGTCATCATCAAGAGAGTCTGATACCAGATTTCTAACAACTTTACTAGACAACAGCCCCTGAAAGATAACTAGAGATTCCTAAGAGCACCAGATGGCGTTGTAACCACTATACCTTCTTGAACCAGTTAAACTCATAAAGAAAAAGTGTATATTTATTGATTACTACAATTATTTCCTCTTCGCTCTCTATATGATTTTTTTTGCACATATCTACAAAAAAATTGAAACAATTTTTTTGAGATAATACTATCTCAAATTTTACTTTCAATTCCATCATAAAAAAAAAAAAATCTACTGTTTAAAATGATTTAATTTATAATTATTAACTATTTTTGTTTTTGATCAATATATTAAAGCAATTTTTATGGTCATATGTTTTGAGGAACTATTATTAAATATAATAATGGCTTTGTATGAAATACATAACTTTAATTATAATTATATGATTAAGTTGAGAGGCGTTTTAAAATGTAGAACTCATTGTTAGGGACATGTGAGAAGTTTATTTATTAAATAATTATTTCAGTATTTTGAAAATGTGTCAGAAGAAGAGTATAGAACAAAGCTACATTCCGAATTACAAAGAGAATAGGTTAACTAAGGGCACTCGAGAAGGAGAAAGGAGATGTTCTCTTCAAGGAACAGAAAGAAGCAAATAGAATTTGAACATTTGATACTCACTAACGGTTAGAAGGAGGAAAGAAACACAAAATCTCCACACACAAAATTTTATACAACGTTATATTGTTTCAAAGATTTAGTGTTCATCCTCAGTGTAAGTTCCCATTGCTAGGGAATTTACACTAAGTGTTCAAAACGAGTTGACCTTGTATAAATTTTTTTGTGTAAATACTTGGTATTTCTTTTCCTCATTCTAATCGGGAGTAAATCCACACATTAAATGATTGCATAGCTCGTGAGTCAAGAAAGGTTGTGGAAAGGTTCTAGAATAGCTAGATTTTTATTTATGCCTTTTCTTTTTTAGGATTGTTTGCTTAACACAGTTTGTTTACAGCATATTAAGAGATTTTAGAGTATTCTTCATCTACCAATAGATAAAAAACTATTTGCGAGAATATCTCTTGAATTCTGGTACTCATATAAGTACCAGAATTCACCTCATTGACTCACCGAAGTACTCAATGACTCACACACTGACTCATTGAAGTACTCACCTAAGTACCTCAATTCTGGTCTGAGAACATGAGCACCAAAGCTATTAAGAGAGTTATTAGCAAGCCTTAAAATTATTGACTGAGCAGGTCATCAAGAAATACTGAAAATTATATAGATTTGTAATGAATAATTATATGTGTTTTCCCTATTTTTATTTGTTTTCTAATGGAGACATTTCTCCCATTTCTCACTAAATTACTTGTTCAATAATTTTTTTCAATCATGATATTAGTATATAGCTTATTTGATTACTGATATCGGATTATTTTAATGTTTTCTAAAAATATATTTTAGTATACATTTTTGTAGATGGATCACCGAAAATTAATCAGATTACCATTAATTTTTAATATTATAAACGTTATTTTAAAAAATGAAATAAATTTTAATTTTCTTCTAACAGACTTTTAAATGTAAGATAATTATTGTTTAAGTGTAGAGCTTTTTGAAGTAGGAAGGAAAACAGCAATGAGGTCGGAATTAATTTTGGATGACAAACAAGTAAAAACAAGGAATTGCGTGCATGATGATGTCCGTTAGAAAGGTTTCCTTCAGAGGAAGGTAAGTCCATTTTTTTTTTTTTTTGAGATAGTGAAAAACAAAAGGGTTTGTTGAAAGGTAGATGAGTCGGAAAGGTAATTTGAAGTAGACAGGGTTGCGTGACAGGCCCCTCTGTAAAACTCGGCGATTAGATAAGTGTTGAACATTACCAAACCTACACTTCCCACTGTCAACCTCCCATTTCTCACTAAATTACTTGTTCCTGCTTTTGATGAATGGCATTTTTTTTCAATCATGATATTAGTATATAGCTTATTTGTTTACTGGCATTGGATTATTTTATTAAAAGTGTAAAACCAGATACAGTTATGAACTATAATTTATATCAGAAATAGGTAAAACCGTCATACCTCGTAGGATGATCATGGAGTCGTTTGAGCGCTTTCGGACGTTGTCCATCTTCGAGGTATCGAAAATACAGTTTTACCTATTTCTAATATAAATCATACTAACCTCAGTGGTATTAACAATATGCATGTATGAACTATAAGTTCAAGCTTGTGTTCTTAAACAATTGGAAACCAAAACCTAGTGAACCAATTTTAAAACTTCTTCGTATCTTCAAACTTAAAAGTAAAATAAAATTCAACGTACACGTATCTGTATCAAGTCAACAATTTTCAATATTTTATCTTGTAGTTTTCTTAGTTTAACTATGGGATTTACAGTTATTATTATTATTACTATTATTATTATTAAAAGAGGCACTTAGAAGGGAATGACTAACTCCAAATCTACGGATGCATTTCGTCAGGTAATGAATGGCCTAGCCTGAGGTAATGTGTGAAACAGTTCCAGGCTAGTGTCCAAGAAGAAAAGGGGGTGTTTTAGTTGGTAGTCTGGTTTAACTGGGAGTCCAGGACAATGTGCGTAAATGCATTTCACCTCCTGACCCAAAAAATAAAAAAAAAATATTATTATTATTATTATTACAGTATTAATGATAGGAAACCCCCAGACCTCCGATACCTGTATTGCTCAGCAGTAAACGATTTTCTTGTTTTTTTTGAAATAACTAAAATCGTCAACTATTTTAGTAATAATAATGCAATAGACTTTTACATATAATATAACTTATAAGGGAAAAATATTCAGTTCTTTATAACAAATATTGTTAATGAATGTTTAGGACTCTTAAATGCAATCTAATTATTGCATAAAACACAATAATCTTAAGGTCAATGACCGTTCCAAAAAAACTTCAAAAATATTGTTAGCTGGGTAGTCTTGTTTATACTATATATTTGAAATAAATGTAATTATTTAGTTTCTAAGGTAATTCAAATAATATTATTTTTGAATTATGGAATTGTATATTATATTATAGATGACAAAGTTGAAATAGACAAATGGCTTTGAAAGATAATTATCTGTTTTTTTTCTGTAGCAGAAACCTAAATTATTTTTTCAGGTTTTCTACTTTATCTTAGGGCGTGCAAAGAAAGAGATGTAATTAATAATAAGTGAAGTTGGCTTTAATTATGGAGGGTGGTGATTGATATATCCCTGGGTTTTATCTGAGACTCAAGCCTCAATTAATAGCATGGCTGAAATATAGGCAAGGGGCGGTTTACGGGATCGAGATTAGCACGATAAATTGACTGTTCTAGTGATTTCTCGAGCACTTCTAGGTGACTGAACGGACTCCAGATTTCGCCATTATCCCTCCAACTTAACTACATTCTGTTTATAATTTGAGACAAATTTAATATGTTTTTGACAACCCATCAAAATTTAAAAAAAAAACGTGTAAGGTAAGCGGATCTATATAATCTATTTAAAATAGAACATGTCTAGGAAAATTCTGGAAAATAGATTTGAGATACAAGTAATAAATACTTGGGAATTTTATTCAAAAATCCCAATGTAACCATTTTAAATACTGATTAAACGGAAATATTCACGAACAAAGCATATCGAGTACAAAGTAAAGAAATTAGTTCACTTTTGGCAATGACATTCAATATTTATAGTCGTAGAAACTTAGATAACTTGTACAATCAAGTCAACGTTGTGCTGGTAAAGGATATACACTGACAAACAGAGCATATAATATAAGGTAAAATAAATCGTTTTTAACAATACTATGTCTAACATAAACAGAATATAAGGTTACCTATGGATTAGATGTGTTATCCTAAGCCCGTGCCCGACCCTACCTGAAATTTGACCTGGTCAGAACCAGGATGTGAATTATTACGTGCGGATCGGATTGGGTCAGGCCCAGCTTCTTAAATTAAATAACCACTTCTTAATTTTGTTAAATAAATATATATTTATATATATATATATATATATATATATATGTATATATATATATATATATATACACTTTAACACATAGAAAAGAACACAGAAAGACACTACAGAACTCACTTCGATATTTCGACATCCGTCGTCATCGGGAAGAAGTGCGAAGTACTCGCGTGATATATATATATATATCATGTACACTAAAACGATGTATAGATATTAAACTAAGGAATATTTGTTATAAAATAAATAATTTAGATAAAACAGATCACCAAGATGTGCTTGTCTAGAGGAGAATAAACTTCAAAATATACCCAATATATACTCGAATGGATTGGGTCGGGCCGAGCCAAGTCCGGCTTTAATACCCGCGTCCTGGTCGGATCGCCCTGGATTTTTTAGGCCCGATCTTACCTCTACTATTCATCCAGAGACTCTGTTCGTAGTCATGGAGTCCTTTAAACTGAATAGATAATTTCGTCTAAAATAATGTAAATTTGTAAACAGCCTGTCCAGATATCAAAAACATTCCATAAATTTGTTGATTTTAAATCATTTTTTAATCATTACTTAGAGTAAAATATATTTATTATGTTAAAATGAAAGATAATAAAATAAATATTTCATTGGGATTCTGAGAACCATTTCCAATGGAGGGGTGGACATATCTTTTTATATTTTTATTTTTAACTGAAAAATAAGTATGAAATTATGGCATTTAGGTCAAAAGTTTGATATTGGGTTTTGATCGGAAATACGCTTTTTGAGATCCTCTGAGTCCAATAAAATAGGTTTTCTAAATTGGTCTGATGTGTATGTATATATTCTGTATGGAATAAATGAGAAAAAATCTAAAATCTTTCTACCGTTACAAGAGGTCTTCGTTTCTTTCTATTCCATTTTAACTGAGATTTGACGTAGTTAAGATTTTCAATTCTGTCTTGAGATTTTTTTACTCTAACGAAGACCGCTTGTTGTGGTTGAAAGATCTTAGGTTTTTTTTTCTGATTTCTTACTGTTGTTTAGAGGTTGCTTTTTATTTCATGTGTTTTATTGTGAAATCTTGTTTATTCTTTATGTGTATAGGAGAGCCGGATATCCAAAAATTCAAACATGCTATAAGCACATAATTATTGCTAGCTAACAATATATATATATTAAAATATATAGATTGTACCTGTTTTTTAGAAATAAATCAAAAACTTATGAATTAACTCCATTTTAATTTATATTTTTATATTTTTAAAATGTATAAATAAATCAAACAGAAAAATTTATAGATAAAAAGAATATTTCAACTCACCAAAATCAATAGGCTAGACAATATGATGAAATACATACCTGCAACAAAAAAGAATACAGGAATTAAAACTTTTAATTTTACTTTGATTTTTACAAAATTTTCTTTCAACAAAATGAGTAGCTCATGTGGTTTAATGGATGCAGATAGAACTACAGGGAGATAGAACGACACATGGATAGAAATACAAAACAACACTGATACCATAAATAAATTTAATTGGCAGTAATATACGCCATTACAATATATATGTAGAAACATATAACACTAGAGCCATGGCAATGTATCACGGACAACTATTTAACACCGGGGTTTAGTTGACATAAACATGGACAGAAATCTTGATCATAATATACAGCTATAAGACATGATCATGAGAGATACAAGAAAGGTTAGAAAGAGATTCTACAACACATGGACCACAGCAGACCAATCATAGACGAAATTATAAACCTTATATCTGTATATATACACAAGAGTCACTGGAGGTACAAACATGGATTGAATGACCCAACAGAGAGCCATGGTTATTACGATATTAAGGGATGTAATACAGGAAAGTAGATATGAAAGAATTCAAAACTAACTGAAGATTTCTTCGTATTCACATTAATATTAGACTAGCAAGAACTCCAAACTAATGACACATAAGCGATAGCATTTTAGTCAAATCACACATCTTCAACTCATTATCTTATCTTCTAAACCTCTCTCTTGTTTCAGAGTAGAATACTTCTACATTTAGACACCGACGGTCATCTTTATACATACCACTTTATATGTATATTGATCTGTTTTAATTTTATTTACCTTGTCTTTTAAGTAATTATGCTCAATTAAGTAATTTTTACTCAATTATTATTTAAAAAATTAATTATGATATTCATCCTCCAGAAATAATCAATGTTATTCTTCCTTGAGTACCAGATTTATAAGATTAGAATTTTTCACTGGCCTTGTGTAAAACAAAATTCCTCAAGCTGAAGTCACTCTAGTTTATTGTTTGCCATAGCAGAAACAGCAGCATTGAAAGTTAAATCATATATCCAAAAGCATATTTGGAATAACTGGAATAAATATATCTTCTCTTTTACTACTGAGAGTGTAAGTCTTTCAACGACACTGATATTTACATTTGACTGTTCATGTTCTTCCATTGCACAGTCTGGGAGGATGTTTATTTCTGAGAAGCATTATAAGAACATTTACCTTCGACAGAAGTAATGCAGATGCAAATATCTCAGTAACCACTGCAGTAATAATCCTGCACTTTTTGATTACTTCAATTAATCAAGTGAACTTCTGCTAAAGACTACAACCAAAATTTCAAGTCCACTCCTGTATGTTGGGCCGTCAGAAAGGTACTTTTCAACTTCGTTACAAGGTAACATGTAAGTATAATGGTATTTGGATTTAAATAAATAATAATACTGGTGGATATACGACATAGTTTTCTAAGTTCCTCGATGTATATATGTACCTTGGCCTTATTGTGGAAGTAGGAAGTAATGTTGACCAATACAAAAAATAATCTCTCAAGTGGACATAGGATTCCATCCCCAGTTCTTTTTTTATGAGTCTTAAAAGCAGTAATCTCAGTTATAACCTTGGTGGCCTGTAATCACATATTAGTGAAACGGATCATGAAATCGATTAAGATAACAGTTTAGTTTGACATCATTGGCATAGCCATCCATATAAAAGACTGATTTCATTCGAAAAGTTTGAGGATTAGTATAATAGCCTTCTATGTGATAGTCTTCTTCTCCAAAGATATAAATTAGAGAGTACCATAGGACTAATAAAACCAAGGTAACTCAATCTTTTTTTTAATGAAGCTTAGGTTTAAATACAATTTTTCTTTTCCATATTCTTGAATTCTCAAAATCCCTGTAAACTCACTGCAAGTAGGTAAATTGAAGCAACCCCTATGGTTCTGAGGTACCCTTTCCTCTGGATTAAAGCTGAAACTATAGTTCTAGGATTAGGGATTCTCCAGTACATCTTTGAAACTACAGTGGACGCTGCTTAATGTAGTCACTTTTGTAAACACCAAAAGTGATATCAATAACCAATTGATAACATTAACTGAAGAAATGTAAATTGATATTTTCCGTTCATGAGGTTTGAAAAAAAAAACTCAAATAAATAAAATATGTAATAAATAGTAAAACTATAACTTATTATTATACTATTTAAACTGTAAAACAATAAAATAGTTATTTATTTAGGAAATTGTCCAGCATTGTCTGCTTAACGTCTTCTGCCAGTAAATCATTTATAAAGGACTCGTACTCATAACGAAATTAAAATTGAGAAGGTCTCTTTGGCTCTCCAAGCCGAACACGCTAAGACCTTCCCACACTTCCTTATTGTCAGTTGGTTTTTCAGCAATCATGTCGTCTATTGTTGCGTTGTAGTGGTAGACAAGAAACCACCTTTCTTGAAACAGTTTTAATTGTTTCTTCAGGAAACATGCTTTCAAGTCATCTTCTCGGGTATTTGTAAACCACAGTTTCAAAGAATAGGTTCAAATATTTACAGTTATACAATAACCACACGTTGTCTCATCTTAGACAGCTTATCATAGCCCTCTAAATTACAGATTTTTTTTATGTTATCTGTGCGTTTCTTCATCTTGAAGGGGTAAGAAAATCAATGAAAAAAAAAAGTCACTCTCACGAATCCTTTGATCTATACTTCAGATAGATTGTCACAACTGGTAATCCAGTACAGTAACTGAAACTGAGTGATTTGGGCGACAGTTAAAAAAGAAGAAAACTGAAGACAAGAATTGAAATAAGGAAATCTTATCACTTGCTTTGCCAGAGATAAAATCGGAATTCTTAGGCAACTTCACACTGGACATTTTACAACGAAAAAAGTCTCCAGGTTTAAAACAAATTTGATAACAACAACCGATGTACTGATCACAATAAGTGATATATTTGTAGAGCATATTGCATGTTGGGGCGGGAGTCAGAAATTCCGATGATAAGCAATTGATAACATTATCTGTGATTACATTAAGCTGAGTCCAATGGATATACGTACGCGTTGACTTGATGAAATCACAAAATGATCATAATGTTATTATTTAAAATAACAACTCCATGTCGTCTTTCTGCTTGTACTTAAATATTACCAGTAAAGTGAATATAAATGAATTTGGGTTGGTTTAGAATTGGGTGGAATGAAGATAAATAATTGTCAATCTGTCCTTGAACTTCGACCAACTATAGTGCACGTCGTAACTAACAGTTCCAGACCAGAGGCATTCTACTGCTTGATTACTGTGCTACTATGACTTAGACTGTCGGTAATTCATGTCAGATATTAAGCTCGTATTTATAAATAACGTCGTATACGTGGTCATGTGGTCTTGTTTGTCATAGTTTTCAATGTTTTAGTCATGAGTTCAAAAAAATACTGAGTGGATGAAATAATTGTTCATTGAGGTTGTCCTTGAACTTAAAATGTAGACATAAACCCTATCTGTATAATAACATAGGACTGAAATTTTATCTTTTAAAAGCACAGTTGAACAGTTGAGTGCTGTTTAGAAAACTCCTTGAAGTAGAAAAGTTCCCAAATAGAAGATTCTTAAGAGGTTATGCTGGTTCATGGAGGAAAGAAAGTTAAACTTTTCACAGTAAACAACACAAAGTTGAGGTTTTCTCTTTTCCACTTTAGTCCTCCACATTAAACTCAAAGAACATTCAGCGTTCTTGTTATCTCATAGCAGGTTTCCTTATCTAATCATCCAAAAGTCTTCGCTCTATTGTTCAAGTGTTGCAATTCAATCGTTTGATGGATAAAATTCATATGTTACATACAAAAGGGACCTGTGGTGTACACATCCTTATTCATTTTAGACAATATTGTATTACAGAATCTTGCTTGTTCTCCTAAACCACTTTAACTCTCTAAATCACTAAATTAAGAGCGTTAAAATTGAGAAATTGTATTGAAACTGACAGCAGCAAATTTTATTCAATGATCAAAATGTTCAGTTTTGAATATAAAATATGAAATTATTGAACTATGATTGATTCTGAAAGCATGCAGACACGACACAGGCCACACCCTGTGGCCGATCATAATTAAATCATTCCTTAAAATAGCCCCTAATGAGAGGCTGTGCTAAATACTTCCTTTGTCTATATTACATGGACAAAAAAAGGAGATTGTGGTACAGTTTATGATTTCAGAAAATGTTTTATACCTTAAAGACTAACAAAAGAATTAAATTTTGTGAGAAACATCTACTTAAAACTGGTATGCAAAAAAAAAATACAGAATTTCTTATTTACGCAAAGTCAATAAAGCTCTAGACCTGAAATCTCAACTTAGAATAATCTGCTGTACTCGTTGAATTAATTTACATTGACTTAGAAACTGTTTATAACAGTAGAACGAAACAGAATTTCTAGTTAAAGGTTTTTTTTTATGTATTATGATATTAAGACTACCCTTAGATGAGTGACAAGTGATACTTGCTACATGAAAGTGAAATAAAAGAGTGGAGAAATCACACATCGGAAGTACTCCATATATATAGATTGTACAGATCACTTGCAACTCGTCTTGACAGTTAGTATTTCTGAGTGGATCTGAGGGCCAACATATGTTTTGCCTTCTGAGAGGGTTGGTAGGAATCTGAAAGTTGAAGGTTTAATAAAAAAAAACCGACAATCTTTTAATGAGTTAATATAATATGGAAAGGGATTTAATTCTTGACAAGTTAGGTCAGTGACAACATGCTCGTCTCTGAACCTGTGGGTCCGGTGTTCGGTACCCAGTCTGGCCCTCCATTTACTCAAGTGACAGGTGAATAAATTTGAGCACGTTGTTCGCCCGAGAGGACGTTAAATCGTTGGTCGCGAACCTGTCGGATGAAGTACCCATTTACGGTATTTACTTTAAACAAACTTGAGTTAGGTCAAGTTTAGTACTCCCAATCTAGAATCAATGGGAGATACAATATGAGGGAGGACTCTGCTGGCGTTGCAGGTAATTGATTCCTACATTAAAAAAAAAAAATAGTTAATTCACATTACGTAGAGTATCACTGCTGAACAACAATACCTTCGAATTAAATAACAGTGTATACAAATACATGCATATTGTTAATACCACTGAGGTTAGTATGATTTATATTAGAAATAGGTAAAACCGTCATACCTCGTCAGATGATCCTGGAGTTGGAGCGCTTTCGGACGTTGTCAATCTTCGATTGAAACAAACCTACTCAGGTTTGTTGAAGTAGGTTTGTCGTGATTGAAGATGGACAACGTCCGAAAGCGCCCCAACTCCAGGATCATCTTACGAGGTATGACGGTTTTACCTATTTCTAATATAAAAGTGTATACAAAAACTGCAATAGTCTACTCAAGTGATTTATGGAGCTACAATGAGACAGCTTATTTCTATAACAAATAGAAACAAAAACACTAAATAAAATATCTTAATGAATACAAGCAAATATAACCTTTTTATAACAAAGCTGTCAAAGAGACTCAGTACATTAATAAATGCTATTCAAATTCAACAAATATCTTTTATAATGAATTCATTATTGATTCTGTTTAATATAAAGTCAAACGTGTTTTAAAACATTTATAAGGATATTTTAATACCACTCCGTGCACATAGTAAAGGTTAAACTTCAAATTTCGTACAAACATTGGGTTAAGTAATAGAAACCAAACAGCGCATTCCATTGGGACTCAGCCATTTGGACCAGATTAACAAAGGTGTAAAGCCCTCTTTAGAATCAGTAGGACTTCCTTTTCATTCAGCCTCTGTTTTTTGTTTCCTCCACTTCTTCTGCTTTTGAAATGTTTATAGGTAGCAGGCATCTTGTTTTAAGCTTCATCTGTTTATTAATTAAAGTGCTATATTAGGGATCATCTCGTTATTGAGAACTGTTACTTAATAACAATAGAGTCATTACAATTAAAAAAGAAAATACTTTATTTCTACAGCAAGCCATTTTATTTTTTGGTTTCCAAATATTTAATAATATTTTAATACTATATCTATCCTGCAGACTCACAAACATAACAAAGAAATTCTCAAAAAATTTTAGAGCAACATAAAAAAAAGAAAACTTATCTCCTCGACTCACATCTATAAAAGACGTTTAATTAATCAATTTGATTTTTGAGGTAAAATGGATGAAGATACAAAAGTCTCCACACAAATGAAGTTTTATTCAACAAAAACAACGCGTTTCGAACACTTTGTCTGCCTGATGATGAACACAAAGTGTTCGAAACACGTTGTTGTTGTTGAATAAAACTTCATTTGTGTGGAGACTTTTATTTGTTTATTAGTTTATTTTGTTTATAGACTTTTACTTTGCCGATTTTTTATGCTTTTTTAGACTTAAATTTCTATCCAGTTTCAATAAAACCATTATTATTTATTAAATAAGGATATTATACTTTGAATACGGTTTCAGAAAGGTTATGAGTTTCATAATATTAATGATAAGAGAATGGAATAATGTGAAAAATTTAGGTTTTGCTATCCTCCTCTGGTAAAACCGAATTTTCTTGGGTAGTCTATAGTTTTTTGATTTTGTTTAACATTGATTTAAAGAAAAAATTCTAAACCGTGTGATTAAAAATATTTTTTGGAGAGAAAAATGACTTAAAATGAGTTTACTAGGTCCAGCACAACTAAGAGCTCTAGTAGTAGCAACATGGTGTCAATGGTAACACTGTGTTTATAGAGTATTCGTCCTTTGGAAAACATTAGTTTATGTATTAGACAGAAGAAGAAGATTCTCTGTCTCTCTTCCTCTATCAATCATTGACCTAGTCAGATTTAAAAAAAACGGAAAGTACATTGGACAATTTCTTCTAGACTAGTTAGGAAAATAAACAAAATGTTTCATCTCAGATTAATTAGGTTTTTTGCCCTCTGACGTTGGTTTAAAGTAAAACAGTGAGACAGAATAAAACCAGTGCGGATATGCTTGTGATATAACAAAGGAAAAATTGACAGAGTGAGGCAGGGACAAAAAATTCCCCCACAATAAAGGATTTTCTAACATGTATGTTGTTTGTTTACTTGGTTTAAAAAAGACTCCATAGAAATTCATTGAATTAGTTAAAATGAATTATATTTTGTTTTTAAAACGAGCGGTCAATGAACTGGCTCGTGTGAATCAAGATAATTGAATTCGGCACCCTTAAATTAAAGTTATTTAATTTCTTCAGCGACACATTCTGACGAACGTTCTGACAAATATTCTACTATATCACATGACCCCAAGTTTTTTATCAAGGGCCTATTAATTTATTTTGTTTCCCAGTTTGTTTCCCTCAGTTTGATTGAATGATTTTGTTACAACTCCTTACTATAACAACTCAAAATTTTTAAACCACTAAATCACCACTAACAAGTCTTCATTCCATATTTATTTTGCTTGCTTATTATAGCTTACAATTAAAATATAAGTAAATAATATTTAACTCACTACATCAAGAATAATAATTGAATAATAAACCAGTGCAATTATAACATTAAGAAGAGCAAAGTACAGGGACACAGAATTTGAAATGAAACTGCCGTTGTAAGAGTTCTTATTAATACTGTCGTTGTAGAAGAGTTGCTACAATGACCAACGGAATCCCTAAGACAATTCATAAGATGGCTCAGCTTAGAAGAAGCTCAACTGATTTAAAAAGCATCTTACAGAGTGCAATCCAGTCGATAGACACATTTTTAACAAAACGTATTAATATGGATGGGTTTGAAATTATGGGAATAATAATAAGACAAGTTTAAAAAATCCAACATTCACGTAATTTCATTCTGTTGAGAAGATCAGAGGGAGAAGTTAAGCTCTGTTAAGACATTAACGGTGGTTCCTTAGAGAGAACAATGTGAATGCAGGAGATAGATGATACATCTACAACAGTCGTCAAAGAAATAATGGGAGACCAAGAGTACCAAGGTGGAGCCGGTTGGAAACAACACTACACCTACATATTAAAGAGTGTGGAGCAAGAAATTGATTCACTGAACATGATTGACAGGGATAATTTTAATTGTTGGAACAGATTTTTATATGACCCAAGCTTCTGATATAGTATTCTTAACATGATTCAAGATATATACGCAGTAAGTATATTTAGCAAAATAAAAACCATTTAAAAGTAAAAAAAAATAATTTATTTTATCATATCAATAAATAAAATATCAATTCAATACAATTGCACTACTGTCTTCAGTGAGCACGCAAGCCTCTGGGATTCATGCCTTTATTTTATTACCAGTGTTTATATTTCACAAATTTTATTTTTTTTTGTTACATTTATATAGAAATAATACCTTTTCACTAGTGTCATCGGCGAGCAAGCAAGCGACTAGCTACTCTGGATCCATGCCTTTACTTTATTACCATTGTTTATATTATACAAATTTTTAATTCAAAAATGTTTTTTGTTATATTTATTTTTTATATATTTGTGCTACTGTCATCGGCGAGCACGCAAGCCAGTGGACTACCTTGGCTCCATGCCTTTAGTTTATTATCAGTTTTTATATTACGCAAATATTAAATTAAAAAAAAATTTTTTGTTACATTTGTATATAATACATTTGCACTACTGTCATTGGCGAGCACGCAAGGCACTTGCTACCCTGGCACCAATTTTGGGAATATAGTGATAATTTTCTTTAACATTATTCAGGTAATAAATAATATATATTTAATTTCAGGTCACTATCTCCACGGGAAATAGGTGAACAAACAAACAAACTTAATAAATTTATATATAGAGACGCCTGGATTCCTTATTTTATGTTTTATTTTTCCAAAATCATCATTGTTTATTATTAATTTTAACTGTTTTTCTCTCCACCCGGTATGATCGTAACTCCACTGTTGATTCAACTGCCTTAGTCTTATTCTAGTCATTCTCCTAATCAAGGTTGACACCACAAATTTTAAACTGTATGATCATATTGTCTTATTTATATTAATTAATTAAGTAAATATAAGTATATGTAAAATTTACAAAAATTGAATTTTTTACAATGATTCTATCTGAAATTTCAGAAAAAAAGCACATAAAAAGCATAATGTAGCCTTCTAAATAAAGAAATCACTGAACTCACTGCTATATTTCGATGTCCTCGTCGTCAGGAATAGATGTGAATCGCTCCAAAGGCTGATAACGACTCACAATATATATAAATATTTATTTATTATTATATTTATTTATAAATATATATTTATAACCAATTAAATGAAACGATTTCACAAACTAAATAAACTATATTGAGAAAAAGAACACACAGAAATGAAGGAGGAGCTCACTACTATCTTCCTGATGATGAGAACATCGAAATATAGTAGTGAGTTTCTGTATCATTTCTGTGTGTTCTTTTTGCCAATGTAGTTTATATATTATATATATATATATATGTATATATATAGTAAATAATTTCCTTTAATTTATTAGGCATAAAAATTCGTATTAAATTGTATGACCAATATCAAAAACGAAAAGAAAAGTAATAAAACGGTCAATTACAGTCAAAAGTCACTTCAATATTCCGACATCAGTTGTCCTTATGAGAAGAACTGCTCAACTTGAGTGAAGTCCGTGTAGAAAGCAAAACATCAAAAGAGAAAAATAGGAGATCAAAAATATGACTACACAACATTGCTCACCCTGACACCACCTAACTGACCTATCAACAAACAGTTCTTAGGTCAATTGATGAAAGTGTATAATTTTAACAAATTATATCAAAATTTTACACGCAGGATATTTTTTCCTTTGTTTCACTTTTCCATATTCATTTAATAGCTCTAATTCTATTTCAATTAAGAATTGTCTATAACTGACATCATATAAATAGACTATTATGTTTATATCATTTGCATACAAACCATTATTAGAGTGGAGAGTATAAATTTACATTGAAACATGACACACTCAAGTCTTCCTGATAAATCAGGTTTCCATCCCCATATGGCTGGCTACCAATCAGTCTCGAATTACGATATGCATCAATCCCTCTGAGCCAAGGTCCAACAAATATTTTACTTTCAGAATAAATCAAACAAATATTATGTTTCTCCTCAAATGTTTTTAGGCAAGAATTATTATATATTACATCTTTTCGGACTTAAAAGTTTTCACAATGAACATGTAAAACATAAAAACGTAAACTAACGGTAGTGGAAAAATGTAAAACAGAAAACTCTTACAGCTGTTATTGAGCAATTATTGAAGTGGATATTATGACTTGTAATAACTGTTACTGAAATCAAACGGCACTTGAAGTAGAGGTAGAAACGTATCGCTGTCTCCAAAGTATGATTGAAATGTTAACACAAAGGTTGCGATCAGAATAATAATTATCAGAATTGTTAACAATTTTTTTTTGTATTATTGGATACTTCGACTACAATTTCCTATATTTAGAAGTAATTTTGTTTGAGGGTTGTTTCTCCTATAGCTTTTTGATTTAGTAGCGAAAATCGGGAGGAAACCCATTGGTGGCACTCCATGTAATTCTTTTTTAAATTCTTTTTTTACACTTTAGGATAATTTATGCCATGGATTCTTAACTTTTGTTTGTTTGAGGACTACCTGTGAAAGTTATTTTATCATCTGTGTACCTCCTAATACTTAAGAAAAAAAAAGCTGATTATGTACATACAAATTTAAGAGAAAAAATAATTGTTTATACTTAAATATAAAATATAAACATCAAATAATCTCTTTACACTGAGTAAGTAAAGTTTTAGTGATTTTAAAATGCAAAAATATTTTTTACTAATAATTTACAAATAATACACAAATAAATTTAAAAAAAAAGAACATTTTAATATAATAGTAATATTAGAACACATAAGTTTAGTATACTATAATTTGGGACTCCCAATGCAGAATGTTCATTAAGTTTAAACTAACAAAGATTAAGTTTGTTCATTTATTCTAGATATCCTTATTTTAACAATGCTGAATAATCTCTTTGTGAAGATGTCCGTGTTATTTATAACTTTTCTCAGAGGTGAAGCAGAAAATTTTGAAAATAAACTGACAATTATGGCATGTAGGTGATTTAAATATTTTTATTTATAAGGCGTCTATAATATAAAAATTTATAGTTTTTAGTACAAAAATCATTAACTTTGTAGAATGGATATTTAAAAATATTATTCAAACTATGAATTATATTGCTTCTTATTTTAAAATTTAATAAAATTATAGTATTAAAATTAGGACAACAATTATTTATTGGGGGAACACATTGGTTGAATAAATCATACATTTATAAACTTAAAGCAGATAAACAGATATAGGAAATATGTATAGATGTTTAAACGGAAATTCAATTTATGTCAAGAGGATTGAACGAATAACATCTTTGTCCGCGTGCAATTCAACCGTTGAGGTTATTGTGATGAGCACTTTCTCAATGCTATCATTCTGAATGAAACTTCTTAAAGTAGGACGCTAAAAATAATTTTTTAAATAACCACCTGAGTACCTCAAGACACGAAAACTTCTGTATACAAAAATTTAAATTTATGAAATGACATAAGACGATTTTTTTGTTTCATTTTACAAAAAAATTACTCAGCATACAAAATAAAACTCGAAATTGAGTCATAATTTAAAATCTCACATTTAAAAAAAATTGTGAAATTAACTGTACGGTAGTGATACGACTAAGATAGTAGCAGAAATTAAGGAAATTCTATCATCTTAGCATAAAGTGGCAGAATTAATAGAAAAGAAACACCTCGAAAATGTTCAGAAAGAGTGTCTTCTAAAGCTGTTTAATGACGATTTCCTGCGTGATTTCAGGAACATATTGAAAAGTAGGCAAAACCAAAGTTTTTTCGATTGTTATTTTTTAAAGAGACTATTAGTGGGTTAAAACTAAAGTCAAAGTGATTTGAAAAACAGAAAAAAGACTGAAATCTGAAAGAAAAAATGAATCTGATCAAAATTATAAATTGAAAAAAAAATAATTAATTTTATGTTTTTCCTTAAAAATTAAATGTTAATTCATAAAAATAAATATTGAAAAAAATATTAAGTTGTTTGTAGATTATTGTTGTCTTCTCTTTTCTACTATTTTGAGGCAAATTCATTTTTGAATTATAATTGCATTATGTTCCATTACGAGTATCGCCATCAATACAGGTATTAATAGTTAAAACAGGAATATTGAATGTCGTATTTCGATCTTATTCATTTTGTTTTTACCATTATTATAGAATGTAATGTATAGTGATTTTGTATAGTGTTGCAAAAAATTAGGCAATTTTTACATATAAAACATATAAAACGCAACTTATTATATAAATATTCTATACAAATATGCATTCTATGCAAAGCCTTTAAAACAGTGCTTCTCAAACGGTGCGCCCGGGCGCACTGGTGCGCCCTGGAAGGTAGCCAAGTGCGCCCCAAGATAATGGAAGATTAAGTTTATATAACAGATTTATATTTTAGTTTTTGCACCATTTTAATTTATTTGAGAAAACACCAAGTATGGGGTTTTCAAGTCTGAGTCAAGTCTCGGCTACTTCATATTTTGAACTGGAAGGTAAATTTCTTTAATCTTTAAGCATGAATGGATAATACTTCATCTGTGCCTTTACTCGGGGATTTAAATCATTTTTACTAGCCCTCCCTCTCTCTCACTCTCTCTGTCTTTCTCTCTCTCTTTCTTTCTTTTTCTTAAAAAAACTATACATTTTAATTTCCAATCATTTTCCTGTTATCAAATCACAGGACTAAATTTTCTATATTAAAATCAGTGATGCGCCCCAACGTTTTGGTTTGGTTTCATAGGTGCGCTCCAAAGTTTTGGTTTGGTTTCATAGGTGCGCCCCAAAGTTTTGGTTTGGTTTCATAGGTGCGCCCCAAAGTTTTGGTGTGGTTTCATAGGTGCGCCCTGAAGTAAAAAAGTTTAAGAAGCGCTGCTTTAAAAGGTTAAATCTTTATGCAAATGATATCTAAAACCAATAAAACTTAGAAATAGTCGTTTAGAGCAATTATAAATGCCTGAAAAGATCCAAAAATCTAATATTTATTTTAGAAACCAAAATGAAAAGCACAATAGGATACAATATATAAAGCATCTAATAAAATGATGTATTTAAGGTTATTATCAATAAGTTGATAATACTTTACCAGGAGGGCTTGATATTACGTCTACATGAAACCAGATTAAAATAAAAATGAATTGATTGTCAACGAGATTGATATATATATATAGTAAAATATCATCATTTATTTAAATGCGATGAAATTTTGAAAATAAGTTTTTAATTGGTCTGAAAAACTGGTTTGTAAGTTGCGACAAGTTGTTAACATTTTTAACTGTTTATTTAAAGAGGTCATTACCATGAAATTTAATATCAGTGCTGTATTAATTATATAATACTCTGTAGAGTTAGTAGTTCAGGAAGGAAAATGAGGTATAAATTAACATAATGGGCAATAAATTAAGTTTACCATAACGGAATCTTGTTCAAAAACTATACCACAAACCTTCACTATGTAATAAAAATACAACGGATATTTTTGAGTTAAAATAATTAAAAAAGAAACTTTATAAATATTTTCCCCAATCGATTTTTTTTCACGATTAATATGTCTTATAGGTATCCATTACAGTTAATATTATTAAAGTTTTATGGCAAAAAAAAAATAATCAATCTACTCAAATACAAATGATGCACCATTCCATTTGGACTTGATAGTTAATAATTTTAATTCACATACTAGCTAATCGGTATCGACGTGCGAATTGGTGTTCCTCCACGACTTCAATGGCCAACTCGATGAGTAGCCTGAGGCAGTCAAAAAAAAAAAGTTGTTGCCATCCACTCTTTCATGCCTCATGATTTTCATGTTTGCAAGTGGTCTGATCCTGTGCAAGTGGGTACCTAGGTAATCCTGTCTGGACATGGTTCTAAATAGTAGATAGGGTAGGGAGGACAGTGAAACAAACTACCTACGGAATCTTTTAAAACGTTTAAGCACAGACGGAAACGTCTGTACTCAATTATATTTTCTGTTCTGACAAAACAGACAATACGTGAGTCCGTATCTTTTAACATGCCCAAAAGTGCCATAAGACCAAGATTATTATATTAGGGATCCTAAAACGTCTGTACTCTATTATATTTTCGATTCTGACAAAACAGATAATATGTGAGTCCGTATCATTTTTTTTTAAAAAAAAAATAGGAAAAAGTTCTGAAGAAATTCTTTCAAGTCGTCTTATAATGAGTTATTTCTTTGACATTAGCTACTCAAGTAATAGGTTGATCTGCACAAATAACTTTATAATGGATGGAAAATGAAATTTCCTGCTGCATTGTCTCCATAACAACGGTGACTATCAATATTATATCAAACGGCTATTCATTTTCAATAGTTAACAGAAAAGCTAGCAACATATCAAATGGTCAATCGCTGGTCAAATTATTCCGTACCATCCCTTTCAGCTCTTCTAATTGATGCATTTGTCTCCCAATTAAAATGCAGATTTCACCATTAAATTTTCCTATAAACGACTGCACCAACAATTCAGAACAATATGATACATTTGTTGTTTAACCAGCAATTATTCTGAATGAACATTCATGTTATTGGCAAAAAATTAACTATTCACTAGCGTTTAAATAGGAGCTATTTGTTAGTTAACCATTATAGTTATGACAATCAAATGAAATTATTTATATCAAAATAAGCCACATTTTGTAATTGAAGAAATATATTTTGCAATATATTTCTAAAGTGAGATAGTATTACAGATAAATACCAATGAGAGGATCTTTATTTAGTCCAATAAATAAAATACTATTTACATTTTCTTTTTAAGATAAAATAAGAAAATAATATGAAAAGAGAAACATTGGAAGTTTATTTTTTATATTATATATTAAGCTATTTCCTGTAATAATATGTTAATACCATTTTTTAGTTTTTCTTGTGATGTCAATGATTTTTCTTCGTATGACTATGCCTAGTAGGATATTTTATTGTTTGTTTATTGTTAGTGCCCAACTTACAAAGCTTTCATCTTTTAGTGTTGTTCTAGTGGCAGAAAGTATGGCCAATACATTATGTGTTATATATCTATTTTTACTATGGGTTGATTTTTGATTTGGCAGAATACTGGGTTCATTCTACATCGGGATCCCTCCATCGTTTACCTCATTCAAATATATAAAGGCAGATATTTCTTGCAGGCTCAGGACCAACAGCTTTACGTCTTCTACAACGAATGGTTTGAAGAAGATTTCAAATCTGCCTAGGTTATTTCAAATAAAAAGTCTATGGGTGGCCAGGATTCGAACCTATAATCTCGAATACAAAAGGAAGGCACTTTGCATTTGGGCTACGACTAACCCCGATCTCTTATTTTAACAAAAACGAGTTCCTTTCAAAAGTTGTCACTTTACTTCCAAAATATTTTCATTGTCTTAAGCATAATTGAGTATTGTTGTCAAATTCCATTTGGCTTTCTGTTCCTAAAAATAAAGTTTAGCTAATCAAAATTACCCAAAAAGGAAGTTTATCCACTATTATTAATCTTTAATTGCATATTTTTTATGATTTAAACCGAATACAGTTAGTAATTCATTCTTTTTAACTACATGTATTTTACAACACTTATGTCAAGAAACAATCTGAGAAGTAAATAACGTTAAATCCGTCTCATGGACACTCACACATACATACACTCGCACACATCCAGTCAAGGCTAGCACCATCGTAGCTAGAAAAGTTTAATAACGTGTTCGCCCTAACACATGCCAGCTTTATTAAGATTCAATGCCCTTTTCATGAGAATTTACTGTCTTTCCGGCTCTCTTCCTCTATTTTTTTAAGTGGACTTACTTAATTTAGACTCTATTCTAGAAATGCTATTTGCACTTCTTACTTATATAAGGTTTTTTTTTCAAGAATACAGGAGTTATAACTTTAAAAACTTGAATGCTTGAAAAACTTGTATTTTATATACCTCATTTAATCTACTCTATAATTGTATAAGTTACATAAAGTTATATATCTTGTAACTTTATTTTCCTTTTTAATTGTAGTATATTTTTTTGTTTTATATCATTATATTTCCGCATTATCTCTTATATACATCTCTTTAGTAGCATAATCCCTTCTTGGATTTCATTTTGCTTTTATAAATCTAATTTTAATTTATCCTTGTTTCTTTACTCAGTATAATCTTATATGTGAGTATTGTAACCTTCTTTTATTCTTTTATATCATGCCACTCAGCCAACTCTTATTTTGATAATCTCCTGAAAACAGCGAATCAATTTGTAAGATCAAATCCTTCAGTAAAAAGATCGTCAATAATTCAAACTCATAATAATCGACTGCCGTTCACTGAAACCAAATTTTCTTAAGAAAGATCTGATATTTATCTACGTTATTATATATATAAATATTATTATTATATTATGTTATTATAAAAATCAGTGTTTGGAACAGCGTAAGCTTGGCAAAAGGTTGTTAAAAGACATTGTAAGGAACACTGTGAAGTGCAAAAAACATAAATGAAAAAGTAACAAAGGTTACTTTCTATAAAAGCCCACCTATGAGTAGCCTAAATATAATTAATAATAAACAACTCAAAAGCTCTTGAGTTGTTTATTAAACAACTCTTGAGCTCTTTGCATTTAAAGTAAACAAATCTATGTACGAGTATACATGAATTAATGGAAACTGTTAAACCTAAAAACAATACTGTATTGGTATAACTACCGCCTCCCTGTCAAGAATGCTCACCATGTCCCAAAAAACAAATGCAGGAGGAACACAACATGAACTTTACCCGAGAGATGCTGGAAAGAAATACGGAAATAATTAATTTAAAATAACCTAAAAAAAAATTAAAATTGTTGAAGCTATACTAATTGAAATGCTGAAACCACATTAAAAATTCAAAGCAATTTAAAGCTTTGAAACTACATTTAAAGCTATTTATTATTCCAAGGACGAGCAGGGTCCACTCAAACAGCGTGGCCACTCACCTCACAGAGTATCTTGAACTAAAGAAAAAGAAATCTGCTGTCTTCAGTGTCCTTATAAAAACCAAAAATATTCCTTACAGAAGTTATTAATGTCCTGAGGATGAACTGTGAGTATTTAAAATATATGAATGAAATGTTATAAATTATATACCCAAGAAGTATGATATTACATTTACTTATAGTAAAGTTGAGTGCAGGCCACTTCTGATCTTTTATATTTTTTTTATTTATAACTAAACATGGTTTTTTAATACTAAGATAGAGCAATCAGTTATTATTTGGTGTCTGCTCATTACATGGTAAAAAAGTTAATAGTCTCCACATATAGAAATTTGTCATATGAACAACGCGTTTCGATGTCCTAGTCTTCTTCTACAGGTATTTAACTGTCTTTTAGGTATTTACAGGTGTCTATGGTACAACTGACACTCATCCTTGGTTAATAACTGAAGAAGAACACTAGGTGTTCGAAACACGTTGTTTATATTGTAAAATTTCTATATGTGGAGATTATCTTATTAAATTTTTTACCCAACAATGACTTTCGAACTACAAAATGTTGATACCTTCAATAATAGTAGGAAGCATCTAAATTTGGTTCTCTTTGTCCACCAAGAGTGAGCTAGTTACTCTTAGTTGAGTTCCACTAACTGTTAAATTCTATATATACTTGATGATCAGTCTAGAATGTTTGAACGTGGTATAAAAGAGGTTGTACAAATCAGGACAAATGTTGCTGTTGGTTACACAGGCCCTTCGATAATCCGACTTAGTTTAGACTGCAAGGATTAGACAGTGCTGAAGTTTGAGCGCTTTTTGCTCCAATCGAAAATGGCCGTAGTAATGATTTATAAAGGACTAGTTATATACGAGTTTCGGTAATCTGTTCAACAGTTTCTGTCCTTTAATGGTAGATAGTTTTATTAAAGTTGTTCACCTTTCTAAAATCGTTCCTAATACTACTCACTTTGATAAACCTCTAAACTAGTAACTCTAATGAAGAATAATATACTTTAACTCACTCTCTCTCTCCCTTTCTCTCTCTCTCTCTCTCTCTATATATATATATATATATAAAATAAAATCAAAACGAAGGAAACACACAGAAAGACACAGACATAACTCACATCGATATTTCGACCATCGTCGTCATCAGTAGGTGCGAAGAGCGAAGAGTCCCGCAGGAAGACAGGGCGGTACTCTTCGCACCTCCTGATGACGACGATGGTCGAAATATTGAAGTGAGTTATGTCTGTGTCTTTCTGTGTGTTTCCTTCGTTTTGAATTTATTTTATTTTAATAAAGTCCGCTGGACCGTTTGTTTTAATTGTATATATATATATATATATATATATATATATATATATATACACTTTAACACATAGAAAAGAACACAGAAAGACACTACAGAACTCACTTCGATATTTCGACATCCGTCGTCATCGGGAAGAAGTGCGAAGTACTCGCGTTGAGAAGCAAACTGCTACTGGCCTCCAGAGTAACTCGTGGAACCACCGCAATGCTGCTCCCCAGCGGAGGAGAGGAAAAATAGAAATCCTTCCAATATTTATTTAGAAAACAAGATAAAAGATATATAAAATACGAAATAATAATAATAAAAAATAAATAATAATAATAAAATAATAATAATAATAATAATAAAATAAAAAATAAAAAATATAAAAAATAAAAAATAAAAAATAAATATATATATATATATATATATATATATATATATATATATATATCCACTTAATTAAACAAAACACGATCCAAACTGGACACAATACGAGTTCAAAATTCAAGATGAGTAACACACAGAGTAAGGAAACACACTTACAGACTCAAATTTTTGGGTAATCCCTCTTTAGAAGAAAAGAGAAAGGGAGACCAAGCACATTGTAGACGCAACGGCAAGTAACCTTACTTGCCGTTGCGTCTACAACGTGTGTTACTCTTCTTGAATTTTGAACTCGTATATATATATATATATATATATATTGTTAAATAGCAGAGTAGATTTTGCATTCACGATTTTCTTCAGAAAATGTTCCTTTTTTCTAATCAGTATTCTATGCTGCAAAGGCAATTCTGCATATACGATTTTTTTCAGCAATTATTCTTTTTTTCTATTCTGCATTCACGATTTTTTTCAGCATTTTATCTTTTTTTATAATCACTTTTCTATGCCGCAAAGACAATTCTATTCTGCATTCAAGATTTATTTTGTTTCAGTAATTGTTCGTTTTTTCTATTCTGAATGCAGAATCTGCAGTGATATTTAACAATAGTTGCTTAGATGAGTACCTGCTGCCAGTATATATATATATATATATATATATATATATATATATTTAAGCATGATATGTTAGATTTCACCTTATTAAGTTGAGTCAAACATTTCTCTAAACTTAGAAACCATTTTTTCCATGGTTTCTTAAGATATATATTTTTCTTTCTTTCGGCATGTTTTGGTGCTTTCATTCACCAACTTCAGGATTTAAGGAAATTACACTAAACTTAACATCTAATCAACACAATTACTCTCACTTGTCCTGCAGGTGTACTCGTACACCAAGTAACTTCGATGATGCTCTGTGGAATTCCTTTTCGGTCTGTTTTTCAGTTGCAAGCTATGCGTTTTCTTGTTCTTGTAATACATCACCAGGCTAATCCGGCAGTATCCATTTGTAGTTTATGTTTTCATGGCCTGTTCATCCTGACTGTACTCTGTGTTCTTGAAGGACTAGTAATATAATATGATAACCAACATTTAGGGTGAATCAAACCACCTTTTACCATGTACCATCAGTACACGTGAGGAGCAAACGTCATCACCTCTTATGACTTTAGTGACTTCAATCATTAATTTTTGGGCACACACCAAATTCCAGTCAATTTTTCATAAATTTATATGATATGAGTAATTCCTTTAATATATTGCTACTTCAATAACTTCAACATTATTAGTGACTAAAGTAAACAGCCTTCTATATACCTTATAAGAGGAAAACATCAATTTCACTATTCGATTTTCATATAAGGAGACAAATTCTTTTTATTGCCCAAAAGGCCAAGATAAACCTAAATGACGTACATGAAAAGGAAGAAATATAAAAGGAGCTTGGGAAAAATTGATACATTGTTATACCAGCAATATATAAAGAGTAATGTCTTGGCGATATTATAGCAAACATATTGGTCGTCGCCCTTACGATACCATCATTGCGTATGAAAGTATACTGCATTGTGTACAAAAACCTTTTTCTATAAATACATTTATTTTTTTACTAGGCATTGTTTATTTAATATAAAAATATATTATAAATTACAAATTCTAGCTTTATTTGTAAATTCCATAAAATGTTTAAATAATTAATTTGGCATTTAAATTTAAAGAAACTAAAGCCAGTTTTTTAAATCAATGTTAAGTCATTCATTCAATATTTTTTTAGATTTAACAAAATATCATTGTAGTGACAATATTATAAATAAATCAAAAAAAGAATAATTTCTGAAAACTCACTTATTTAATTATAGAAATACCTGAATTATATTTAGATATTTTATAACCTAGACTTATTTTTTAATTGTATAATATGAGCTATAAAAATTAATATTCATACAGAAATTTTATTCTAACACGCTAACTATAAATGTTCACAGTTCAAACATGATTATATCTTATGGTGATGAAATTTAGAAAGCTATTCAAATGTAATTTTTTTTTTCTTTTATTCGAAAAATTAAACAAAAGTTTTGTAAATACAACTATTAAAACTCAACCACAAAATACATTTATATTTGTATATTTTCGTACTTTTTCGAAAAAAATATTATCCGAAACTGACAAATAAAGTTTATTGTAGATTAAGAAACATAAAAAAATTAAAAAACACACACTTTCAGTTTCTAATTTTTGGTTTGAACCATCTTGAGGTGAGATAAGAGGAGACCAAGCTTACTAGTACAGGGACGGTTTGAAACCTTCTAACTGGTCTGACCAGAGTTCAAACCCAAATTAGAGATTGTAAATGTATGTTTTTTAATTTTTTTATGTTTCTTAATCTACAT
Source organism: Hermatobates lingyangjiaoensis (assembly GCA_026182355.1). Lineage (NCBI taxonomy): Eukaryota > Metazoa > Arthropoda > Insecta > Hemiptera > Hermatobatidae > Hermatobates > Hermatobates lingyangjiaoensis. The sequence continues at coordinate 1,090,394 of JAPFBL010000081.1, forward strand.
TGAACTTTAAATGTAAATAGATATATATAAATATTGTTAGCTAATTTCTTGGTCAGTTTAGTTTTTCAGGTGCATATCTATGCACGATAGAAAAAAATTCAACATCAAAATGCCTGTAATGTTCAGCAGTACTTGATGTAGGACATTCTTCATCTGTCCAAATTTGGCTTAACAGAGAAATAACCTGACCTAGAAAAGGATGTAGTGCTAAAAAGATGATCAGAAGACCTGAGATATGTAAGAGGATAGAATGGCAAATCACCAATATTAACAAGAAATTAGCAAGGATAAAGAAAAAAGTGACTTGGGTGGTTTAAAACAAAAGACTCAGTACAAAAGACTAATAATTCTTGAAAGAAAGGTTGAGCCCGATAGTATGTGCCAAACAGCTGATTTCCATGCCGAGTAGTTACCTCTCTTCTTCATGGAAACATGAAGTTACTTAACCAAAGTTTTCGTGTAGTTGTTATTTGGACATCTGTAAGTTTCTGTTTTATCTCCTGCGTCTTATCTTAAAATCCAGTTTTTAATAAGTCCCTTTTGAAAGTATTTTATATTTGAATACATGTGCAGAAAAATAATAATAAATAAACACGTGATGCTATCAATGAAGTTTAAACCGCAAATGGAAAAAGGAAAACAATAGAAATAAATGCTCTAATGTCTTTCAATGTATGTCATAAGAGAGTAAACCAAAGTAAAAACTGAAATGCTAACATAAAAGTAATGGAGAAGGAAGGTAACAAAACAGCTGGAAACTCAATATATATTGATAATATAGCTATATATATTGAAACACAATATAGCTTGATAAGAAAACATACCCAATAAAATTAAACAATGCAGGTCTAACAAAAAGAAATTAAATTATAATTCAATATTAATTAAAAAAAATAATAAAATTAAAAAAATTAAATTTAACAAAACATTAAGCTATATTATTTGAATAAACAATTTGGTCAGAGTTCATGTCTAAATATACTCGTACATTTCCAAGATCACCCCCAGGTCCAGTTTGCATAACTATTCCTTGAATTAAGAAAATAGCTTTCAGTTAAGCAAATTATAATTGAATTTCTTACTGTTGGACCTGCATTGTTTAATTTTATTGGGTATTTCTTCCTATCAAGCTATATTGTCATATTGAGTTTTCTGTTTTGTTACCTTCCTTCTCCATTACTTTTATGTTAGCTTCTCAGTTTTTACTTTGTTTGCTCTCTGATCACATAAATTGAATGCATATGTGCAATGATACAAATTTAAAATACAATAAATATATTAAATAATCAAAAAACAGCAGAATAGAAACATTCATGAAACAAACAATACGTACCAATTTTATCAGCAGAACAAAAGTGGTGATGACTTAAAATATTTCTCTTCCATATAAATAAGTTCAAATTTTTAATTGGGAATAATACGTATTTCGGTCAAAATGCCAATTCACCTTGTATGTAAAATGCGTTTAATATACTTTTTTTGAAACAAACAATGTATATCAATTTTATCAGTAGGACAAAGCAAAGATTTCAGACCAAGTATTTTTTAATATTTCTCTGTCATGGTAAAACCATTTTATTTGATTTAAAAAGCCAGTCAGGTGAATTATGATAACAAGGATTTAATTCAGTTTAAAGCCGCCTTTGGGAAATATGAAATACATATGAATTGACAGCACACACTCTCGTTTGAGTATGTAAAATAAAGTAGTTGTGTTTGGTTTGTTGAAAATTGAAATTGATTTGAGCAAGGGGATTGATTAAGGCTTCTTTTTGGCAGTACCAGCTCAAAGGCACCCACTCTGAGAGAACTTCAATTCATTTCAAGGTAATGCACATCCATTGTATTCGCGGAGTCCTATGTAATGTCAATCAGATATTTCAATTATGCCGAGTTCTCACCAACAGTAAAGTTTTTCAATAAACAATTCAAGCCAACTTGAAGGCGAAACATTTTCTTCAGCTTCTCTAAAATAAAAAAAATATTTTTATTTCTATATAACTTTCTTATATTTCTATATAAATAAAAGAAAGGCTTTGTCTGTACATTGTTTAAAATTGATTCATTTTAAGTTATCTTTACGTTTCATACATTAGAGAATACGAATCCACCCTTAAACAAATTTCTGTTTGCCGGTTTGTCACAAGTAAACTTAGCTTCCATAAGACATAGTGAGCTGAGACTTTGAAAGTAGGTTTATAACTTAACATCTAAAATGTGAATAGATTAAAAATTCAACGTAGAAGAGAAGTTATGAACTTTTAATCTGTCTTTGGCTAACTTCAAGACATGTTTCTTTTAAAAATGTAGATGTAATTATAGCAAGTACCATATAGTATATATTGTTAGTTGATTTCAATTTCATTTGCATTTAAGCTCCAAGCAAGTGATAATTTACAAACTGTTTACCGAAGTTCAAAATCTGCCATCTATTCAAAATAACTGGATTTGTGAGCGAGCAATTCTCACCCCTACAAATGAGCGGTCACGAACAATCAATAAACAAGTTCTCGTACAATATAAAGCTGAGGAAAGAACTTACAAGTCAATAAAGAGAGTGATTTGTGACGAGGAAGCAGTTCATTATCCAATTGAATTTCTTGACTCCGAGGCTGCTCCTTGAGTGCCTAATCATGACTTAAAACTTAAAGTAGGGGCACCAATCATGCTGTTACGAAACTTGAGTGCCCCAAAAATGCGCAACAGGACACGACTCTGAATTCATGTTTGCACAGATATGTAGTAGCGAGTGATATAATGACTGGATGTGGTACTGGGGAGTCAGTGTTTATACCACGCATACCATTGATACCTGGCAACTGACCCTTTCATTTCAGACAGTTGCAAATTCCTGTTAACGGCTGTTTCGCAATGACGGTAAATAAGTTGCAAGGCCAAAAAAACTGTCTACAGCAAGAATTGAAGTAAGTGAGACCAAGTGTTTTTCACATGGTCCACTGTATGTTACTTGCTCATAAGTCAGAGTTTCGAACTCTGTTTTTCCATGTACCTGAATGACAGACAGCTAGTGATTGTTGAAAATTGGTGATGAAAATGACATCAACAGTCACAACACTCAACATTTTAACTATAGCCCGCAACTGAATGTTTTAAAATCCGTACTATCGCTATATTAATCCAATATTCATATTAAGCGTTAATAGGAATGACGTTTAATAAATGCCAACAATTTTTCATAAACACATAAATAATTGTTTCAATAAATAACTTTACATTTATATTCAAGTATTACAGTTTAGTATATTACACTTATTATAATAGATGGCAATGCATATGATACAATGCAAACATGGTGAAATAAACATTCTTTTCATGAGTACTATTTGGAGACATAAAAGAAATCAATTAAAAAGTACATCAAGTATAAGAAGAAGAAGTGAGTTCAACTAACGAGCTATGCAAGCAGTTATTGTATGGTACTTACTCGTGATATTGAAGAAAAATATATTATGTCTTCACCATAAGAATTTTATTTTAGTGTTTAAATTGTAGATGTACCTGATGATGTACACTAAATGCTCGAAACGTGTTGTAAAATAAAATAACAAATGTAGTAAAGACTTAATATATTTTTTCTTCACTATAAATGAGTCCAAAATTTATGAAATTGGGAATAATACGTATTTTGGTCAAAATGGCTACTTAACCATTCTACACTTTGTATGTAGAATACTTTTTACATATTTTTTATCATTTAGCAAACGTTTTTCTGATAGCAGTAAAGCATTACGATTCAAAAATTTTTGAACTTTTTATATTAATAGTAATACAAAAAATAAGAAGCATATATTGGTTAGTGGTCATAAGAAATGCGGTTCATATGTTTCGTGAGCAATTTTTACTTTCTCCAGAAGGACATCTTGAAAATAAATTTATAATTCAGTGATCTATTTCCAAACACCAAGAAATAGAAATTTACATTCCTTCTAACAGTATTTTTGATTCAATAGTTTGATTGGGCAAATAATAGAGTTTTTTTCTAATTTATCAGTGCAATAGTTACTGTAACGCAATTCAAGGGAAAACTAAAAAATAAATTCAACATTTTACTTTCTGACGAGAATCTAGAATAGTGGTTCGAAAAAAAGTAACAACATACTGAATTCACTTAACCAAAAGAATACAATAAAACTTAGCAATGCCCTGATGTAAATCCACTTGGATAGTGCATAAATAAGAGTCATACTTAATATTCAACATCTCACCAGTGTTGCTTCCGCTAAAAGGGTTTTGCACTCGTACATCATCAGGAGTACTCTTTCACATAATTCTGTTCACATAATTTTCTGACATTAGAGGTCCCTTTCATATGATGGTTGTTTCATAACTCAATAATAATTACAAAATATTTTATATAGCCCACTATTATTATTATTATTCGATTGTGGGCCGAGAGAGGTCATGGAGGGGTGCAGTACTACCTTACACAATTTCTCAGCGGACATGGGTACTTCCGCGCCTACCTAAACAAGATAGGAAAGCACGAGACTCCCGAGTGCCTCTATTGCTCAGCAATAGTCGATGTGGAGCCAACATTCTTTGCACGCAAGAAAAGAAAGAGCCAGAGAAGTGATTTGTTGAAGAGAATTGGTATATTCTCACCAGAAACCATTATGGACAAAATGATAGGGAGGGCTGTTATGTGGAAAATGGTAGATGGGATAGTCAAAAATATCCTCTCTACAAAAAAGAGATACCTAGAAGGGAATAACTAATTCTAAACCCATGGTTGCCTTTAGTAAGGGAATGAATGGCCTAGCCTGAGGTGATGTGAGAAACAGTTCTAGGCTAGTGTCCAAGAAGAAAAGGGGGTGTTTTAGTTAGTTTACTGGGAGCCTCTAACCATGGTGACTACGTCCCATTGGTCTAAATTAGGGGTGGATGTATCTAGTACTGGCGTCCCCGTCGCAGAGGTGGTAATTGTGTAGGCTGCACAGCACAAGCTAACAGTACAGGGCAGGCTGTCCTAAGCGCGGTCCAGTGGCTCAGCCCACGGCGGTCGTTATATGGCTTAGCAGGGCAGGTTTTTTGTGAACGGGCGTAAGCCCAGCTTGGAACCCGTCCGGACGGTACGGGGTGGTAGCCTCTCGCTTGCGAGTTTAAAAGGTTTTCCAAAGAGGGTGTCTAGATGGTAGCCTTGTGCAGCACCACTTGTGGTAGGTCTTCCAAACTGACATCCAACCGACCCTTTCTGGGTAATGTGCGCCCCTCCATCGAAGTCCCCAGCACACAATAAAGAGGAAGCGAGAAGTGGAGATAGGTGGTGTTTTAGTCGGTACATTGGCTTGCCAGGAGTCCGACACTCCCAATTCGAGGGTGTAATCCGAGCGCTCTCGGTTGGGGTACATAAAGCATTTCACCACCGACTCCCCTTTTGCCACAAAAAAAAAAAAAAAAAAGTCAGGTTTCTGGGAGCCCAGCACAATGTGCGTTAATGCATTTCACCTCCTTACCCAAAAACAAATTATTATTATTAATATTATTAGTATCATTATAAAAGAATAGAATAAATAACAATTACTAATATTTTAAGACAAAATAGAAAGAGAGCAGTTCTTGCTTGTTATTGGTAAACCTACTACGACATTATATAACCAACAAACGCGACAATCAAGACAGTTGCTGTTCAGAATGGGTAGGGTCCATAAACAGTCAATCGGAGAAAAATCTCAGCGAGGTAAAATAATTCATACTAAATATGATTTAATTTATGCTAAACTCTGTATTCAGTAGTACTAACAACTATATTTATTTAAAAACATTATTATTTTATTTTTAATGAAACATCTAATTGTTCGGAAACTTTGATTTTCTTATTTGGAATGAATGTAAGTTGTGTGGGAAAAATAGCCAGTGATGATAAACTTTAATTTAGTGATGATACTTTACAATACTCTCCTAGCGGTGGCTATGTGATATAACTTACTGGCATGCTAACCAACTAACTGACTTCGTGATCAATAGCCTTCATTATGAAACACCTAGTTTAATATACCCAACAGCTGAATTATTTTATAATACGATCCAGTTTGGGAAAGTTTTAAAAATTACTATTAAAAAGTTCAATACAGACAGATTTCTCTTCAAATACTTATTCCATCATAATTTGTTTACTGATGTGGACACAATCTTCTTTTACTTAAGTATTCCGGCTTTTCAGAATTCTTAATGGTTCTTTAATAAAAAGTGGCAAAGTTTTTTTTTTTAGTTTGAAACAAAAGAAAAAAAAGAGGCTTTGATATTTTGTCGGATTAATACTTTATAAAAAAATAAATAAATAATTACTAGAAGTATATTGTTTATGCCTTTATAAAATCTCTTAATTGATAACCTACAGTGGCTGATTATGTAATTAACTGCATAAATTCTACTGCACCTAATTGATGAAGTAGCAACGTATACATTTTTTTTTGCTTTCTTAAAATTACCTCTCAAGGCAACTTAATGAAAATTAATTTATATATTTTTGCAGCACATATGAGTTATTAAATGACTTTTATCTGATTAGCATAACGTTAAAATGAACTTTATCTGTAAATTTGAAAATTACCGTGGTTGTAGGAATACCCTTTTGCAAATTATTTGTTTTCTTAATTTAGATAACAATAAATATTTTTGTCTTATATCCATGTTATATATATATAATTTTCCGACCACATATTGAATCCTGTTCTCCTTCTTCAAATTAACCAAATTAGAAAAATTCTTTTAAAAGTATAGATTGATTTGTAAAATTAATAAAAATAATTTATGAAAGATTAATCCAATATAGAAAATAAAATGATTAATCACAGTAAGTTTAAGTTTTAATTTATAATATATATATATATAAACTAGTTAAAGTTACCATTCTTAGAATAAATTGTATAGTTTTTGAACATAGATGCCAAGTAATTTCATTTTACTACATAAAATACTCGAATATGAAAAAAATTAAACGATTTAAAAACTAAAATAAAGAAAATAAATGTATAAAAATGCATTCACTTCTAATTTTTATAAGATTTAAACTCTATTTTATCAATAGTCTGTGAAGATATGAAATATGAAACTTCAATCATTGCCTTTAGTTTATAGAAAAATTAGTACTTTTTTTATGACATAAAACACATTTTTCAGGATAAGTTATCATTCAACTCAGCTGTTCTCTTAGTTAAGAAAATTTACCTCTCTAAATTCAACTAACATACAAATATGAGAATTAGTAATACTACATTCCGTCATACCTCGTAAAGTCTCTGAAAAGCATGACCGGTTTCGGGTCCGTCTGGATCCCATCTTCAAGAGCACCTAACTGACTCTGAATGTTGTTTTCCTATAACCTACCTATATATAGCATCTACATTGTGTAATCAGTGTTGTGTGTGTAGTTAATTTTTTTTTCCCCTATTTCTTTAATTGCTATGTTTTTTCCTTTTATTTCTTATTTCATTATCTGTTTCCAGTTCCTTGTGTCGTCTTTTAAATGTTATTAGTGGTTTTGTTAAAATGTCGGTTTGGTGGTTTGTTTGTTCATTGATTATATTGTCTGTCATTTTATGTTTATATATTTCTATTTGTTCCTGTATGTTCATTCGTTGTCCTTTTTGTCCCGTCTGTAGTAAGTCCATTGTCTTTTCCATACTGTCTGGGTTATGACTAAATTTGTTTAAGTGGTGTGCATAGTTTGATCTGTTTGTGTTGTTGGTGTAGTCTTTAATGTGTTCTTTGAATCTGTCTTTTAGTGTCCTTCCCGTTTGCCCGATGTAGTTTTTACCGCAATCTTTGCATTTAATCCTGTATATTCCGCTTTTTTCGAATTTGTTATCTTTGTTCTCTGTTAAAACTAGACAATTGATTAATAGCCCTTTCACTCATTTACTATTAAAGACAATCACTGTACACAAAAGTGAAGACAAGTCAACCAACTGTTCAATCACAGGACAATCAACCAACCAGACCTAAGAGCGAAGATTCAAATTTACAACTATATTATACTTGGACCAAAATGAAAATTATTTAATTTTCAAATTTGATGTGTATTTATTCATATTATTGACTTTGAATTTTATTACTACATTGAAGAGTTGAAATAATTTGATTGAGAAATCATTATTTCACTCTATTAATCTAGACAACTTCCACAAATATATATACTTTGGTACAAAGTTTGCTATGTTTCATAAGCATTGATTTGATATTAAGCAAGAAAACCAAATGAAAGAATGTAGCATTCTGGGATATAAACATCATCTTCTACAACAGTCGGCTCCTGTAGAAGATTCTGAAGTACTTATACAACAAAATCTTAAATATTAAACTTTCCTTCTGAAGGGATTCCCCAAGACACATTCAACAAACTAAAATAAATTATTACCTCAAGTCTGGTTAGCAGATGTACCCACTATAATTTAAATATTTTTCTTATCATTTATAAACTTTCTTTGAAATATAAAGAAATTTGTATGCTTTTTTTATTAATAAAAAAAAAGTTTTTATTATCACTAAGCTGAAATAAAAAAAATTACCTGAAGTAAACGAGAAAACGTGAATATCACAAATATATAATAAACAAAATTTCTTAGCCTCCATAGATAATTTTAAGGGCATTGAAACTAGAAGAATGTTGTAATACTAGAAAAACAGCATTTGATATGATAACGTTTCTTGAAATCTTGAACCCTCTCAGCGCTTAATTTACACTCTGTTTTACAAAATATAAATAACTACATTTTGGTCAAAAATCGACGCTGTAGTTCACATAATTTTTACAACTACCCAATATAGATTTCAACCTTGAGATGGAATATTATCATCAATTAAAATTTGGTTTTCATTAGTTGATGATTGTAAACATTCATGTATTTACAGAGAATCTTTGTATCTCACTATTCCGGTTTCACAACTTGAAGTGTTTGTATATGTACAATTTGTTTCAATATCTAAACCACAGTAAGCAATCAGAAAATCAGTTTAGACGTTGATTTTTATTTCACATGTTTATTGTGATATCTTGTTTTATTTAAAATTTACATGTAATATATATATATATATATATATTTGTAAAAGTTGGAAGCAGTCCTTCATTTAAACATATATTGTTAAATAACGCCCCATATTTGGCTTGTATCTGCTTCTTACACAATTTCTCCAGTTTCCGGAATTCCTTCCTCGTCTCTTCAGTAAAACTATAAAGTCTATCACCAATATTACTAGTCGACATGTTTCGAATGTACCACATTCATCATCAGGACAATAATGAGAGTAATAGTAGGAAAGCTAGTTATATATATAGAGATGGATTATTAATGGAAAGTTTACAGGGCATCGCCCTGTATCACGGCGCATTATGGGGGATTAAGGTAGGGTGGTTGGGCTCACCTACTACCTGGCTAATCTGGGTGTTTCTGTTTGCAAATAGTTTTAAAATTCGACCAGAATTATTAACTTGGATATTTATGGCTGGTTGCTTTTCTTGAATAATTATTGCTTCTAATAGTTGTAATTTAAAATGATTTCTTTCTCCAGCGATAATTTTCGTGGAATTTACCATCATTTCTCTTGTGAGTTTTGTCCTATGGACTGCTGTTGTATGGCATTTTGGCGCGCCGGCAGAAAGGTGCATAGTAATTCTTCTAGTCAATGAAGTCGAAGTCATTCCTATATATGAGCTTTTACGGGCCTCACAGCTCCCGATATTACATGAGTACTCATATACAAGATTTGTTTCTTTTGACTCCTTTACGCTAGGACTATTTTTCATTAATAAACTGCTTATTGAAGGGCTTTGGTAGTAAGTTATCAGGGTCAAACTATCGTCAGGCTTAATACATTTAACATGGCTTTTTATAATATTTTTCAAAACACGTTCATCAGTCTTATATTCTTCATCTGTATATTGGTTTTTGTAGAATATTTTGTGGTTAGTGCCTGTTGTTAGGCTCTTATTATCTGAGGTGAATCTATTTTCGAGGTAGCGTCTTAGAATGTTGTCGAAATACTTGTTTGAGTAACCATTGTTGATTAACGCTTGCTTGGTTGACAAAATATTACTGTTGAAAAGGTCCCAGGTTGAGGCGGTCTTGTATGTTCTGTGGATTAGGGATCTGATAGTGGCGTCTTTATACCGTTGAGGGCATTCACTCTTCGGTGAGGGAAACTCACTCCAGTTTGAGGGAAACTGGAGAAATTGTGTAAGAAGCAGATACAAGCCAAATATGGGACGTTATTTAACTATATATATATATATATATATTATATATATATATATATATATATATATATGACCAAAACACAATATGAAATGGGGAAAAAGGATTAAGATCTCTCAACCGTAACAAGCGGTCTTCGTCAGAGTAAAACCCCAACAGTTTTGTCAGTTTTGACGAAGACCGCTTGTTACGGTTGAAAGATCTTAGTCTTGTTTTCCCATTTCATATTGTGCTTTGATCATTGATATATATATATATATATATATATATATATATATATATATATATGGTACTGTTTTCTTGACCACAAATTACTAACAAACACTTTTTTCTTCTCGGAATTTGGTCAGGGTAAATATACGGAATCACCTTATTGCCAACGTTTCGTCTTTATTTTAAGACATCCTCAGGGCTAAAAACTAACAAAAAAACAATAAACAATGGACATTTGTCATTTCTACTTTAGAAACATCATAACAAATTGAAAAAACTTACTCAAGGCTAGCTTCTGTTACCTTACAACATAACCGTTATCTGTCATCACATTACATACTATATATATATAGTACATATAAGTTAAGTAAGGAGGGTTGCTGCATTCCGTTCATGTCTATATTGACCTAGTAAAATACAGAATAAGATCTCCAGTTGTAATAAGCCAGTCCTTTGTTTGTGTGTATCTAAGAAAGAGTTTTCCTGCTTATTTTTAAAACGCAAATTTTCTTATTTTCAACTAAACTTGCAGAGAAACTCAGGACACTCTGCTTAGACCAGAGGTAAAGGTGATTTCATTTTTGGTTTTTCTCTCATAGCTTGAAGATATTTTTTTCAATTTTCTTTCAATATCTTATTCACTTTGCATGTTCACAGTTGTGTGTGTTATTTCACTTACTAGCTTAACTGAGACCAGAATAGACTATTCTCTTAGGGATGAGCTTTAGACTGTACCATGTCAGTTTGATGTGAATCAAGCCAATATATCAATGTCTATAATATTATATAATATATTATATATAATATATTATATAATATAATAGATGAAATATTATAAGCCAAGCTACCCTGAGAAATTCACTGTATGTAGAAATAATAGCTAAGCCAATGGTACCTTTAATGACCACAAGCTTGAATGGAATAGTTTCTAGACAAGCTTAATAATATTCTACAAAGAAAGGAAAGAGTAGACACTTAGAAAAGTATGTTTGAATTGTTTACTGTACGTGTGTTTTGTGTAATAACATCACCTGCACGTTTTTTTACAATAATATTCAGTTTTGGTGTTATTTTTGATTACTTTAATAGAGTACTCTCTGTCTCCGTACTAATAAACAACACAGATATTAAATTACTATTTGAATGACTGTTTAGATTATGTCTACGTCTAAATCTGTAAAAGTTATAAGTAATAAGATATACAAAAAATCATAGCAAAATATTCGTATTAAAATATTATAAATACAAATGGCTATAAAGTAACTCTAAAATCAGTTAATATTTATAAATTTTATTTCCTGCAGCCTTTATTTTATGGTATTTTTCTGAACCAGCAAAATCATAAATAATCTGGAATGACTTACACTCAACATTTCTATCTTGAAACATAATATCAATAAAATAAAGCATATTATGAGTTTATGTTTTATTTTTATGTGCGCATAGTATGTGCGAAATATCCAAACTGACTGATGAAGTATTATTAAACACCTAGTTAATTAATTCATAGATTTCATTTGTTTTATTGTATTATATTTATTTTTCAGTTATAACCAACTTGAGATCCATTCACATATAAGAGTCAGAGATGTTATTATCATTATTGCACTGAGGACTTGAGTCTCATGAAAGTATTCACACTGCTTTGTACAGAGACTTAATTTTAATAACAAAACATTTAAATAATTGTAGAAAAACCTACAATTCAAATATAGTAGGTTATAAATTGTTCCAAGTTGAGTTTTTAGTTTTTGGGGGTTATATTACCTATAGCAGTAATTTGAATTTCTTTATTTTTTTCAATATGCTAAAGTTACTTGAAATATCCTATTAAATTTCATGCATCTATTGTTAACCATTTAGAGTAAAAAAAAAAATCATTTTTTTAAATCATAAAAGATGGCATAATGTCCCCTTCCGTTCATGTAACTTCAACAGAAATGTATCCAGCTGATTTTCCAAAATGGACTATTTATCTACACATTTTTATTTTAATCCATAAAATAGTTTGACCTGTATTGAGACCCTGTGCTTTAAAAACCAATCATAAGTTTAAATAGTTTACATTTATGGTGAAAGAACCTTTTTGATTATTCAGAACATTCTAACGTTTTTCTGTCCATTTTACTGTGGGTTCACAATTGCACCAAAATTTCAATACTCTACAGTTAGTACATCAAGAGATGTACAAATCTACAAATAGCTCTAATACCTATGTAGCTATTTTTTTTAAGAAAAAAACTATGTCAAATTTTATAATTTTCTTTCAAACGCTGAAAACTGTAACATTGTTAACAAAACTCTCATTTACATGAAATAAATGCCAAAATTTAATTGTAATGATTTTGGTCAAATTCTACCAAAATCTATAAATAAAATTTCTTTATTGTCACTATACTCTAGTTATAGTAAAGTAAAAATGACACCCAAATAATCCGAAATTATATTGAACCTCTTTATTTACAAATCATACTGAAGAAAAAGTTCAAAAATAAGAAAATGAAGGAGATACGATAACGCTAAAGCGAGAGAGAGGGGAGGAAGTTAAATAAATATGAAACGCAGGAGATTTACATATCAATGTATGTTGGAGAACCACAACTTTGATTGAGCAGGAAGAATTGTATTGCTCGATTTTATGCATACTCAGAGAGACCTTTTCAAAGTTGTAATATAAAGAATTTAAATTTCATCTTATCCTTCTTGGATGGGAGGTTTTTTTTGACAAGTAGATGCACATCTGTTAAATAGAACGCAAAGAACTTTATGACAAGATAACAAATGTTAAATGGTCGTTGATAATATCAAATCACAAAGATAATAATAACATAATCGTTGTCAAGCACATTTATGCTTGTGATAGTATTCCATATATTGGAATTTCTATAGTATTGCCATTGTATAATGTTAAATAGGTAATTAAAAAAGTAAGCAACCAAAAATTCAAATTATATGAAATGTTTATTCACTGCAAAAAATATACATAATGTTTTTTATTGATGTACTTTTTAGCAGCTTCTATTACTAAAAAAGCGCTTCTTTTATCATTCAGATTTTAATTTTAATGTAAATAAATAAAACAATTTGACGAAAAAGTAAATTTAAACATGAAAGAAGTATTATCACCTTTATCCCCTAAAATTATATGATAACAAATGATTTATGTTCTTTATAGGTGTGTTTGTGTACGTTTGCCTGTATTCATCAGCATGTATGTTTTAACATACACCTAAATCTAAGCAAGATTCCGATATATTTTCGCAGTTATAAGAAAGGAGCGATGGAAATCGTATTTTTTTCCAGTTATCAATTTCCCTATAACGAAATATGTCTAACTTGAACATATTGTATGAAAACATATATGAATTGTGAAAGTATTTCCTATATTGCAGGATTGGCCTTTTTTTTTTTGGAAATCAGACCTTTGTTTATGATTCTGATAACCCAAATCGTCTATGAGTTAGAATTTCATTTTTTCTTTACCAGTATTGAAAGATTAATATCAATCAATCTTATAAAAGAGAAAAAGAGAAAAATAGAATAAGAACATATACTTTAAAAAAAAAGTATTCTTTCAAAAAGTACTCTTTCGTTTATTACACGTGATGACTTCAATGTATGTATCTTCAAAACAGAAGTAACAAGGCTATCGAACAAGTCTGCTGTTTGTTTACAACTATGACAGTTACAGAATATTTTTTAATGTTGTCTATGGTGACGAAAGTGTTACTATTTTTTTGATTTGACAAACTTTTAATAAAACGTAAAACAGTTGTTAGTTCTTTGCTGAAAGTTTTAAATTTGCATACTCAAGTTTGTTAGAGTAGTAATCTTAAACGAGTAACTTTCAAATATTACTGTCCTCTCCGAGAGACGAAGTGTATGAGATGTTCTCCACTTGATATATATAAAATAAGCTTGGAAACTAGGAGCAAACAACCAACGCTAATTTATTACATATAAGTAATTAATTAAAAAATAATACTGCTAACAATGGTGAAGAATTTTAAAGGTGCCAGAAGTATGTGCGTTGGAAAGAAAAGTATACACTTGTATAGATAAAATACTCAGTCAGTTCATTCTTAACCAATGACTCGTACTATAAAAGAACCTTCAGGTCGGCCTGATTTTAACTGGTTTTCAATGTCTCGTAAGTATTTCACAATTATCACTCCAAATTTACACTCAAAGTCGTTGATTAGTGGGGTAGTGCTAAGTGAGTTGTTGGGCATGACCCCCTGTCTGTTGGATCTCCTCATGAAGTGCACCGCCTTCTCACTGCATCAGTCTCAATGAAGAAACAACTTCTCTCCCTCTTACAGGTACTGTCTCAAAACGAATCACGCCTTTTAACGTCCAGTATCACTCCTTTATAGTAAACTGTACTAAAAATAATATGTTTAATTCTATGCTAAGTAACCATAATTTCTTTTTTTAAAAAAAAGGAAAATTGAATGTAACTGTTTGTTTTCAAATAATTCGTAAATATCAATGTTTTGTTTTAGAATATAGGTTCAAGATTTTATACATTAAACAACTGTTTATATATTATTTCTTAATTCTATAGTTTCAAAATGAATGGCATTATGGTAGTCAGTTTATTACTCTCGTTCGATGCTACTTGAGGAATACATGTTCCTTCAGCGTAGTAAATGATTATTATTATGTGATGTTAGAGTTCTGGTGCCCATGCACAAGAGATTGAATATACATGACATTTATCTGCCCCTACGCCAATAGTAGACCCACTAGATCTAGCTTATTGATAAAGGTGTTTCTGGAGAAATTCAAATGATTTTGAAGCTTCAAGAAGGTAACAAACTGATCTCTTTTGTCAAAAATTTTCTACGATTCGGTTCCTTCAGATACAACTATATTGTATATTTAGTTGTTTTTGTTTACATGTTTTTATATATTTTTATAAATGTATCTTACGTTATCTGAATTAATGTAGAGGTAATGTCTCATTGTTTAATTTGTACCTCTTTTACTCATGTTATTTAGATGTGGGACTTATAAGAGTTTCCGTAATAACATCAAGAGACTTTAAATTATATTATTCCAAGAGAACACATACACATGATTTGTTCATCTCATTTATGAAAAAATGCATAGGTAAAGGAATTTATGCCATGTGATTCTATTGACTCTAGTTGTTTTCTCTGGTACTAACGGAACATTTTAAGTTAATTTCTACAGATATTGCAAACAACAGGAACATGCTTTATTAGTGTTTCACAATAATAATGGTATCAATATGATATATATTGTTTCATAACAACATAATATATTCTTCTTCTTCTTAAATTTTAGTTTAAATACATTTTATTTTTTCTTTCTTTATTTTTGTTTTGTTCAATCGTTATTTATTTCATTCTATTGTAATAATTTAATGAAAAATATATTTCAGCAAGTGTTACCACATTAAAAATTAGTTGAAACTCCCTGTTTCAACTATTATATGCATGATTCAATTTTAGCTATAATTCTCAAAATAGAAAGAACTGACTTAAAATCATTGAATCAATTTAATTTATTATCAATGAATTTCATAATAAATAGAACCATCATTGAAGTTTAGGGAGACAACAACAGTTTTTCTTTATTGTTTTCTGGTATAATTTATTTTTATGATTAGTGGAGCGTTTCACAAAAAAACTTCCAAAAGATGGTAATCCCTTAATCTTTATAAATCCTCCTGAAGCATTCCAGGGAATCCCAGAAGACGTCTGAAGAGGATGTGGCCAAGAGACTTATTACTATGAACTGTTCTAAGTGATTTTTTTTCTTTCTACTTAGACCCACGTGTAGTCACTGGATTGCTTCTTCCCTCCTGTGTTCCCTCCTACATCTGTGTTATTAGTGTCACTGGTTACAACATTTATTACATAATACTTACATTGTTGTAACTTTAAACAAATAAAATTAGAAAAAATTATTAGTGGAATATTAGGTTAGGTTAGGTTCTAATGGCAATTCTACAAGAGGACACAGATAAAGCGAACATTGGCCCTTTGTGATACTACACAATGAACATTCTACAGTGGGAGCCCTAAATTTTGCTTAACTCAAGTTGATTTAGAGTAGGGATCTTTAGTGACCACCTTACATCGTAGAGGCTTGGGACTGACGGCTTAACGTTCTCTCCAAGGGACGACGTTCCCAGATTTATTCGTCTCCAGCGTTAAGAAATCGAGAACTAAAGTGGGTATTGAACCCTGGATCTATCAGACTTTCTACCCAGGCTCAATAATGGTATATTAAAACCACTTTAAGGTTATCTTGGAGAAATATTCTAGTTATTTAACAGATTTAAGTGAAGTAATATAAGAGATGGTAAATTAGGCAAACATTTTGTGTGAATATCAAATCGATATTTCAATTTTAAACAAAATACAGGAAGAATTTTAATAAATAAAAAAAAGTTATATCCATACATGTACGCACGCATACATATGAACACATACACACACACTAGGTTTTTTAAAATTTATCAATTCTTTTATTGATAATTGTGCAAAAAAAATTATATCAACTCAAAGCTGTACTGAATAAATCGGTGTTAAGTGAGGTTAGTAAAAGTCAGCAGACTGTTCGACTGGATGGGTCTCTTTTAGCAATTTTCTAGTCCATTAGGTAGTTTGACCTTTCTAATGCAATCGACTCAGAATTATTGTTTTATTCTCCAAACTGTCGCTTCCGTTTGACAATTTACCCATTCAATAATAAAAATGTAATTATTTAGTCAATATATTTAGATATAATAATCATTAATACTTATTTCGACCTTATTAATGCGTAAATACTAAAAGAATTCCCACTTGTAAAAATAAATAGGTTATAATAAACTGATAAAAGCTTTTCATTTCAATAACTGACTATATTATATGGGTGATTTTATAAAAACAAAAGGTTTTATTATGATGAAAATAAAAATTGTCTCTTATGTATATCCCTAAAATATACACATTACAGCTTCATTAAAAAAAAAATGGCTACATCGTTTAATCTCATTTTGATTCAAATGAGTGTTTCAGTTTGTTTTAAACCAAAAAATAAACAGGAATTTCTCAACTTTTCTAAATTCTATTCTACCTTGCAAAAGTAACTGTCTCCAGAGCGAAAAGACTCATATGTTTGGTAGACATTCTTTTACTGAATCCACTAACTACCATTAGAGAAACAGGTTGCCCAGACCTATTAACATAATCTTAGTACCTCTTAATACCTATGTATTGAAGACATGGAAACGGATCCTGATTCAAAATGCTTTTATAATTTATAGAGATCTTTTGTTTAATAACGGATTCGGGTATAAATAATGAGTTAAAACCATCCTGTTTTGTTTTAATCTTCTGAAAAGGACTATGCTATTGAAAATTGATTCCTCTAAGAGAGTTTTTTCGTTGTATCCTTTTTATTTTTAGTTTTTAAAAGTCTTCTCTAGTTTGTATTTTAGATTATATTTGCATACTGAACTGAATTTTACTTAAACTATGAATTTTATTTGAACCATGAACTATGCATATGATTCATATTCCTCCTAGTCATATTGTTTAAAGCATGCAAGGACTCGTACCTTTGATCCTACTCTCGGTATAAAGAAGTGTATTATGACTCTAAAATATATTAAGCTGCTCTTATATGTTTTGATCATTTCTCTGACAACTGCCAAGCTTCGATTAGTAATCAACTAGAATTTATGTAACAGTGAAAACAAAGAATTGCCTTGGAGGTTATCGAAATGTTAATATTTTATTATTATATCGTTATATTTTTGTGTACGCATTGAAATTAATTTGTTTAAATGTTTAAGGACCAATAAAAAGGTACACTTTACTACAACAACTAAAATTGCTGGACACTTTGAGGATTGTCCAGTCAAACAACTTGACACTGTCATCCGATGTTTCGAAATTTTAGATTTTCATTTTAAAGAAATTAAATTAAACGTTTAATTAGAAATCAGAAATTAAATGTTTTTAGCTGTACTTTATCTTACAAAAGGATATTTTCACTTTTTTTGCATGACAAATTATTCATGTTTAGTAATATCTTAAGAGTTTACTTTGTGACTAATTCTGATTGAGGATGAGTAATCCTAAATCCATAAAACAACTTTGAGATAGACTTTCGGGTTCATTTTAGCATTGTGAAGTATCTTTAAACCATAGAAACAGAAGTTTGATATATATATATATATATGCAGATGAATCACAATAAACACGTGATGCAATCAATGAAAACAAACCACAAGGAAAAAAAGAAAACAGATAGAAAAAATGCTATATTTTTTAACTATGCATATGATGCATATTCCTCCTAGTCATATTGTTTAAAGCATGCAAGGATATAAAAAAAAATAGCATTTTTTCTATCTGTTTTCTTTTTTTCCTTGTGGTTTGTTTTCATATATATATATATATATATATATATATCAATGATCAAACCACAATAAGAAATGGGAAAACAAGACTAAGATGACGAAGACCGCTTGTTACGGTTGAAAAATCTTAGTCTTGTTTTCCCATTTCTTATTGTGGTTTGATCATTGATTGTTATTTCACGTGTTTATGTGAAAGCTTTTATATATATATATATATATAGTTCAATATAGACAAAGAAACATAGAGAAATCAAAAGAACACACTTACAGTCTCTAATTTTCGGTTTGAACCGTCTTCAGGAGAGATAAGAGAGGGAAACCAAGCGCACTGGTTCAGAGACGGTTGGAGACCCAACCGTTTCCAACGAAAAAAAGTGTATATATATATATCAGTAAAAAGATTTGACAAAATACGTGAAAGAACAATCAATGATCAAACCACAATATGAAAATAGGAAAACAAGACTAAGATCTTTCAACCGTAACAAGGGGTCTCCGTCAGAGTCAAAAACCCAACAGTTGGGTTGAGTTGGCGGTTGAAAGATCATAGTCTTGTTTTCCCATTTTCATATTGTGGTTTGATCATTGATAATATATCAGATATGCAATGATTTAGTACCTTATTTGGTAATTTGAAGCAGTTAATTTTCTGATTTTTGTCGCATTTTTATATTCTTCCTACATTCCTTGGGCAAATTGATCATTTTCAAGCTTGTTTTAAACGAACTTCTAATTTCCAATAGATGATATGAATTTGAATGACACAAAAAGCATAAAATGCTAGAACAGTGAAAATTATTCAAAAATTTTCTTTGTTTCTTAAAAATGTCAACGATGAAATAAAAAAAAATATTTATCAAATAACACTTCTACTAAACAAGTAATACTGTTGGACGCTTTCAGGATTGCCTAGTCAAAAACCTTTAGTCTGTCTTCCAACGTTTCAAAAGTTTATATTTTCATTGTCAATGCTACAAGGAAATACATATAAAATACAAGGAAAGTATTTTCTTGGAGCCTTGAGAATGAAAATATAAATTTTCGAAACATCGGATGACAGTGTCAAGTTGCTAGACTAAACAATCCTCAAAGTGTCCAGCAATTTTAGTTGTTGTGGTGTAGTGTACCCTTTTACTTGTCCTTAATGGAAGATGAACGAAATATTTAAAGATATACAATGATTTAGAAACTTATTAGGTAATTTGAAGCTAATTTTCAGTGGCGTTTTTATGTACTCTCAACATTCCTTGGGCAAATTGATCATTTGAAAAAGTTCACCTGTTTTAAACGAAATCGTAATTTACAATAAACTATATGAATTTAAATGACAGAAAATTAATATAATACTAGAAAAGTGAAAATCATTTAAAAATATTCTTTGCCTTTTAGAAAGGTCAATAACGAAATAAAAAAAATTATCAAATAATGCTTCTACTGCTTTTTCACAATCACCCAAGTGACTTCTCTTTTCTCTTCCCTGGATTTCATTAAAGAACTATTTATAAATTTTCTGGCCTCCTATATTTTTTGCCAGCCCCAGGGCACTTCTTTGTTTGCTCCCCGCTCTCGTCATTTTTGATTTTGCCCAACAACAATAACTTACTTAAAATACATTCATTCAGTTGTTCAAAATAAATATTTTAAATTTTGTTGTAGCTTTAATGTTTTTATTTTAAACATTTTAGGTAAATTTTATTCAGTGTGATTTATATGTTCCAAATAGTATTTTGCCTCCAGGCATGAGATATTTATCTTTATTGCGTTAAAAGTTTTTCAACTTTTACTCGTTTGTAGTAGGTCATATGTAAATTGTTAATGTTTCTTGTTAGCACTGAAGAATCGAGGTTTGAATCGAGGTCATGGTTTTGAATTTATATATCAGTGTATTCACTTTTATTCCTTCAAGAAGAAGAAGAGCCGTTTGTCCTGAGATTATAACAAGAGAGGTACTAGTTTAGCATACACAGTCTAGTTGATATAGATCCAATAATTTTAAGCAAGTTGTATATATATATATATATATATATAATATATATATATATATATATATACACTTTTTCGTTAGAAACACGATCCAAAACGGACAAATATAGTTCAACATAGAAAAAGAAACATAGTGAAATCAAAAGAACACACTTACAGTCTCTAATTTTTGGTTTGAACCGTCTTCAGGAGAGATAAGAGAGGGAAATCAAGCGCACTGGTTCAGAGACGGTTGGAGACCTCCGTCTGCAGTGATGCAGTGATGCAGTGATAATGCCACATACTTTAAAGGTGTTCATAGGAGTAAAATGAACACCTTTTAAAATACGAGTATTATTAAGAGGTGTTCATTCCAAGTGACTTCTAAATGGCATAATAGTTTAACACTTTGTCAATTTCTTATTATTCATTATTTTAATCCCTTACCCGATCAAATTGTGTTAATAATTGCATGCGCCGATATCAGCTTTTTTTGCAATATTTGCAAGGGTTTTATAATTTTATAATATTTATTCACATACATTCCTAATCCCCTTTTCCATAAAAATATATATTTCAATTATTATTTGTCAATGTAACAAGTTTAGATTTCAAAATGTTTTCATTGATAACTCTGTACAAAAGAATTGATAAAATGTCTGCAGTTTCATTTTCAAGATTGTAAATTTAAAACATTCTGTTTAATGTCCTTTGAAATTTAAAATATTTTACAAGGACCGGATACATTTATTTACATTTAGGAATGGTGTTAAAAAAAAAATTAAAATTAATTAATAGGGCCTTCATATCGTAATCGCATACCAATCTACCAAATGAATTTTGATGTATGAATTTGTCATATGAATGAATGAATTTTACAAAACTCATAGAATTCCCTGAGATCAATCAATAGAGATTAGTTTTGAAATACTGGAAAATATTACATCTTGCAGAGCATTTTTCCTCAAAAAATAGCACTTAAGATACTACAAAAAATTATGTATTCCTTACAGCAGAACAATTAATGACCTGGTTTTTAGTAAAACAGAAATTATGATAGTGATTGCGAAAAAAATCACTTTTTTGCGCGTGATTTCTATAGGGTTTTATTTAATAGTGGTGGTTTTGGTTTCATTTTTTGTCACACCCTTTATCATCGTAAATAGTTTTTCGAATCTAAATAGAAAAATGGGCATTTTAAAAATCCGTAATTAAGACGGTGACTAGTTCACATAAAATTAGTCAAACAATTAATTTTAAGTAACCATATTGCTTTAGAATTTCATATTATAAAAACGCAATTATCTCTCAAGTCTGTTATTACTTCCAATCCTAAAAGTATTATATTTAAAACTCTTTATTTTCATAATGATCAAAGCATTTATTTTCCTTTAACTGTAATTTCTCCTGATATAAAACAAGAGTAAAGAGAATTGTAATTAAAAAGTCATTATTAGAGTTAATTTTTTTGAAAATTAAGTATAATTGGGTGACTAAGAGGTGATTAATTAAAAAATTCTCATAAAAATGTTTTTGTAAGTTAAAACATGATTTGTTTTGTTTTTTAAGGACAATTAAGATTTCAAGAACTTAATGCGAAAATTAGAAAACCATAATGAATATCAAGCTTACTTGTTATGCAATTGAAAAGCTTAGTAGAGACCACTCAGAAAGAGGGAGTTTTTTTTTTAAATATTTAAGCAAGGGTTTTTTTTTATCTTATTTAGGGATTGTAATGTCAATCCAAGACATTGCTTTTCTTTGCTTAGAAGTAATGATTTTTCTAATTCTCGTAAAAATTACTTTAGTAATTTTAATTTTATCTTCAATAAGGAAAAACAAGAACAAAATACAATGAAGTAGTTCAATTGTAAAATATATTTAGAGATTCTGTGTTTGACAGCAATCAATATTTAGAAGCAACAATTAATCGCCAAATAAATGAAATGTCCAGTCTCAATGTATGAAGTGATCGTAAAGTGCATAAATAGATGAGAGGATTAAGGCTGCTACCATTACATAATTTCTCTAGACTGTTCAGAACAAATGAGCTCGTTTTATAAAGGTTGCTTTTTAAATGTAAGACATATTTGAAACCAATATCATCTATAGATAGATTATCAAACTTTACATCAGACGTCCGATTGGAACAAAGAAACTGTCCTCTCACTCTAAAGGGCCAGTAAGAATACCTTTAACAGAGAAGGGAATTGCTTGAAACCAATAGGTACAATTTTCTTCTCCCGTTATAATGAACTATTCACTTAATATAAAGCCATAGATTTGACAAACATTAACTGACTTTATTACCTAACAATGTGTGCACTTTCATTATTGCACAGATATTTCCCTGGACCGTTGGCCGTTAGATCAGCAGTAATCTTTTTTATGCCTCGAACAAGTTTAATTTAAAACTTATTTTCACAAAACCAACCTTTAATATATTGTATATAATCAAAATAAAATAGCTTAATACCATTAGCATGAAAAAAGAACACAATTTATATAGAAAGTAAACAAAAATGTTTTCTTTGAAAGCTTTGCTTCAACATTCAACAGTTTAACATAACAACAAATATAAAACAAAGAAACACCTTAGATTATTATTTTCAGCTATTTTTTGAGTTTTATGCAGATATATAGCTTATGCGCCAAAAAGGGGTCACCATAATAATGTGTTGTGTGTCAAAATAAGTCTCTTGTAATCATAAAACTAAAATTATATCACTGTTTTCATTTACAACCTGACATTAACTGTACGAGTTTCTATACTTGTTTAGACCAATGTATTGTTACACGTAATTCAGCAAAATAAATCATACTTTATCACAAATGTTCATTTTTTGTTTTTCAGACACTTTTAACTGAGTGTTTTTTTCTTTTCTTTCATTTGCTTGACACTTCCTGTCAATCGATACAATGTATAGCATAGGTCAAAAGGGTATTATTCAATTTAATTTAATGGTTTTCCTTCAGTCATTTAATTATGTTTAATACTCTTAGTGTTGTGTCAGTAATTGAATTTGAAAACTAAACAGTTTTGTGTGAAGTTCTATTTTGACATAAGTAATTTATGTCGAATATAATTGCATCATCAGTTGGTCATCATGGATACACTATTGGAGTTGTTTTAGTTTTTATTGACTCATATAGTATTAGGACTACCTTGATTCATCATAGTGAGTAGTAATTTGAAACTCCATTTGGATGAAATCCCATCCAAAAACCAGAGTGGCTAGACAATCCATTAACGAGGCATTTCTCTTTCTTTCCTTTTACCTCATACAACGGCTACAGGCATGACCTCTTCTCAAATGTCTGTATCTAAACTACACATTGTAATAGAGGAGCTAACGTTATTCCCCAGCTACCAGGTTTTTTATCTCTATTGAGTGTAAATATATAGGGGCAAAAAGAATATTAAAGACGACATATGCCATAGTAGTTGTCGACACCCCATCCCATGATGACAAACATGACTTAAGTTTCTTTTAAACTCTTTTCTTTGCACAAACTTCCCTTCATTCTATTAATATTAGCAATCAAATCACCGCAGTTTTACACCAGTGGACTCAACGTAGCGTCCCTGTTACTTCACTCTTACTTACCAGTATAATCATTTACCTGAGCAAATAAGTCTCATGGGCTGTTTGTTTTCTCCACTCCTTTAACACACTGGCTTGCCACAGATAAATTTAACTGGCACTCGGATCATATATATTTAAATAAACTTGACTACAATTTAGTGTGTAAAAACATTCAAATTAACATCAGGACTGAATTGCGAGGATACAACAAGAAGATCATTGAACTCTACTTAAACCCCAATAGTAGAGTTAACAAAATAAATAAAGCAATCAGACAAGGTCACTGTTGGGTGAAAGGCTTAAAAGATAAAGATAACAACACTAAAACCAATAGAAAAAATATAATTGATTGTGCCACTGAATTTTATAAAAACTGATAAAGCAGGATTTTGAGATAGAAAATGAAATTGTAAAGAGATGCCTTGTGGCAGAAAAGTTACCTGATTGTGAAGAATTTGAAATAAAATGATTAATAACCGTTAAAACTAGAAAAACATCAGGTTTGGACTTAATTAGAAATGACATCATCAAATTATTATCACAAGTCGGGAGAGGCATATGCACAGAAGTGTGCTTTGTTTCACAATTGGAAAAAAAATATGTTGTTCTTATTAACAAGTGTAATTTTTTTTCTGAAATAAAAAAAATTCTATTATTATTACATACTCCTCGAAGCTTTATATTCTCTGCAATACAGCTTTTGAATTGCAGCTTTTGAGGCCACAAATATAACACCAGGTTTAAAGTTATTCGTCACTCAGAGCGAGAGCGAAGACTCTTAATGTTACCTTTGACATTTATAGCCGCACCTTCAACTTTACCGGCATTAGCATTCAAATGATTTAAAATAAACAGGAACAGAAAATAATAATAATTAAATCCACCAGTTTAAAAGTAAACAAAAATAATAATAGCAAAAATAACAATTATAATAATAATAACAATACCTTAGTTATAATGTAGGGTCAATAATTAAGTTCAACTTGCATTTGCGACGTCGAGCGCTTGACTAAGGAATGAGTGGACTAATCTTTGTGAATACTTTGGACCTAAATCTCACAGACTAAGAACAAAGGGCAAGTTTTCTATCACGCCAGACTACATTATTTGCGAGTAGTTACAAATAAAGTAAGCTCTAAATAATTACTTAAAGTAACCTATTGTTGGTTTTTAATGAATTTGACTAAAATTATTATTTCAAGCGGGTTAATATTATGAATGTAATATTATAAATATAAATTTAAATTATACATTAATATTTAATAAATGTAATGTTACTATAATTTAATTATTATACTAATTTTATTACTATTTAGTTCTTGCAACAGTGAAAAATTAATGCTAGTTATTTTACTTCAAGTGAAAAGCAGTTGTTTTCATTTTACCAATTCCCAGTTGACGAGTTATTAATGAAAATGAAATTATGAGATTTTGGGTGGTTCGAGTTACATCTTTCAGAATAATCAACGGGTGAATTTACGTCGGCAGGCAGAACTTCTTAATCAAGGACGCTTCATATGATAATATAAAATGTAAGAGGCAAAATAAAAAAAAAACATTCCCTCCACTGTACATTTGCTACAGTGAAGGAATTAAAGGTGCTTTTGGAAAATTGAAACGAATATACAAAACTCCCCTTTTAAAATTTAAAATATGTTTTAAAAATAAATTTTATTATATACCTACATTTTTTAAAGTAAAAAGATTTCACTTAAACACGTGAATAACAATCAATAATTTTTAAATATAATGTAAATTTTAAAAAATCTTTCCAAAGGTAAAAAAAATTGAGATTTGTTAAAAACAGAAAAAGAAGCAGGTACTTTGGTTTTTTTTAAAAAAACCATACACTATTTATTTAATTATGATTTACAAATTCCAATTATCAATTAGAAATGTTGACTCAATTAAGTGGTATTGATAAGAGCTGTATATTAATAATTAAGAAAATCATTTTCTTACTAATTAACCAGTATATTAATAATTAAGAAAAATGTTTCATCTCTCGTTCTAACTGTTTCTATTTCTCTGTACCTCTGTAAATGTGTATGGTGGGTACGTGTGAGAATGTATGGAGGAAGTTGACTCTGGGAATGTGAGTCCGCGTGTTGTTTGGTTTCCTTATATCACACTGTTTCATCTATGAATTAAATTATTGATGGAAGCATAATGAAATTCAACATGCAATGAGATGTTGCTCCTTTAATAAAATAAGAAGAATGTACTACCTGTTCTTTTAAAACATAGCACTATTTGCTTTTGAATCTGACCAAAATATTTGGTCTTAGACTAACTTGTAACTTAGCAGGTAAAGAGTTCTTCCTTATTTTAGGGCCTCAAAAATAATTTAAAATAGTTTTAACGTTTCAAAAGTTGTTCTTAATCTCTAAATTGTACAGATACTATCAGCTGCTATTTTAATAATACATATAATATTAGATAAACATTTATTATATATTACATTCATATAGCAGTATCTACTGTAATTAACAGATCAATTATTAACAAAAAGTAACAACAATGTAAAAATAAGATATATATATATTATATATATATATATATATATATATATATATATATACGTTTTAAGGAAAACTATAGCTATGCATTACAGTTTACCTATAGTTTACACACATAGTGTATATAGCTTGCATACTATGTGTAAAATATATACACTTATAAAATTAAAATAGTTTCAGATAGTTAAGTATGACATCTATACTGTAGATAGTCATACATTATAATATAGATATAAGTAACACACACTTAGAGTCTCTAATTTTCGGTTTGACCATCAACAGGAGAGAAAAGATATGGAAACCAAGCACACTTGTGTAAGCATCTCCAATCATGTCTTCGCAAGTACGCTTGACGTCCCCGTCTATTCTCTCCTGTTGACGTTTACACCGAAAACTAGTGAGTGCAAGTGTTATCAATTAACAGATTACCTATAGTTTACCCTGAAATCATTGTTGTCCTTTTAAGATTTTTTGATGGTTCTATATATATATCACCGCCCTGCCTTCTTGCGGGACTCTTCGCTCTTCACACCTCCTGATGACGACGATGGTCAAAATCTCGATGTGAGTTATGTCTGTGTCTTTCTATGTGTTTCCTTCGTTTTGAATTTATTTTATATATATATATATATATATCATCTCTAAATATCTAACAATTTTTCTTTAATTACCCTGAAGATGACTGGAAGCCAGTCAAAACATGTCGGTCCCCACTTAATTAACATTCTCCAACGTTTGGATGAAGGAAAGAAGAAGGTATTCAGAAACCTTCAAAAGCGGGTGAAGAAAATGACATCAGTGAAATGCGATCAGTTATTCAATGAAATATATATATATATATCTAAAAAAAGACTCATAAAAAACAAAAACACTTACTGGCATCAATATTTCAAACCTCTTCTTCTTCCCTTTTTCCCTTCCTGAAAGGAACTTCGTTTCGAAATAATAATCCCAGTAAGTGTTTTCGTTCTTTATGAGTTGTTTTTTTTTCAGTTATTTATTTGTCCGATTTGGGCTGTTTCGTTATTTCATTATATACATACTATATATATATATATATATATATATATATATATATATCAGTTGGGTTTGTGACTCTGACGAAGACCGCTTGTTACGGTTGAAAGATCTTAGTCTTGTTTTCCCATTTCTTATTGTGGTTTGATCATTGATTGTTGTTTCACGTGTTTATGTGAAATCTTTATATATATATATATATATATATATATATATATATAAACTTAAACACATGGGAAAGAACAGAGAAAGTCACTACAGAACTCACTTCGAAATATCGAAGTGAGAACTCCATATTGTCCACACGGACCTTTCATTATATATATATATATATATATATATATATATATATATATATATATATATATATATATATATTAAAAGCTGTACACTAAAAGCAGCATTATAATAAATGTTCTAAGCTCACGTGCTATGTAATCACTCATTTTATAGTATTCACTCATGATTATAATACGGGACAAAAGCACTAACTCTCTGTACACAAAATTTTTCCAACGTTGACCGGTTTCGAACACTTAGTGTTCATCCTCAGGATAAATATGCTGTATAAAATTTTAATAAAACATTTGAAACCAAATACAGTTTATATGACTGTTTCCTTTAGTGTCGTGTGACTCCTTGAACACTCAACAACACCTTACTAAGACAAGTATATGTAAGACAGCTTATATGTTAGTTTATATTTTGGATTGAATTTGTATTATATTAGTTTGTATGAAATTAAAATTTGTCACCAAATTAAAATATAATAAAGATACTAGAATATTCTTTTCTTTACTTTGAATTGAAGGCCAAAGAAAAGACATATGAAGTTTGTAAAAATGATAGTATGAGAAAAGGATGAGTGTTTCAGTGTAGTCAGCAGTATGGGAGCTGATGTAGAGGAGGAGATAACAGGCAGTTGATTCATAGGAATAGCTACTCGGCAGAAAATATCGTTTACACAAATATTCTGCATTGACGCATGTAAGCAACCAGTGAATGCATGCAAACAGACCACCAATTAGACTCTTTTACCAACCCAAGTAAACTAATCCGAGTCCAAGGAAACATATCTCAACTTTGAATAAAGAATATAAAATTTATGTCATTGCAGTGTGCTGTATGGAGGACAGTTTACTAGAAAATGAAAAGAAGTCAGTGTATCATTCTCACACTGCTGACACTCTACGCTGCGCTGAAAGCCCGTTTAGCTTAACTGACTCAGACTACGGTAACCTGTGATCACCGCTGTAAAATTTCTTAATTTAACAAT
This sequence comes from Hermatobates lingyangjiaoensis, assembly GCA_026182355.1. Classification (NCBI taxonomy): domain Eukaryota; kingdom Metazoa; phylum Arthropoda; class Insecta; order Hemiptera; family Hermatobatidae; genus Hermatobates; species Hermatobates lingyangjiaoensis. Next base: position 1,119,565 of record JAPFBL010000081.1, read on the forward strand.
ACTTATCCCCAACAGAAAAACTATTTCCCATTATTGGGAACTGAAATAATTATTTTAGTCTGCATGTTACCTTGTGCAGGTTACCTGTTGCCAGACTTCAATAAGATGTCTAGTTCTTTCAGTAGAAGTTTGAATCACTAATTCTAGCCCCACAATATGTAGTGAAGACTGTTTCAAAAACCCATGTAATTTCAGAAAGAAAAAAAACATCAATTTAGGACTCCTAGTAAAGTTAGATCTGTAAGTGATAACGATCATATAACTCATATAAGCAATAACACAAACTAAAGGTGACATAAAAGACTTAATTTAAACGAAGAAATAAAAGTAAGCTTCATTTCAAACACTGCAGGACGTATTCATTTGTTCATCAAAATCTTCGACATAACTTTCATTAATATCTAAGCAAGTAATAATTTACCATCTGAACCTTAATAGGCATCACAACTAATTTCATTGAGTACAACTGAAGATAAAGACAGTCAATACAAATGCATAATCAATACAATGGGCTAACTAGTTGACTTGATGGTGTAGCTCAAGCAGGCAGTAGAATAACTCGTGTTAGTAAATGAATAAATAAGAATACATACAAAATAAACTTTTTACCTCATAAGATATTATACAATTCATTACTTTAGTCCAGAAGTCTCTAAACTCTTCATCATGTCGACCTCATCCCAAAATATTTACCTTCTTATCGACCCACTATAAAAACATTATTGAAAGCAACATACCTTTTCAGGGCTAGGTTAGCTCAGTGGTTAACGTACTCGCCTCTGAACTGATAGGACTGGGGTTCGATCCCCACCTGGCACTTGATTTATTCATGCCTGAGATAAATAAATCTGAGCACGTCGTCCCTCGGAAAAGGACGTTAAACCGCCGGTTCCGAGCCTGTACGATGCCAGGTACTCATTAAAGATCCCTACTCTAAATACACTTGAGTAAAGCAAAAATTTAGGACTCCCAATGTAGAATCAATCTTCATTGTGTGGAATCACAAAGGGCCAATGCTCGGCCTACGTGTGTTCCCTTGTGGGACTACCACCGCAACATAACCTAACCTAACCTACTTTTTCACATTGATGACAACAACTTCTATTTTTTCTACATTAATAACTTCAAGAAATTATATGACACATATAAATCTAATCAAAACATTTTTGTTTCCCACTTAGAATGAAATTCTTGAATGACTGAACAATTCAGAAAACATTATAGCTTTATGCAAGTTTTTTCGGAATTATTATATTACATTTGCTATAATATATAGAGTAGAGCCAATATCTTTTAAAATGTAGAAAGAATGACATTGATGAAAATGCCTTACTTCTCAGTTTACTGCTATAGAATAACACAAGAATATGCTAACATAGCTCTATTACTAAAATAGATCACATTAATGAGAAGAATATTCTTGATGAGCAGCAATAACAGTACTGATATCGGATTCAAATTCAGAGAGTTTTAGCCGTAAATTACAACTTTTTTTACAAAGTTTTGTCTGTTCCTCTGTTTTGTCAGAATTGCGTTTGCATGGGAAAAACACCTTCAACTTGTAACCACTACTTATAAACACCCTTTAGAATCTTGTTTGCTTTTCAACCGTTCTGTGTATTGGTGTTTTTATAAACTCAACTGTAAACACATAATATTTAATAACCCTTCCTTCGCCACTATGAACTTATCAACCTCTTTGGATCTCTCAACAACCCTGGGGGTCGATGTGAACCCCTTTGGAGACGACCAACGACCAACGAATATATCCGCGCACTATAGTGCACGTCGTAACTATCAGTTCCAGACCAGAGGCCTTCTACTGCTTGCTTACTGTGCTACTATAACTTGGAATGTCAGTAATTCATGTCAGATATTAAGTTCATCCGTACAGTAATGATGTCGTATTCGCGGTCATGTGGTCTTGTTGAGGTCATGGTTTTCAATGTTGAAAAAGTAGTCAGATAGTCAGTGGATGCAGTAATTGTTCAGTGAGGTTGAGGAAGGTTGGTGGAAGGATTTAGAGTTTGTACAAGGAGGTTTGGATGAGTAAATAGTTTGTTGTCTTCATTGGTAGTAAGTCGGGTGATGTAACTATCTATGGATTCCATTTTCAAATCATGGTGAATATCAACATTACGGGCGTACCAAGGAGCCCTGGCTATAAGGCGGGCACACATATTTTGAACAATCTAGATACACGCCTTGTTCGTTTTTGGAGACGACTAATCTAGTCGGACCCCCCGTATCACTCTATCCAAGAGACTCTATATGATGCATTTCCCACACTTGTATATGGCATGGACGCAGGATGAGATCAATTGGCTTATACAAATCATGCCTCAAATAGTATATTTCACCAATTTATTAAATTTAAATTTTACATATTTTATTAAAATTCTAGCATTTTATTGTTTATTTAGAAAAGTTAATAATAATTAGAAAAATAGCGAAGATTTCCTGTATTGTTTTTAAGAAATTTAATTGTGCGATAGTGAAAGAAAATTTTGTGTTTAGTAAAATAGTTTTACTATTACACTATGACTTTACGATGGCATTTGTCAGAGGAGAAGAATAATGAAAGGAGTTGGGTAACAAAGAAATAGATCAAGAATGTAACGATTTATAGCCTGTCAACAGAATGCGGACACACGCGCACACAAACGTGAGCAGAAACAGATGCATAACTTTATGTTGATTTTCACCTATCTCCAGAGACTTAGTCAATACCACGATTTTTGTTTGCGCTAACAGGCCAAGCAAGCTTAGCTCGGTGAAAAAGAATAAACCTCAAAGAAAATAATTAATTTTACAGTTTTTCTTTCTTTAAAATCCAGGAGTTTGTAATTTTTGTATTCTGTATTATATAGTAGAGTATTGAAGATGATTTTAGTAGAATCGGTAATTCTTTAAACTGAAAATATTAAATTTTACACTTTGAAATATTGTTCTTATTAAAGTAAAAAAAAAAACTGTAAATAAATTTATAACTATAATTTATAAAATTATAAATTTAAAAAATAATAATTCTTAATAATTACTATTGATCTACTAATGCCATATCATCCATAACTAAAATGTGACAAATAACAAATGACCTAAACTTTTCTCCTTTAGAACAGCACTAAAGATGAAAGTACAAAAGTATGAGAGTTGAAAACAATTGACTTACACTTCCTAATTTAACCGATTGAATAAATTCAAGACGACTAAAACATTATCAGAACTTCATTTAAAAGAAAATATCATAAAAGTGAATGTCAAAGTGTAAACAAATAGAAACGCTTGTTTAACATTATTATAGCTTCTTTAAAATGTTGATACCGCAGATTACGTCACAAAAGGTATTGTTTGACATTAAATTTGTTAATAATAAAACTATGTAATTAGCTATGTGTTTTCAGTAAGTAGGTTTATCTCGTTCATTGTTCAAGTATATAGTTCATCTTATTCTGTTACACCCTGAAGATGGTTGAGAAGACCGAAACGTTGGTTTTATATTTGCTGAGGCTTTATAACATAAATGGAGTACATTAGTAAATCTATTGGCACGTTGTTACTCTTGGTACTTAATGAATTGAAAACGTAAATAAAAAAAATGGAAAATTTAACCAGGAAACTAGTAAGAAGGAAAATGGCAAAAAAATTTAAATGTTTCTGTATTAATGAAGGTTTGCTCCCTTAATATATATTAATATTAATTTATAGAGACAAAGGAAGATAGAGAAATTAAAATCACACGCTTACAGTCCCTAATTTTATGTTAGAACCGTATTCAAGAAAGATAAGATTGGGAAGCCAAGCGCACTGGTACAGAGACGGTTGGTTTCCTTCTCTTATCTCTCCTGAAGATGGTTCAAACCAAAAATTAGAGACTGTAAGTGTGTTTTTTTAAAATTCTCTATGTTTTTTTGTCTACATTAAAATTAATTCGTCGCTTTCGAATCGTATTTTCATCGAAAATGTATATATATATATATATATACATTTATATATATATATTGATAAAAGTATCGACCGTGGAATATAACAAAACTAAAGTTTATCAGGACTCGGTTAGTTCTTCAGATTCAAATTAAGGCAATGAGAGTTTAATTTGAACCTGAAGAAGTGACTTAGTCCCGATAAACTTTAGTTATATATATATATATATATATATATATATATATATATATATAATAGGTGTGTTCTCTCAAACGGTCAATATATTATTGAATCTGTTATATATATATATATATATATATATATAATATATATATATATATATATAACATTGTATTTACATTATGCGTAATGATTTTATAGGTTATAGATTATCGTTCTACAGATATTTTGGATACCTTTACTTTAAAAATATTGAACTCAGGGACATATTTCAACTTTACTTCCTTCGTGTTATCCCTTTTTGTCACTCATTGTTCTAATCTAACAAATTAGAGTTATATTGTGCGCTACTCATCTGAATAGAGTCTTTAAAGTCAATGAGAACCTGATTCATTCGATTGTTGTTGAATTATGTCTGTAAAGGCAGTGTCTTTAGTCTAGATACCACACTCACATGAATAGCGAATGCCTGACTCACTAAGAGTGATATCTTTCATTCAGAATCTTTTCACTACACCATTGTGCTTAGCAATCATTGTTCAAAAAATGGTAAAGAATATCAGGTATCAAAAAATGCTTCCTCTTGTTGGCACCAGAATGCAGTGTACTTATAAAGAACACTTTATTATAAAATGTAATGTTGTTATAATATATTGCAGTAATGAAACAAAATATAATATATAGCAATAATCTCAAATATATTGAGAAATTAATTGAGAAATTATGTTAAATCCTTTTTTACTTGAAAAACGCTTTTTAAAGAATATAGTTTTTTAAATAAATGAATGTATATTTCTTTGAAATTAGAGATCTGTTATACAAAATGTGCTTCCTCCTCTAACTTTCTTTTAGGCATTTTGAGTTCATTATTATTTTTATTTCTCTTTTATTGACGATGAAACAGAAACAGATAAACAATGTAGAAGTGTTTTTATTCTAACTTTAAAGATAAAAGTTATTTAAAACTTTGACACTCACAACAAATTAAATGTTATTAACTTCAGCAGCAATCTATAAACACATTTTTTTTATTTCAACAGATTTTTTACTGCCACATAAATGTCCATCTTTGTTATAAATTATGTTTACTAATGTCCTTTATGCATAATTTTCATCAATATTTCATATAGTAGAGAACTTTAAGATTAACTACATGAAATTATTTAACATTTCTTTAATTTCTTCTTATGATGCACAGTCAAAATGAAGTTGTGTTAACAACTGTAACCGACTCCCAATTAAAAGCGATCGAATGAGATTATACTCACTAGAGACCCAAGAATAGACAAGGTTTGCTGCGGAGATGAAGTGGAGATTTCATTTCATCTTCTTAGTGGAGATGAAAATCCCTGTCGTGCAACAACAGACTTACTATCAGAAAATATACAAACTAATCATGTGCTACCGTACCACTGAAAGAATTGAGTCAATTACAGATAGATGAAACTGAGAAAGGCCATTAACGATCACAAGGGTAAAAGACCGCCTTCTCCCATTCCATTCATACCAAGTGGTATCACTAATCTGCTCTGTCCTGTTTCATTTGGCTGTCTATTCTTCTCAACCATTAAAATGAGTCAAGTTGTGCCAAATCATCGTCTAGTCAAGATGGCCATAGTAACAAAGTTAACCTTTCTTAACTGCACTTTATAACTCTTGCTGTTAACTCAGTTACTTTCCAGCAGCGTGAAAGTTATCAAATGTCCCATAAATCAGGTAATTTTTTCCCAGGCCTATAAATTTATTAGTCACTTATTTACTTTTGAAAAAATCTATGAGAGCTATATGTTGTTAAAAGTTAAACAAAGTTTACTGTCCTGCTAGAACAGTTTTGGGTTTTTAAACGATCACGGGACATTCTGCAGCAATGAAGGCTGATCCAGTTTATTATGTCTCACCGAGCAGGACTAAAACTCTAGATCAGGGGTTTTCAATAAGGATGTGCGACCACAGTAAGTTTACACAGTGAGAAAGGCAGTTATATCTTTTGACCTCTTAATAATAAATTAAAAAATTTGATTGATTAATATTTTATACATAATCTATGTAAATTTGTAAATGTGTATATATTACCTTGGAAAGAAGAGGGGTCGGGTGAATGGGCTAAGGAAGAACAAGGCCTCATATCCAGAACCCCTGCTCTAGATAGCCGCTGAGCTCTTTGATTTGCAGCAAGCTTTTGACTCTGTCTCACATAGGGGCCTGTTACGCAAATAAGGTGTTTTCGTGTTCCTGGTTGTTGTGTGAAATGAACAGCCTTTTCTCTCTAGAAACAAAATCATTTTTTCGATTACCAGCAGGCACTCATTACCGTGAATTAAGTGTCCTTGGACAAATTCTATAAAGTATAAATATATATATATAAAAAGATTTCACATAAACACGTGAAATAACAATCAATGATCAAACCACAATAAAAAAATGGGAAAACAAGACTAAGATCTTTCAATCGTAACAAGCGGTCTTCGTCAGAGTGAAAAACCCAACTGAAACACTAGATGCAGAGATCATCTGGTGAGGGGTTGAGAAGAGTGAGAGGGAAGAGTGGTATTTTAAAAGGGTGAAAGCGCAGGAAAGGACTAATGTCCAGAAAGGGATGTTTGGGGAAACAAAGGACAACCCTACCATAGGTTGTATCGGGTTTATTTCCACAGGTTCATTGAACCAGGGGCTACAAAGACAACTGACCTTACCTGCAGCTGAACAGGTTAAGTAGGACTATTGGTCCGGAGTTTGATCCGAAACTCTTAAAAGAAGTCGGTACTACAGGTGGTGGTGGCCCCTGGAGGGTCTTCTACTCTCCAGCCCACCTCAAAGGTCGGACTCCTAGTGGCTGTTGGTTCTCACCCAAGTTGGGTAGACCTTTGTGATCGCTGTGTAAGAAGCCAGTGGTGTGATATACAAAACTAAGCGTGTATATTGCTAAGTTGATAAATCTCTATCAGTACTACCTCCAGGAATGAAAAACTAATAATCCTTTTCCAATTAGACATTTAAATTATGCCTAAATGGGGCATTATACTCGTATATTATACACCCAAGAAGATTCATATTATTTTTAAGTTAGTAATATTGTGAAAAAAAACTGTACGCCACTCCAGATTTTTTCAGTGAATTGACTTAAATAAACTTTTAATATAGAAGAAGGTCACATAAACAGCATTAAATGTAACAGATTCACTGGCACTGTAGTGCTATAGACGACCATGTATGAGATCCACTGGCTGTGGTAGCAAACGTCATATTTTCCTGTAAAAGATTATTTGGTAACACGTTTTTTGCTTTGGCTTTGCCAAAATGTTATTTCTGTAGTAATATCAAGAATATTATACGTATCATTTGTGTGTTAATCAAATATAAGTATATATATATATATATATATATATATTGATAACTGGGTGAATCAGTATCTGTACAGTCCCCATATGTATGAAATATTATTACTCATCTGCCTTATAGACATTTATATTTTGTTTAAATGGCAAACTATACAGCAAAGAAGTTTGAGAATATATTTACTTATAGCATAGTTGAGTGCAAAATTTTCTACATGTAAGCTGTGTCATGTGGGTGGTTCTTTAATTGCATAGTAATTGAATAAACCATCCACTTTGTGACATGATATATTGATGGATTGATTTCTGGAACTTTTATGCTCACTCAAATTCACTTTACTGTCAAATGTACAGAGGACATGGTAATTCATTTAAAATTTATTTTCAATGGAATTTTTTTCAATATTTAAAGAAATTTATCACTAATAAAACTCAAACGCATTCTCACTGAACATCGTTTTAAACTGATTATTACAAGAAAGTTCTGGAAATCATTTAATGAAATTAACCCTTGAAAATAACATTTCATAAAATAACAACATTTAAAGTTTAACTCAGATTAAAAAAAAAATAAGGGGTTTTCATCCTGGACTAATGGATCACCAGCTATATTTGCCAGATTTTTTTTTTCATTTATTTACATTGATTTGGAAAATAGGAATGATTTTATGTTTTAAATGGGAAACTTTGTCTTAAATCTTCAGTGTAGAAGAAGATCAGATAAATTATGTAAGTGATCCAATGGCTATTGAAACAGAAGACATGTTCTCCTGTAAGAGATTATTTTGTAACACGAAATCTTCACTTTCGCTTTTCAAAAATGTTATTACGGCGGTAGTTAGTGTGATATATAAAAATAAGCGTGTATATTGATAAGTGGATAAGTCACTATCAGTACTACCTACAGGAATGAAAGACTAATAAACCTTTTCCATTTACACATTTATATTATGCCTAAATGAGACATTATAAATTATATACCCAAGAAGTTTGATATTAAGTTTACTTATGGTAAAGTTGAGTGCAGGCCACTCCAGATTTTTTTTTATTATTATCAAGAGATTTTTCTTTTTCATACTATATTATGGTATAATATAAAGTATTATGATTGTGCCTTAGGATCAATATTTTCCCGAACATCAGAAGACTTCCATGTCATCCCTACTTATAGAAAGCACTAGAATAACAGCTTTTCTGTCCACTTGAGGTGCGATTTACTCAAACACTCAATATACAAAGGATTACATTGAGATGTTTGGTTAAAGGTGAAGGTAGAAGAGATGTGGTAGGTTTGTTCCGGAGTTTTATGAATATTTTATGAAAGTTATAAATTTTGTAGTTGACAATGTTCATTTTCCTTCCTTCCATTATTCCATATGCGATGATTCAGAAATAATTCACTACTCAATATCTTATTAATCAAACTTTTTTTACTTTTTACTATTTTCTGTCAATAACACAAAAATATCCTTCACAAATAACGCAAAAATATCCTCAAACCAAAGAAAGTATTATGGTTACAATAAGCTTAAAGTAATAATTACATTTAATTACGTTTTTACCATAATAATCCATAATAATGAAACATGATCAACTCATATTTGCTTATGACCACTGTGTTGTTTATTTTCTAATTAATTTTACCAAAGAAATTGGACTGATTCTTGTCATATTATGAATAATAAGGTATTTTGCAATATCAATAGCTTTTTTACATACCACTAAAGAGTTGGAATTTTTTATGATGTTTTTACTTCTGTTCAAAACGATTAATAAAGAGCTTTTTTAATTTTGAATGAATACTAAAAGGAACTTGAGTGTAAAATAGACAAAGTTACCGTAAAGTAAATGAAATCTATTACTATGAATATCCCAGACCAATCCATCAAAACACAATCAATGGTCATCAGATACTCTGAAGATTATTCAATTTATCTTGAATATGTAAGAACTATAAATGACAGTAATATGCTTATGTACTAAAATTACAAATGGTTAAAATAATAGGTCACAATTGTTGATTACATAACACTTAAAAAATCATTTTCATTATACTCGTAAAATGTAAAAAAAATAAAAAAAATATTCTGAAACAGTTCTACTCTTAAGCAAAGACGAAATAATCCACTAACAAACACATGACATCTCCAACATATCTGATGATGACAACAAAATGGATCGCAAACGACTCTTCTCTCCTGCAAATTTCATTACGAAGGAGTTTTCTCACTAAAAATGATAAACTCTTGTTAAGAACCATAATTCTTTTTAATTTGTGGTCAAATGTTTCAGTTCACAAAAAATTTTACTGGTGAACAAATATCATTACCATCGACTATGTTGATAAAATACTGCTTCAGGGACAAACTAATCAACAAAGTAAATCACTCGCCATCATCTCATCGTCCTTGGAAGTACAATACGTCTGAACTATCTTAGACAATGATTGAATCGTCTCAGTCAAGCTTTTTCTCAGACTAAGAAATCAAGAACTGGAACTGGCTTACAAATGATTCTTGTAACTTATCTTCAGATAAGTTACAAACATGTGAGTGTTACAAACATCGGCTCAAGGATGACTCACAAGTAACTCCTCTCAATGACTCAGAAATAACTCCCCTCAAGAAAAACAGTTATTCTTCTAAAGGAATAACCTCCTATTTCTGGTAACAGAAAAGTCTACTCACAAAAAAAGAAAAAGATCTAAGAATAATAATGGAAAATATATGCCTTAGGAATTTCCCAATTACAGTAGAATATCACATTGTTATAGAGTGTCAATTTATAGGGTCCATTTTTGCCGTCACTTTTATGTGTTTGCAGTTCGTAATCTTACGAATGAACGACAAGGATGGAGGCTGAAACTGATTAATATTGTTTCAAACAAACTGAATTTTAAAACGAATTAAGTTTTCCAAATTTCATTCCACTTGTCAACATGTTGATATTATTTGTAGTGGTTTTCTTTAGTGTCCAACAATTTTAGTTGTTGTAGTGTAGTATAACTTTTTACTGGTACTTAATAGAAAACGAACAAAAATATTTAAAGATATACAATGATTTAGAAAGTTATTGGTTAATTTGAAGCTAATTTTCAGTGGCGTTTTTATCTACTCGCAATATTCCTTGGCAAATTGATCATTGCAAGCCTGTTTTAAACGGAATCGTAATTTCCACTATATTAATTTAAATGACAGAAAATTAATATAATACTAGGATAGTGAATGTTAATCAGAAATATTCTTTCCTTCTTAGAAGGGTCAACGGTGAAATAGAAAAAAAATTATTTATCAAATAACGCTGCTGCTACTTTTTCGGAATCATTCAATGACTTTTCTTTCCTATTGTTTGAACTTCATTAAAGAACGTGCTGCACAATTTCTGACCTTCTATACTTTTTGCCAGCCCCAGGGCACTTCTTTGTTTGGACCTCTCTCTCGTCATGTTTCATCTGACTGCCAGGCAACTTTGTTACACAGAGATAGGTGCTTCGGGACCTTCAACAAACCATAGAAAAACTTTTACCACTCCTACCAAAAGTGCTGAACTTCTTGGAGGCGTTGAAGCTAACTGCTGGGTTACTTTAGTAGAGAAGGAGGGAAGTACAATAGTTTTTTTTAAAACGCAGTTCTTTAGTCACCCTCACATAATGATAATATATCTTGAAACAATAAAACCAAGGAGGAATATGCTTCATACGCATAATTCATAGTTCAATATTGATATTCAATAATATATTGAGTTCAATATTTATAGTTCAATAATTTAAAACACAAACTCAAGAAGACTTTCATAAGCTAAAAATAAAAAGGGTAAACGAAAAAATCTCTCAGAACAATTAATTTTCAAAACCATAATTCTTCATCAGATGATTAAAAAAAAATAGATGGTTTTAACTCGGCATTTAAAAAGTTCATTTTGTTTACTTACCCGAATCCTTTATTGAACAAAACATCTCTACAAATGATAAAAGCATTTGAATCAAGCTACCTCTATCTCTACATTCGCTAAATCGCAATGTATACAAATACAGTACAAAAGCGATTTTTCTTTGTTTTCACATCCCGTGTGTTTGATGAAGCTCTTTGAGAACTTCATTTATTTTGCTTTCACTTTTTCTATAAGAGCTCCCTTGATTTAAATGTTAAACAATTACATTTGTTCTTCCTCTGTTAACAATTTCTTTCCAGTTACTTGTTTAGGGTCAATGGATTTGATAATTATTTTATTATAAATCATATTAATTAAACTTATTATAAAACATCATTTAATATAATACATAACTGGAAAACATACATGAAAATATATTAGATATATGTTATTTGATTTATATAAAATTATTCTATTAGTTCAAGCTGCACAATAAGCTGACGTTGAAATAAAAAGTGCATTTAAAAAGATTTAATACTTGAACAAAAGGAATTGTAGTTTCTATTTGTTTGTAAAGTTACCTGTATAAATCTAAAAATAAGGAAAATACTCGTATGATGGAGGGAATACAATTAAAATATGATACGGTAAGTTGGAAAGAGCAAGAACTTATGCCAGTAAAATTATGAGTAATCATAAACAACAGAATTTCAAAGACAATGTGAATTAAATTTTGAATAGATAGACGATTAAATTCTTGAATATACTGTATTGTATTTGACATACTGCGGGGCTGTGTTTCAGGTGTTACTGCTGGTGTTCAGCTTGGACTGGGAAAGAGGAGAGAGTGTTATGGACCTGGACACCGCAGAGCAAATCATCTTCAGGCCTCTTTTTGTTTACAAAGAGCGCCAGAAAGAAAAGAACAGAAGAAACCAACAACTCGGTTTCAAGCCATCCAACTATAGACCTCAAGGAGGAGTGGTTGTCCAGCAGCCTCCATCGCAGGTTGCCATTGGTGGATTTAGACCGGTACAAGTTGCACAACCTCCAACTCAAAAACCCATCTTAGTAGGCTTTCAACCGAACAGACCAAGTTTTCCTTCTCAGGGAGTACAATTCCAACAGGTTCAGAGTGCCGTGCCTGTTCTACAAAAGAGACCTATTATTCAAGTAGTGGCACCTCCTCAACCAATCGGTTCGATATCCTCATCTGGGCCAATTATTACCAACCAACAGACTGCACCACTCAGACCAATTTACATCCCTGTATATCAGCAACCCGTAAATACCTAACGCATTGTTACAAAACATTCACCACGAAACAAAACTGTCTCTGAGGCAATACATTAAAGCTAAACAAAAAATTAATTCAAAAGTGTGCAAAAGTAACTATGTCGTCGTTGCTCATGTTTGAACGCACTACCAACACAGAAGATAATTCTACTTCCCCATATAAATGTTTTATATAAACGCCACCTAGAGTTTTTTTATCAATTTACATACAGAGTACAACAAATCAGAAAGCACATATAACTGAGTAATTTGGCATATATTTTAAATTAATTATATTAATAGATAATATTTTGTAATTTATTTAACAATTGTAATCACTTACATAATTTTAATTCCCTCTGATTTTTTGTATTCCACATGTAATTAGAAGAAGAAAACTGTATTCTAAAAAGAGTTTCTACACATAACATTTATACGTGGAGACATCATTGATTTTACATGCATGAGAAAATTGTATATTCCTCATTCAATGATCAACCAAATCATGTGGTGATTTATTATAAAACTTATGCAACAGCCTTCTAAAGAAAAAAATTACCTTTCATCGTTTCATGATAGATTTAATGACTAGATATATAATCTTTGCCAGTTTTGTATATGCAGGATGTTCACTATCTTCATTGCATTTTTTTTTATTCTACAGTTCTATAAATTTTTCATTTGTTAAACAAATAAAATAAATTGAATATTATAAATAAATGCCTTAAAAATGTAATTAACCAAACTCTTTTCATTTTCTCTTAATTACATTCAATAAAAATTGTACAATTAATATAAGATCAGAACCCTGTGTGCTAAATTAATTGGCTTTCTTGTCATTAATATCAAAAGATTCAGTTTTAAATATAGCAACGACCTTTGAGTTTTCATATACATCATGTAAAACCTAGTGTTCGCCGTGTCTGAAGGAAGATGTAATGCTATAATTGCTGAGCCTGGTCTACGTCAGTTATTTGTATAAATTCTCTGCTTCAGTGAACCAAAGTAGAGTAAGTTTTAAAGACTTCAATATAAAATCAGGCAGTTTTCCTCCCATGTTTGTTTTTTGACAAAATAATTATCAAATATCCCACCCATTTTGTCATGATCTTCACGTAACCTAGGATACCATTTCAAATCCTCGTCAACACATAATGTATGCTAAATAACTATGTATTTACACTATATGGTGGTGTACAGTTCATGGTGTAACTAGGTCAGAGATTTAACCAGTTGTCTTCAAAAATCAAAGTACGAGTATCATCTATGTCTACAAAACATGTCTTTTGTTAATGTAAGCAAAACTTTACAAACTAGCATGCAATGTAATAATGTAAAGTAGGAACCATAGAGGACTAAGAAGATATAAAAAAGAAATCATAAATGCCAATACACCCGAATAATAAAAAAAATTAAATTAAAGCATCTTCTCTTTTTCATTTATATTTTAATTTTAAACAAACACGTAGTTTTACAGCATTTATAGTAACCTTTATAAAAAAAAAATATTATAATTAATCAATATTAACTTATTGACTTTTAGCTTTATATTATAATGTAGGTTATATTGAATAATTTATAAATTTTATAAACATTTGTAAAATATACATATTATAAAACATATAAAAATATGATCAAACCACAATAAGAAATGGGAAAACAAGACTAAGATCTTTCAACCGTAACAAGCGGTCTTCGTCAGAGTCAAAAACCCAACTGACACAACTGGGTTTTTGAATCAGTTGGGTTTTTACTCTGACGAAGACCGCTTGTTACGGTTGAAAGATCTTAGTCTTGTTTTCCCATTTCTTATTGTGGTTTGTTCATTGATTGTTATTTCACGTGATTATGTGAAATCTTTTTATATAAAAATATATGTATATAATACAATCAGTAATTTTTAAATACAAATATCTTATGTTCAATCTCATTATTCATCTTGCTTACTCTAAAGAGGAATATGATACATTGCATTAAATGTTTTAGAACTTGTGGACAAAGTAAGAGAGCATTTTCTCCTTTACTCCCTTGATGATATTCAATTCTAATTTTCTAGCTCAATTCTGTTACCTTCATAGTAACAAAGCAGTAAACACCTTTTACAGATATTAAAGTCATGTTATACTCGTATTTATCAATTACTTCAAAACTCCCTTGATATATTTTCTAAATTATTCAATAATTCCCTTTATATGCATTCTAAACTATATCCTACTATAAATAATGAATTTTTCATTATTACTCTTATTTTCAAGAATCGCAAACCTGTCCAAAACCACAGAACCTACCTAATGTTTGGAAGACTCAAATACTTTTATTTATTTCTTAAACTACAGTCGTCAATAGTATTCTTCATTTAACTAACATAAATATTAACTCAATACTATTCACTATTTATGTATGTAAATACAATATCAAAATACATATGATATTACTTCTTCACCTTTTTTCCAACTCACTGTTTCGTTTACAATATATTCTTGAATATATAATGATAACATAATATAATATATAAATATTATAATAAACAGTATATATATATATATATAAAGTATACAATTATAAAATAATGATTTTATTATTTATCCTAATGATTGTAATAAATTTTAAATTTATATGTATGTATTCATTATGAATTAAGAAAATTAATTAATTCATCTCATTATGATATATGAGCATATAATAACATTATATTACTTATTGATATATTTTTTAAATACTTTAAATTATTATATAAATTAATAATTATAAATATGTATTCGTTAAAAACTGTTAGTACAACTATGTCGTTGTTTAGATTATAGTTTTATATGTTTTTATGAACCCTACTTTTAATAAAGAATAATATATAAGAATAATTGATTTAAATCCTTCTATATGATTTTAAAATCATTTTTTTTTTAATAAATAATCTAGTTTTAGATATTATTAATAATATTAGTCAAAATAGTCTGGTGTACTTTAAAGATAGTAGAACCTGATCATGGCATGTTAAGAGGGAAATTTTCATCAGTTTGTCGCGAGCCCCTACGAAGCCAGTACTCGTTAATAATTTCTACTCTAAATACACTTGAGTAGGCAGAATTGAGGACTCAAATGCAGAATCTAAGGAGATGCAATAATCCCTGGAGGAATCAGTGTTAGAGGTTTCTGCACACATTCTACACCACCTAAATAAAAACACTCCAGTGTTTTCTTTTTTTTTTTTTTGACATATAAGATACAGGAATTCTTTATGACCTAATTTGAATTTTTGGGATTTAATTCGAATTAGATAATTTAATCAGATGACCTAAACTTTTTAATTTCTTTTATAAAATATTTCCTGGATAGGTTTAATAAAAATATTAAATGGTTTTTACGATTTTAAAAGTTTTTTATAAAAAGTCAAGATAAAAAACCTCTGAGGTTTCAAGTTACCTTTTTTCATGTTTAGATATATATATATATTGTTAAAAATTAGACAAAATTTAGCTGACACTTGCTTTTTCATAAGTTTCTTGAGTTTCCGGAATAACGATCTTGTTACTGTATCCACAGAATATAGAAAGATACCAATCGACATACTAAATGAACAGATGTTTCTGCTGCCTTCAGCCATTATCAAGAAATGAATGTGTTTTGAAGTTTGAAGCTTATATAAGAAAGGTGGAATGTATTGCTGGGGTTGGGGGGGGATTAAAGTTGTTTTTCTAATCCGTGAGGCTTGAATGACCTAGAGCGTTGTTGCAGCTACCTGGGAGAGACCCTAATTGGCTCCAGGTTGATTTAAACAATTTCAAAACTTCAGAACTAATTTCTAATTGTTTATTAATATATGGCTTATTTTTATTTATTAATATAAATTATTAATTAATTAATTATATTAATGAATTATTATTTTTATTAATTATAATTATTAATATATATTTTTATTTATTAAGTATAGCTTCTGTTATTTTAAGTCTATGCTGATCTCTTCCTTTTTTTATTATTTTTGTCCCTTCAGTAAGTGCTTCCCTTGTTAACTTAGAATGATGGGCTTGCTCTGTGAGCTTTCTAGGGGCTACATATATCAATTGCACAGTGAGTCTCCTAGAAAGTGTAGTTGTAGTTACTCCAATGTATGAGTGCTTCTGGGTTTTGCAGTCCCCATAATTACATTTGTACTCGTACACTAGATTTGTTTCTTTCAATAGAGAATTCTTGCAGTGGTTCTATTAGTAATAAAAAGGCTGCTCACTGTAGGGTAGCCTTTGTAATATAACATAAATTGTAATATTTTTAATATTACATATTTTGTAATATGTAACCAGGGAAAATCTATCGTTGGCGTTTTTACATCTTATGTTGGTTTTTATAATGTCTTTTAGTACCCTTTCATACACTTTGTATTCGTCCGAATATTGGTTTTTATAATATATTTTATGCACGGTTCCAGCAGTTTCTTCATTTCTTTTATTATTTTCCCTGGTGTCTTAATCCTTAAGAATTTTATCAAAGTTTTCATTAGAATAGCCATTATTTACGAATGTTTGTTTTCTCATATTGATATTCCGATTGAAAATCTCCCTGTTGGAAGCTATTTTGTAAGTTCTATGAATTAAGGCTTAGAATAACAGAAGCCATACTTATTAACAAAAAGAAGCCATATATTAATATACAATTAGAAATTAGTTCTAAAGTTCTGAAATTGTTTAAATCAGCCTGGAGCCAATTAGGGCCTCTCCCAGGTAGCTGCAACAACGCTCTAGGTCACTTAACCCTCAACGATTAGAAAGTATGTATACAATATAAATATATATTAAAAATATATATACTATAGAAATATATTTATATACGCAGAAAAATCATAATAAATAAACACGTGATGCAATCAATGAAGTTTAAACCACAATGGAAAAAGGAAAACAATAGAAATAAATGCTCTGAGGCCTTTCAATGTAAGTTATCAGACAGCAAACAAAGTAAAAACTGAGAAGCTAACATAAAAGTAATGGAGAAGGAAGGTAACAAAACCGCTGGAAACTCAATATGACCACGTAGCTTGACAAGAAGAAACACGCTATAAAATTAAACAATGCAGGTCCAACAGTAAGAAATAGAATGATAATTCAATAATAATTAAAAGAGAAGAAAAAAAATATTAATCTGTATTATTTGAATCAACAATCTGGTCAGAGTTCATGTCCAAAGATACTCGTACATTTCAAAGATCACCCCCAGGTCCAGTTTGCTTAACTATCCCTTGAATTAAGAATTCATCTAATCTAAATAGCCCCTGACTAATATTGATTAGTTTTTCAAAATGAGACTTAATTAGGGCCGTTTCTACTAAGTTTCTTTCAACATCTGACGAGAGAAATATCAATTCGCGGAATTGTCTTCATTATAATTACAAACATAAAAAGATTTTGAAAATAAATTATTTTTAGTTTATAAGTTTGTTCTGTTTGTACTTATACAACACAATAATTGTGTTTGGAGTTTGTACTCCAGTAACACAATAGCCAAACTCTTCCTTTCACTTTCAAAATTTCTTATTTCCATAAAAAAAATTTTTAAATAATGAAACAGGTGAAAAAAGATATGATAATAACTGCCATAGTTAAATTGGCTATCCTTGGCCTTCATAATAAGTTTTCTTATGAAAAAATTAAGAGAAAACTGCTCCAAATTATTTTAAAATTCAATATTCAGAAAGTATAACTGATTCATATAACAAATTCATTGCATAGGACTGAAGCAGAAGTATAGAACTTTCTGCTGACTGTCACGATTTGACTTGACCAATCATAAACCCTAAACATATTTTTTTTAATTCTTCATTTTCTGGCATTTTAAAACTTTCCATTTGCTATTCTTTTAAATAAATTTAATAGTTTAATATCTTTATGAACTTTATTTTTAAATTTTGTTGTTTTTTTCTTATAGTTTCCTTTTTATAGTCTTTTTTTGTGTTTAAATAAGTTATTTATCTGTTAATAGAAGGCCACCTATTAAACAAATCTTAAATATAAATAAATAAAAATATACAATATAAAAAGAAAAGTTTAAATGAAATATAAATAACTAAAAAGTAATATTTTGTTATTTATCGATTCTAAGAATGTTGTTTTGTATAATAAAGCGATTTTCCTTTTGTTTTGATTTAATAACTGTCTTTAAATGAGTAGCCCGTCGTTTTTCGATAAGTATCGTAAAAAATTCAAGTTTTTTAAATTATTTCTTATAGGTTAAGAAAAAAAATTACTGAGAGGTATAATTTATAAATTTATTTAAAAATATGTTAAATATTTTAAAGTTAATTAAAAATATAGATTTCTGTAACCCACGGATTAATAGACGTTTACGAAGAGCACTGTTTATGAGGTATAGCTTAAACGTTAAGGTAGAGCTGGATACCTGGGTACCTACGACAGCAGATGTGTAGGTCTTCGGTCATTCTCAACACAAGAGCATATAACGTTACTAAGACTGGGTGCTTACGATCGATCATTGGCTTTCTGAAGAAGTGGATTTAAAAAACAGGAGTATTACGTGATTACATGTTATATTGTTTATTTTAACAAATCCCATCGATAAATCATAGAAAATGGAGGTATAAATTAAAAGTACTAACTTAAAAATCTGGAGTGGCCTACACTCAACTTTACTATAAGTAAACCCAATATCATACTTCTTGGGTATATAACATATAATTTTCCACATAGGCATAGTATAAATGTTTAAATGGGAGATGTTTATCAGTCTTTCATTCCTGGAGGTAGTGCAGATAGTGTACTTATCCATATAGTGTACTTGTCCACTTATGAATATATACGCTTCTTTTTGTATATCACATAACTGATGAATATATATCATTAGTGTAACTTCAACAGTAAATAACATTTAAAAATTAAAAGCTTTTCTCCTATAACAATGTAAAAAAATCTCACAGGAGAACGTGGCTTTTGTTCTAATAGCCAATCATTCACTTGTGTAGTTTATCTGACCTCCTTCTGTATTGAAGTTTAAGACTAAGGTTGGCAATTAAAAGTCGAAAATATTACTGCTTTGTCTGAAAAATGTCAGAAACATGTAAGAAACAATGTCGTTTCAAGATAATTTTTAATTTAAGAGGTAGTATAATTTTATTTATTATTTTTCAGAGAATTTTTTCAATTTTGAATTATGTTTAACATTATTGATCTTTTATAAATTTATTATACTTAGGATTTCATGGCGTTCTAGCATTTTTTTTTGAAAAATTACTCTTCTTTCTCTTTATCAAAAATCATAACAATTCGTTACTCTGAGCGAGTGTTATTTTTGCCTCCGTGGTGTCCTCTGTTATAAGGTTGCTGTAAATGCATATTGAGAAAAAATGTATTGGTAAATTACTTACTCAAAGACAAATTCATGGCTGACTTATCAGTATAATTCTAATAAGTCAATAACATATTTAAAAATATTCTGTAACAAAGTGGCGTTTGTTTTATTTCGTAGTCACCTCATTGAATGGAATTTACGTGATGATTCCCTAATGTAATTGTTATCATCTTGGAAGAGAACAAGTTTTATAGGATTTTCCGAAAGATTAACCTATCAGAGAGTCATAGCCCTTATGGTACTTAGGTGCTTAGCCCTAAAGTCACCATGAACTTTAGCATTTCTTTTTCTATTAGTAAATCATATTCAAACAAATGTTTATATATGAAATATCAGCATATAAGCTACTGTTTCCTACTGTAATAATGTCATTTTATAAACAGTGTTAGCTGATTTCTCCTTCATTGTTAGAAACGATGTATGTATTTAAATAGAATACGGTTATATGTATGTAAATAGAAAAATCATATATAGTCCAGCAAAAAATAATTCTTGCTTATTTACTTAATTACTTATTAATTATTACTTATTATTACTTAATATTATTAAATTAAACCCCCAGATAGAAAAGGTAAAATGTAAACCTAATATCAAGTTAGTATAGTAACTTTTAATAATCTTTATGCAAATCAATCCGTAATTATGTAGAGATAGTTATATTATTGATTTCAACTGAACTGAAAATTACAGAATAGACTGAGAGGTGATTAGTTAGGAACAGGATCTGTTACGTGCCAATTTCTCGAGCCAAGAAACATCCCGCAGACAGGTAACATTGGCTGCAGACTGACCTGCTGACTGGCATGCTGGTCTTACTAACATATCTCAGGTAGCTATTGGAATTTGTTTTATTGAATTATGAGCTATGCTCATTAACAAGATTAATACTCTTGTTAAGATGGATAACTCAACAGTACGTTACCGACACATTATATTCAGTTTTACTTTACTGCAAGTAAAATGTGGTTTCGGAAAAAAATTGATATTTAAGTTTTTAACAATTTTTTTTCATTTTTAGGTATTTTGAAATCATTTCATGATTTTAGGATGAATTCTGGATTTGTCTGACTGGGTATGTACCCATACTTTTTTAATCACCATAAAAGTTCCAGTTATTCTTATAAAGGTTTGAAAAATGTTTATTGAATTTTCCAGATATTTGGTCCTTTGTGAGCAAATATGCCATCTTGTTTTGGAATAATATTAAACAAGCTACTTTCGCATGCTTTATATATATAAAAGTACCTGCTATTTGTTTGATATAGGGACATAAATTTTGTATTATCATTAGTTTAATGGGAGTAGTACACGATAAATATATAATATTTTTTTCATTATTGAAGGAAGCAACATAGAACTTAAAATATAGGACAGCTATTAATTTTTATTGGTATATATTGAATTTTTTTTTTGTCCATTAATAATACTGAAATCTTAGAGTTTTCTTATTTCTAAAACACAAAAATTGAATTTTTATTTATAAGGAGAAACCTACTTTCTAAAATTAGATTAATAATCAATAACTAGGTAATTGTAAGATAATATTTAAGAAGTTAATAAAAGCATACACAACCATTCACATCATTTGCGTCCTGAATTTGTTTGATAATTTCCAGGCATCACTGTAGCTACACTAAAGATCAGTGTAGGCTATGCTACTCGTCCATTTCAGTCTTATGTGGCTGGTGTTTGTCTTTTTCAAAATTCTCTCACTGTGAGGTGAGTATTACGAATTTTTGTGAAAACAACTACCCAAAGTTAGTATGGTATCAAAAAAGACATTTTTTATTTCTCCAACAGGCAGTATAACTATAAAAAGTAAAAACAATCAATGATGCTGAATGATCTTAGTCTTTTTTACCATTTCATATTATGGTTTAATTATATATATATATATATATATATACCATGATAAACGAAAAACGGTCCGGCATGACAGATAACACTTAAAATAAACTGTGACACATAGACTGAAACATAACAAAGAATCACTTTTCAATATTTCGACCGCCATTACGGTCGAAAAGTGAAAAGTGAGTCTTTGTTATGTTTCAGTCTATGTGTCACAGTTTATTTTAAGTATATATATATATATATATATAAAATAATTTTTTTATATTATGTAACAACTTAATGCCTTACAAAACATATCATGAAACAGTAATTTAGTAATAGCTAATTGGTTTCTGTTGAGCATTCGATGCCTCCGTCTGTAGATTGCATTTCATTGATACTATTTTAGCCTTTCAATCAAATATCAATTAAATTTACATTTAAATTAGGCTTTAGTTTTCTTCAAACATTTATTGCTAGTAATATCATTTATCTTTACTTGAAATACATATTATTAAATATTTCATACATAGATATTTGGCATTATTTATTTACTGCATGGCATTTGGCAGTCGAAGTAAATCGGAGGAGGTGCACTTAAAATCATAAGATGTGGTCTGTAATCACGGTAGGGTTTTTTTTAGCTCTGAACCCATACCTACGTTCAGTTTCAGAATAAACAAGTGGATTAAAATTCAAATATCAATCAGAAATGGAATCAAAATAAATTAAGGCCATTGAATTGGTTAGGTTGAATGACCTTTACTATTAGAAATATTAAAAATAACGGTGTTTATTAGATTTTCATAAAAAAATTATACTGGTTATCCTGAGCCATTATTTTTAGTTTTTGAAACAAATAATTGAATTATATTTATATGAACATATATTATAAACCAACAAATTATAATTATTTTGTATGACCAAAATAAATTTAGCATAACGACTGTAAACCAAACAAAACAACTAATAAAATAATTTATAGTAATAATATACAGATTAGTAATAATTATTTTATATAATAATATTAATTATAATGATGAAATTTTCTCTTGATGATCCAGGTCGAATAACGAGTGTTTAGAGCCAAGGAATAAACTCTTCAGCATCGCTTGTAAGTAGGCTGTCCCTGATTCTCTGCCAGGGCCGCTGCACTTTGTACTTCATCTGCTGCAGTCAAAGTCTTAGCATTTCTCACCAATATGTTGAACATCCTCAGACAAGAGTTCATTGATTTATGCAACCAGTTGATCGGAAAAATTTGCATTGTTACAGAATTACTTCTTTACTAGTCTGCGACAAATATTAAAAAGCGCTCCAGCTTAACTTTTCTGTAGAAAACTCGTTCGATATGCAGTGCTGTGCGTTTAGAATATGTCACAGGGTTTTGTGTTGAAGCGGATAACTCATCGACGTACCTGCTATATTAGTCACCCCTGGAACACCCCGCATGTAACAATCGGCCTCAACTATGCCCATCATAAGTTGACTCTGGTCAGCAGGTAATAATTACCACTCCTGGCTCCATACATTTTGTCAAAAGTATGTGAGATTTGGTTCTCAAGTTATAGCATCATTATATTATGGTACCATCTTGACTCAAACATGTTATAACTAAACGTTCTGTCCATGGGTGTAGAGTGCAGGTGTTTATCTGAGCCTCTTACATTGGTTGGCACTGAAAATGCAATGTGCTTCATATCTTAGTTCAGTAGACCATTCTGTCAAGAGTTGTTGGAATTGTCTTAGAGATTACTGGAGAGTCAGCATCTGCATAGATATTTGTTAATCGGAGATACGTGTTTAAGTTCACGTATTTTCATAAATACCTTCGTTAGAAAACTGAACGCTTGCAGTTATTTGGTATTGTTGCCACCTTCGGAATAAGGAATATATTTCTAGCCTATCAGAAAGTAATCAGTTTTAATCCGTGCATTACATATAGTGGATTACTATTTCAGTGTCAGGTCTGGAAACTACTTCAGATTGTAATTACGAGTATTTACGTCAACCGCAGTCAGTTCTTTTCGTCCCGGGCGCCCTTTCAATAATCATCCCTTTTAATCATTTCTTCAAGGCAGATAAACTCCTCCAGTGGTATGCTCAAGAAGGGAGTTAGGGCTATTTTCCTTAAATATTTCACCAATGAACTTGGAGGGTGCCCCTGCAAAGTCCTGAGGTTCAACGAAGAGACGTCTTTTGTGATTGAGGACGTTTTGGTTATGTTCCTTTCAACCTCCTCAAAAACTACCCCAACGTAGTGGGTAAAGCGGGTTCATAGCTTTCTTAATACCCCTAATGAGAATACTCCCTTCCCTCCACTGAGTACAATTACATCACCTTTGTCATTTTTGTCATGTCATTTTTTCTTACATGATAACTATAGAAGAATGAAATCGATAAGCAGAGCAAAGGATTGTGTTTTATCTCTCACTGTGATATCCATATCCGCTGACCTTAATTATTTCCTAATGAGAAGGAAGACAAAGTAAATTCACTTTCTCAGCCACTACCCAGCCCAGATTTTGATAAGTAAATGTACATTATGGGAATTATTCTTTGATAATTTAGAGTATTTAATATAATCTGAAAGCAGGGTTCTAATTAATTGTCTACTCAGGTTAGTTCAAAGAGAAATTGTGATGTGTGAAACGACTTTGTACCTGTGTGCCTATGTGGTATCACAAAGACCCCTAAGTGCGTTCTCATTTGATAGCGGTTGCTAGAACCTAATATAATATCATTATGATGATTTAAACAATAATATTTCAAACTTTAATGACCAACTGTAGGTTTTTTTAGAATATGATAGACTAATATCTTTTTAGAATATAATTATTTTTAGAAATAATGGACTTGATTATCATCTAGTTATAATCATTATTTAGTGATCATTTATAATTGAATAAATATCAATAACAAATGCAACTTTCCTTTAGAATATGTACATTACAAAAATATCTAATTTAATAAGTAAAAACCAAACTACGAGTTTATAAAAAACCTCGTCAGTTATTTTGTTATAGTTTTATTCATTGTTTTGTTCATTGTAAATATTTATTAATAAGACAAGTTTCAATAATAAAATACTTTTAAATTTAACAATGAAATAATTTCTAAATGTTACCTATTTTATTTAATGAATGAATATTTTAACATAAACTTCAATTAAACTCTAACAAAGTTTAATTGTGGATGTAGGGGAAATTATTTATATTAAATATATCTTCATTCATTATTAAAATGTTTCTTACGTCAGTTTCTAAAGGCCTAATTAAAACTTAAACGCAATTGGACTTGCGTTCAAAATTCAATTAAGTCCTTGTCTTAATTTTTCTTCCACTTGACTTTTAATGACATTATCAGAACCGTGTCTCAATCTCTCTTTGAAAATTCTATTTCTCAAGTAATTATCTCCATTATGGTACTTAGATTTCTCAAAGAAAATATTTTAAAATTTTTTCTTCATTTTATTAAATTTTTTTTAAATCAAAATTAAATTTGAACAATTAGTGATTCAAAATATTAACCATTATAAACATTATGTATTATTCTTGTTTCCATGAATTAAAGGTAACTGGGGAGTACATAGCATGCAAAACTGCTGCTTCAGAAAGTTGATTGGTTTATTAGTCAAGTTTGTAAGAGTGTAGTGTTCAGATACTAAATATTCTGTAGTAAAAAATTGTCTCCACTTTCAGCTACATTAATTATCAACAGTAGGATTCTTTAACAGTTAAATTATATTACTGTAATACTCTTCATAATGTTAAATTTTCCTACAGATAACATCTGAGTAGTAAGTATAGGGTAGGCCTTACTATGATTAAATGCCTGGACTCCAATCTTGGTTCACTAGATACTCTTCAATATGCTATGTCATGTGGTCAGCTATTATATATAATTCTTTGTACAACAAGAATTTCAATGTGTCGAGAAAAGGTTTCCACTAATCTAAGTTGGATCCAAACTGAACATAAAATATGTGCGTAAATCTTCTATTAAGAACCAGTAATAAGTAATAATAGCAGGCACAAAACAACAGACGCAGAAGATTATTCAAAGAAATGGCTGCTATCATTAATGACAAAAATAATTTCAGTATTGAAAAGGATTTTGAAGGTCTGAGTGTTATGTACCATAATTTAATTAAAAAATCTGATTCTTGATGCATTATTTTCTTTTCGTAACCTTCTATGTTTCTATGCTTCCACATATTGTAACCTGTTACGGTTTTTGGTAGTTTTTACCATTCCACATTTCCCTCATATGTTATTTCAGTTCTTATTTTTGTACCTTAAAGTGTTTTCTACTGTTTATTTGTTAATCCTCATGCTCCATAGTAAAAACTATATAGCCTCCACAGATCATAACCTTAGTTAATTAGAACCTACCATTTTTAACTAAGGGTAAGATATAATTAACTATTATTATTGTTCAGATTGTAACTTAGCATACCTGCCTTCTTTGGTCTGCCTGGTGGTAGATGCCGGCTTAGGACGGCTTAGCGGTACCTGCCCTCCTAGCTTTACCTAATGTTACCTGGTCAGTCTTGGACCCTTCGCCTAACTATTCTCAACCACCAAGCGCCCACTCTCTCCCCATCAGTCTAGCATCTCCTTCATTACAGGCCAAGCAACTCTCCAACCAACCATCAACTACCCCTCAAGAATCCCCAGTTGTGATAGCAGCCACAACAATTTCATTTTCTATGTTTTAATCCAATGTTTTCAGTTACTAATCATAAATTATGTATTTCCTTGTAGCATTGATAACAAAACATCAAGAAGACAGAGTTGTTTTTTGACCAGACAACCCTCAAAAAGTCCAGTAAAATTAGTTATGTGGAGTATTATAAAACATGTGTTCGTTTTATCGCGCTGATAAATGCCGACATCAAAAGAGAATTGAAACCCATATTTGTTGACTAGCAAACCTGTTGTACAATCAACGTATTTCAGTCTTCATGAATTCCTTAATTGAAGAAGTAAAATAATCAGGGGTCTCTAGCTTCCTATACTCGTTGACAGTTTTAATAAAAGATTCAATAATGTTAAAGCACTTAATTTTTAAGTGGGTTAAAACCCTTATGTAGGTTTCAAAGCAACAGAAGACAATAAGTAACTATTGTAAAAGGTAACACAAACCCCGAGAATGAAATGACAGTGTTAGAAACATTATGAGTGAAACTAATTGAGAAAAAGAAATATTGGCCTGATTACAGGAAAATATCCTGAAATCCAGATAAGGTACGTAGTTGTAATCAATGTAACGAGTTTATTAACAGACGACAAAGAAACCTTGCTGTACATAACTATATATAAATTAGCAACGTAATTATGGTACTATTGTTATATCAACAATTTGTCTAGTGTAAATGTTATTACAATGATCAGACCAAAAGGCAATGTGTTTGAAGACCAACTCTAAAAGTCAGTGAGTCAACGGGTAAATGGAGTGAGAGAAGAGATTTGTCATTAAAAAAAAGAATATCCTAGCAAACAAAATGTCAGAGTGGTTGACAGAAGCATAGGGCTAAGAGACATGATGATAACAATAAGAAGATAATGAGAAGTAGATGCTTGGCTCTTATCTTAACTCGATAGCTATCTTGCTGTGAACACAAGAACCAATATCTCCCATACAATAAAGCACTCCTGCTGTCAACTTAAGAACTGTAAATCACTGCATTCTTTTAAATAATCTGATCAGCAAAGAAGGCGTTTCAAAGAGTTTTTTTTTTCTAATAAACGCTCACGGGCCGTACGTTGGACAACCCTGCCTTACTATATGAGTATCAATGAAAGTTCCCAACTTTACTGAATTTGTGTAAGGAAAAGTTAAAACAACCTGGTAATCTAGCTAACCTATAACTGAAATGAGTGCCACATCACAAAACATGAGCCGCGTTTACCGTATAATATGAGCCAACTTTCTGACCCTGGAACAAAACTAGTAGTAAAAGCCTGTGTGTGGATTTTGTAAACAAACAGTTTGAATACATATAATATAAGTAATGTATCAACCGTTTGAATAAATAGAAGTAAATATTAATCGGGTTTTTGATCAAATATTGTTATCACAAAATTGTTAATTCATCAAATAATTTTGATAAATGATCACACTTTTCGCTCTAAAATATTACCGTTGTTGAAATCATGTAAGTATAAATGTTGAAAATGTTATAATTGTCTATCATAGAGTCTCATAAATAAATCTGTGTGAGTGTGACTGAGTTTTACATGCATATCCTTCTTTTGACTAATTATCGAAGATGCACAATGACTTTTTACATAAAACTGCAGACATTTTTAACCCGTTCTAAAGATAACTATTGTTTTGTTCATTTCAAACCCTACCATAAAACTGATTACATTTAATAAACAATTGTTGCTTTACATTCAATAAATGAAGTGGTGACTGTTGGGAAGCATAGCTATGATATTGTGATAGCAATGCTAATTTGACATTGGCCTCATTAGCAGAAGGCAGGTGCTTTACTGGATTAGAATGGTAATAAACTCAACCTAATTGCATCCATATGTAAAAGCTCAATTACTTACAGTGAGTTGAATCACTGGCTCGTGAGCTCCCTTGAATCAGTCCACTATTACAGTCCCTTTTAATTATTCTCCTTATCATCGATTAACAATTTCAACGCCATGCAATTCGTGTTCAAACAATGACCAATCATGTATATAACAATTCATTGTGATACTCAAAGCAAATAATAAAATTACTGTTAAAAACTGCTTTCACATATGCAGAAATGTATAGTGTACTTTTAGGTGCACTAAAAAAATATATTGTGTTGTTTTTGGCTTAATTCGTACGTTAGGATTGTCATTTGTACCAAAATTATTATAGTATAAATTTCAAATAGTTAGTCCATTTTGCATTCTCAGATTTCTCATTTAATTTCTTTCTTACAATACTATTTTCCAGAATCTTTGGTGCTGACACCAACAAAGTTACCTCTCACTCGCTCTCTCTCTCTCTCTCGCTCTCTCTCTCACTCGCTCTCTCTCTCTCGCTCTCTCTCTCACTCTCGCTCTCTCACTCACTCTCTCTCTTTCTCTCTCTCTCTCTCCCTCTCTCTCTCACTCTCTCTCTCTCTCTCACTCTCTCTCTCTATCTCTCTCTCTCTCTCTCTCTCTCTCTCTCTCTATCTATCTATCTATCTATCTATCTATCTATCTATCTCTCTTTCTCATCTTCTCTTTCTATCAATATTTACTTTCCTTGTTTTCTCCTTTTTCTCTGGAGTAATATGACTATAATCCTGAGACTCTCAGTTTGTTTGTGTGTGAGTGTATGTGTATATTGTCTGCGTGTGTAGTGAATGAATTTGTGAAAGTATATATGTGAGTAAGTAACATTTTGCCTGTTATCCATTAACTTAAGATGCACACTGTTAGATCCATCGATAGTAGATGATAATTACCTTAAAAAGTCTAGAGAACCACACTCTAACAATGCTCACAAATGTTCTGAGCTGCATCAGCAAGTCAGACAATAAACACGGAGCTACAAAATATATGAAAAACGTAAATATCGTGTGTCAATAAAATGACCCTTCTTGATTTCTAAATTATACAATATTATCATTATTACAGCAGGCATCATTATAGTTGACCTACTAGCGAGAGAAAAGGAAGAAGGCGGTAGAGAATCTGTTAGCCCAAAATAGAGACCCAAAATAGAACCCTCGACATATGGCAAGTGGTGTAGGAACATAAGACTAGAGGGCGCTGGACCTTTAAGCTAATTAGATATGTTCGATTATGGGTTGAGAGAGGTCAAGGAGAGGTGGAGTATTATATTACGAAATTTCTCATCGGACATTGATACTTCTGCGTTTATCTATACAAAATAGGAAAGCAGCAGATATCCGAGTAACTGTATTGCTCAGGTAGACGATGTGGAGCACACATTCTTCTCATGTTCAAAATGGAATAGCAGAGCAAGGACTTGGTGAACAGAATCGCATATTCTTCCTAGAAGCTATCATTGACATCGAACAATCAAAAAGCGATACTTAGAAGAGTTGGAATGAGTAATTCTAAAGTAAGGCTGACTAACCTAAAGAAAGGAAGAGCCTAGTCTGAGGTAACGTGAAAAACGGTTCCAGGCTAGTGTCCTAGTGTTTTAGTTCGTATTCTAGCTTATCTAGGAGCCCAGAAATGTGTGCGCAAATGCATTTTACCTCCTTACCAAAAAAAAAAAAATATATTAAAAGTGACTGTTATATAACAGTTACTTTTATAATAATAGTTATACCATAATATTTAAAAAAATATTATTATATTAAAAGTAACTGCAATTACTGATTCATGGTCAACTAGTTTAGATGTCAACATCTACTGTTGCGGACAAGAATATTTTTACAGCTCATTTCTTCAATAATTCAAATGTAAATTAATATCAATCAATGATTTGATTGATGTATGACCGATCTTGATTTTTTTCCTTTGCTCTTTGTTACATGGCAAAAAGGTATTCAAGCCCTTAGAAATTGTTTAAACGGTCTCCTATATTTTATTTAATATTTATTTTATAAAATTTAAGTAAATATAAGGATGTTTTGCAGCTGATGGTGCACTATTGTTTTATCTAATTTTGATTATTTGCCTGGTTAACAAGGGGTATTGAAGTTACAAAAAGCACTCGATTCCCTTATTGCGATGCAACTGCCGATAGCGGAATAATAATTGCCATTTGTAGTCTACTGTGTTCAGGGATGGTATACAATTCACACAATCTGATTCTCTGTTTGACTCTTTATTATCCTCACTGTTGTTAAACAGAAAATGTATTTCACTCTGTGAATGCGTGTTATTCATTGCACTCTGTGAAAAATTATATAATATCTATACAAATAAAAGAAACGTTTTTTCTGGACATTTCTTAGAACTAACTCATTTGAAGTTATCTTTACGTTTCATACATTAGAGAAACCAAATCTACCCTCAGAAAAATGTCTGTCTGTCAGTATGTCAGATTGTCCAAAAAACCCAGCCATCATAAGTATCACACCATAGGTATAATAAGCTGAAACTTTGAAAGTAGCTTTGCATATGTCTAAATTAAAATCTAGGCTTTGAATAGATTGAAAATTCAACGTAGAAGCGAAGTAATGGACTTTTAAACTGTTTTTGACTAACTTTACAGATATGTTTATTTTAAAAATATACAGGAATAGCAAGTAAGTGTTGTTATTTGATTTCAATTTCATTTGCACTTAAGCTCCGAGCAAGAGATAATTGACAATGTGTTTCCCGAAGTTGAAAATCTTCCATCTATTCAGAATAACTGACTTTGTGAACAAGCAATTCTCACCCCTACATATGAGCAGGGAGGAAAAATCAATAAAGTTCTTGCTCTACATCAAGCTGAGGAAAGAACTTACAAGTCAGCAAACAGAGTGATTAGTGATGAGGAAGCAGTTCATTATTCAATTGAATTTTTTAACTCCGTGACTGCTCCGGGACTGCCTGTTCATGGCTTAAAACTTAAAGTAGAGGCACCAATCATGCTATTACGAGACTTGAGTGTCCCAATAATATGAAACGGAACACGACTCCTAATTCGTGCTTTGCACAGATATGTCATAGAGGCTGATATCATGACTGTGTATGGTACTGGGGAGTCAGTATTTATACCACGAAGTTTATACCACGACCACGCATACTGTCCGATTCAATTTAAACGGTTAAATTTCCTGTCAGCGTCTGTTTCGCAATGACGCTAAATAAGTTGCAAGGCCAAACTCTGTCTACGGCAGGAATTGAAGTGAGTGAGACCATGTGTTTCTCACATGGTCAACTGTATGTTGCTTACTCTAGAGTCAGAAGTTCAAAATTTACAAATAGAATTTTTTCTTATTCTATAATTTTTCTAATGATATTTTGAAATATCAAGTAACATGTCTGAATTTTTGTAAAATACCCTTCAAAGACGTACACGTCTGTCATTATTGAATAAAAGTTTCACAAATTTAAACTTACTTAAAAAACTTAAAACATTTTACGACACTTGGTCTTATTAGTTTAAAGTTACTAACGAATTTAGAAACTTTATGAAGAGCTGTCAATTTCACATGAAACAATAGCTCATTTTATTTACTAAATACAAATTGTGTTACTGGATTAACTTTCAAAGGGTTAAATTATAAGAATATAGTTCATAGCAAATTATTAAAACTTGCAATTTATTAGAACTAATCATGCAACAATCTCTAAGATACAAATTTAACTATTTACATATGGTTGTGATACTTTCATAAAAATAAGAAATATTATATTTTGATGGATAGTTATTATGTACATTTAAGCTTTACTTAAAATTGTTGTAACATGTATCCTGAAGATGACCCTTCATAGGCCTAAATGTACAGTTATTAGTGTTTGTTTTTAAAGAAACGGAGTTAAACAATATAAAGATATTTAACACATTTTAATGACTGTAAATTTTTGTCTCTTTTTTGTCTTTGCTTAAAAATCAATAAATATTTCAGCAATGACTTCTATGTTTGCTCAACCATGACACGGATGCAGGCTGAGTGGCATAGGGCGATTAAGGAAAACAAATTGTTTAGCATGTGAAAGCCGTTGACATTTTAAATGTGCTTAGAATTTAAAAAAGGAAAACCTAAGATAATGTTAACATTCAGGACAAATGCATGAAACAAAAGCGTTTAATATGGAATCAAAAAAGCAGGAAAGAAGTGTAATCAATTTTTAAGAGGCAACATTTAGAAGGTTTAAACAACACTTGGCCTAAACAAGGCGTATAGTTAAACTGTCTGAGGTATCGCGTGCTGCTAAAATTGCACAAACTCCTCAATCGATTCGAGATTAGAATGAGTTTTAATTTTATTTTCCTTTACTGATAGCAGATGAAGGGGGGGGGGGGATTTTAAAAATTTAATCTGATTATCACTCAAGCATGCTTTGAAAGACGGCAATTACAGGCTGCCCCAATCACCTCAACAGCTTAAAACTATTCTCAAACTTTCTTCAAATTAATCACTCCTTATAAATCTTTTTCGCCACTTCCTATTTTATAAAAAACAAAGGTTATTTAACACTTGGAAAATTCTAAATTATAATTAATATTCTTATAATTTAAATTTATAATGCTTGAAATATAGTTTGAATTATTGATGGCTAAGCTTTAGGGAGTAGAATTTGTTCTATACTTTTTATCTACTCTAAAATCAGTTGAAATTGATGAATATTTCTTAATCAATTTAGATTATTAAACCTTTATTATTATTATTATTATTATTATTAAAGATTTATTAAATTATCAAAGCTGCGAATAAACATTTGTTTGTTTCAACATTCACGCTTTAGACTTTCATACTTTCTGTTGTTCTAGAGTCTAGAATCTAGACCAAGGTTCGGCAACCTGCGGCTCTTTTATCCTTAACTGTGGCTCCGAGTGACTTGGGAAAATAAATTACTTTAAAAAGTATTTAAGTGTATTTTATTTGTGTTAGTTATTTTTTTAGTGTTTCAGTTCAAAAGTGGAAAATCTTTATGCGATCTTAAAATATTAAAAAAAAAATGTATTTTATTGTTTTTTGTAGCTCAAAATAAACGTCATACTCGCAAAAGCCGAGAAAAAACAAATAGATTTTTTTTCTTTCTGCTGAACAGTAAAAAAAAACAAGTTTGCTGTAACATTAGTGTAAGAATCTACAATCCACTATAGACTCTGTTCGAATGCGCAATGTTTAATATAATTGTTTTTAAGGAACCAGCTAAAAGTGCAAAAAAAAAGCAAAAGAATGTGAATTTCTGTACAAATGTTGTTATGCAGTTATTAAAAGATAAACAGATGGTGTTTGAATTTAAAATATACTCGTGAAAGGGAAAAGCTAATGAAGACATTGTAGCACGTTTTTGCTTTTCTTTCCAACATGGACTATTTAAGTTCAGTCTTTTAATTCTTATTATTTTTCAAGAACTCAGAATGTTCAAAATGTGTTCATTAAAAATTAAATTTAATTTTTTCTGTAGCACTTTGTGGATTTCATAAGCAACACTTTATAGTCCATCTTTAAAAGGGTAGTCAAATCACTAATAAGTATATGTTTATTTTTTTTACTTTCTAATAAATGCGTTTTTCCTCATTTTAGATGTCAAAAAGTATTTGCGGCTGTCAGTGGGGTTTTTTTTGTAAAAACCGGGTTCAAATGGCTCTTTTGGTGTTAAAGGTTGCCGACCCCTGTACTAGACTAGAGAAATAAGTGCGGCTCATTTGTTACTTGGCACCCATTTTACTTATGATAACGTCCCACACCAGTTTGATTCTACATCACTTGTCTTAAATTTTAATACTTTCTGTGAGGTCTTTCAGTCAAATATTGTCTAAACTTAATGACTATAAACAGTGGCTGATGGATATCTTTGAACTGATAACTGTCCAATTCTGTTCAGTAGCCTACAAAATATAGATTTGATTGTAAACCTATCTGATAGGTTTGAACATACAAAATTGTACATAGAAAACAACTTTATTTGGACTACAAAACTTCAGCCCTAATTAATCAACCACTAGACTGTCCTAACACCAAGTCTGTGAGAAAGAGAGAAATGACAATAATTAATTACGACTGAATTTATTTCCTACAGTAGACTGATTTAACTAGTTAACTATAGTTAGATTTTTTTTTCTTTCTTTGGTAAATTGTAACTATCAATGGATTATATTTTCAAATGATGATGAATATCCATATTTCGGGCGCTCCGAGGAGGCCTGGCTATTAGGCGGGCACACTTACTTTGAAAGATTTGGATACAAGCCTTGGGAGTTCGTTGGGAGAGTCTCTCAGGCCAGTCAGTTCAGGAGTGTACTGAATGGTTTTGGTGTTGAGCTCATATAGCAGTCAGTAATGACATTAGAACCGGGATTACATATTGACTAATTGAAAACACTCCAGATGGTAACACAGAACACAAAACTAAAGATAGACTTGATAAAACATGTCGGAAGGGGATGCACATTTATTTATTTAAGGGGATTACACTTCACAAGAGGTGAAGTTGTATTAGCGACATTGTAGACCTATAGCTATTAAAGACCAATTAGTAACAAAGATGACAGAATTCTAGTCTGATGAGAAAATAGTAGTTTCGTAAAATTTTTTAAGAACTTAAGACATTGATGTAACATAAAACAAAAAAAAATAAAATACAAATACATTATTTTTTAATGCCATCTGAGAATTTAAGCCGTATGACAAGTGAGAGGGAAATTATTAAAAACTACTGTACTATATACTAATATAGTTTTAAGAATTTGGTTATACCAAAAAAGTTTACATATCAGTATTCTAAAATATAGTGGCAGGTAATTTTAAAAGAATAATACAAACAAACAATAAAATGTTATTCTGAAGTAAAATAGATAAACAAACAAAAGTTTCCACACAATGAAGTTTTATTCAACAGCAACGCGTTTTGAACACTTTGAGTTCATCATCAGGAAGACACCAAGGATGTGGTGCTGAGGGGTTGATCCAGTGAGATCAAGTAGGAAAAAAAATCTCTTTTACCTACTTGTTCTCACTGGACCAACCCGTCAGCACCACATCTTTGGTGTCTTCCTGATGATGAGCACAAAGTGTTCGAAACGCGTTGCTGTTGAATAAAACTTCATTTGTGTGGAAACTTTTGTTTGTTTATCCATTTTACCTCAGAATGAATAAATACCACACAATTAATGATTTAAAAATAAAATGTTATTACATGGCTAATCAGTTATGTGATAAATTTCAGATAAATCAGGATATTATCAGACAAATTCAGATAAATCAGGGGTTGCATACTAAAAATTAGATAAATGTGCATCCCCTTCCGACATGTTTCGATCAAGTCTATCTTTAGTTTTGTGTTCTGTGTCACCATCTGGAGTGTTTTCAGTTAGTCACCATGTAAGGGGTCAGGCTAGCACAGTGGTTACGTGCTCGTCTCTGAACTGATAGGACCGGGGTTCGATCCACACCTGGCCCTCGATTTATTCACGCGGGAGGTGAATAAATCTCGATTTATTCACGCGGGAGGTGAATAAATCTGAGCACGTCGTCCCTCGGATAAGGACGTTAAACTGTCGGCCCCCGTGCCTGTACGATGTCAGGTACTCGTTAAAGATCCCTACTCTAAATACACTTGAGTTAAGCAAAATTTAGGACTCCCACTGTAGAATCAATCTTCATTGTGTGGTATCACAAAGGGCCAATGCTCGGCCTAAGTGTGTTCCCTTGTGGGACTGACACTGCAACCTAACCTAACCTAACCTAATCACCATGTAACACCATTCTAACGGCCTCACTGACTGGTTTATGAACTCAACACCAAAACCATTTAGTACACTCCCGAATAAGTTAACTGAGAAGGAAAATATACAAAGTATCATAGTTAATTATTTAACTACAAAGTATTCCGTAACTTCTAAACACTAATACCTTAATATCTTGGCTTTTGTTAAATATTGCAACAAACGGTGCGTAATTTTGCATAAAATACAGTTTGTATTAAAGAGGTTTTATTTCTTGAGATGCATTAAATCGATAACATTTTTAAGCAGAATAGCAGATAAGGGATTGTTCTAACTTACATCTGTTTCTTTTTATCCTCCTGCTTTACCTCAACATTGTATAAATATTCTGAACAAAAGGGTTTTTTCAAGAGACCCTTTTTTAGAATAGTGTCTCAGAGGCAAAAATAATTGTTTCAAAGGAAAAAGGTAAAGGTCCTAACATTATGCTAAACAAGGTAGAGCTCATAAAACCGACAGGAACTTCTAAATTGCTGGTAGGTTAGCCCTTTTCGCCCTAACGACTGGATCAAATATTAAATGAATATCAAGTGAGATAAATGCTCTAAATAATCTTGAAATATTTTAACATTTACTTTACATTATATTTTACAAAAGTAAATAATACAAACTATTATATTTATGGATACAGGTCCATGCACAGTATTCATGGCAATGACGAATAATTGGTTTAAAGTATTAAATATAATATATATAGATATACTATAATTGTGTATGAATGTGTGTGTGTTCATATGGTGTGATGTAATTTGTAATTAATTTTATTTATTGTATACTTCATATTAAAATACTACATGCATTTATGAGAAGTGTAATAATAATTCAAGAAGCATAATAATTATAAAAAATTTCAGAATGTAAATATGAAAAAAACAAAACGAATTATTCTCCTGCGCGATAATTCTTATACTTGCCTCAATGAGTAAATTCCTAAGTGTACAACTTTTCTTAATTTATTTATATAAAAAAAAATCTATTTTCTCTTTATTCTTATATTTGTTGTTTGTATTCCGTTATAGTTATTCCGTTATCTATTTATGTTTTCAATATGTTTCCTACACTTAGTATTAGAGCCTTAAATGTAAAGGCTCAGCCTAACCTTTAGAAGAAAAAAAAAACAAACAAATGTCAGTTCCTTCTAATATGAAACAGATGTAAACTCCATACCCTCACCCACTTCCATCCCATTCCCAGTCAGTTGTACCACAGACCTTAGGTTCGTACTCATCTCCGTATTTTATTTTGTACTATATTTACTTTGTGCTATATATAACTCTCTGATGAAATTGAATTTTTTAGTTAATTCCTGAAGAAGAACACTACGTGTTCGAAACACGTTGTTTATACGATTAAATTTTTATATGTGGAGACCATTTCATTAGCTATTTACCCTACAATGAGACCATCTCTCACTGAACTAGCGAGTCAAAATCAATAAAATTAACAAACTTAAACTAAAAAAGTTGAAACCGTGTGATTTGTGCAGATGAGGAATATGACTGGTGGCCATGCTCGGATGTAGTACCATCTGATGAACCAGTTGGACTCTAATAACATTCAAATGTATTTGTATATATTTAAAAAAATGTACTTACACATTTAAATTTATTTAAAAAAAAAGACGGGTGGTCTAAAATCCTAAACCTGTGCAGATATGATTTATACCAATCAGTTGAATCATAATTCGGTGTATTTGTATGTTTCTTATATGTCCCACATCTGCAAAAAGCAGCTTTGAGGTTTCAAAATTTGCTGTTGAAAGACAATTTTCATTCCAGGTCGTTATACTTGAATTGAATAATTAAATTTTTACTGCGGATACTGGAAATGGTCATAGCTGGTGGTGAGTTCACTGTATCTAGAGGGTTCTTTAGCTGATCAGCATACCACAATGAACTTTATTCCAGACAAATTAGAGGTCCAATATTAATCCTTCAGCTTCTAAAACCTCATCTGGTTTGTATCTGCTAACAAATTTACATGATTGTCAGCAATCTTTAGACAGTCTAGAAAATTCTGACTATGCATCAAGATAGAAGCGCTGTTGCTTCTAATCAGCAGTAGACACTGTAATACAACTAAAGTCATACTTAGTGTTAGCATTTCTGACTGATTGTTGGTGTAGTTAGATGGTACTGCTCAGTAAGATTCTCATTACTAACATTGTAATAAATCACTATTGCATAGCTCACACTGCAGTTTTTCTTGAATCCGTCTGCAAATATAGTGTAACCAGTGTTCTATTCAAACCCAGCTATGCTCTGCAGCTTTACATTGTGAAACCAAATTTTTGGTGAAAGAAGTAAACCTAAGTTTCCGTATTTTACAGACAATAGCATAGACTTTGTGCAAAGTATAAGGCAGAGAACTGTTTTATCTACAGATCGATTGGTAGTACTTTATGAATAATATAGGCATTATCATAAGAGACAGTACAAAAACTACGTCCCATTCTGTCTTTTGTTTCTAGCTATAATAGTTATACGAGGGGAAAGCGGAAATAAATTAACAGACTGTATTGAGAACGAACCAATGCTGGAAAAATTTTAAATTACAACTCATCTCATACTAAATAATAAATTGTCCATTATTTAATAATGTTTAAAAAATTAATTGACATTAGTAGTCCATGTTATTTGAAAGATAATAAAGAATAGTGAAATATTTATTAGAAAAAAGCCCTTACCCTGAATATTCGATAGAACGTTTTTGAAATAAATATTTAATGGGACGGACAGAACTTACAAATGATATTACTATTAACGATGAAGCTTTCAGTAAAGAATATTTCATATTACCCTTTATTGAACGTCTTTCGTAAAATATTAAAACAGTGTTCAAAAGAAATATACCAGAGATTAATTAAGCACTTTATAGAAACAAGAGGTGAAATTATTATTTCTTACTGAAAATATATATATAGGAATTTATAAAGTAATATTATTTAATCTATTAAATGCAAGGATTGTGATAAAGAATATTATGGTGAGGATACATTAAAAAAGAAAGAATACATTAACACATCTGTTCTATTAGAACAAGAAAAAGTAATGCCACAGAATTAGCCTACCATACATTGAAAGAAGGCCATATATTTGATTTTGACGGTGCTCTGGTTCTGTCCGGGAAAAAAGAAGAACAAAGACAAAAACAATTGAAATGTTGTTTATTAAAAAAAAACCAAACCTCCATTAATCACCAATGTAATATGATATATAACAATTTTTAATAGTGTTTATTCAGGTGTACTGACTGACTAAAGTGTTTTAGTGAAATGTATTTCACCACTGTATACAACTGCAAATGTCTGCTTTTAATGTGTCCATTTGAGTATATTTCAATGCTCCATTTATTTAATTTCCAACAGTGTTTTCGTTTTCATATATCCTCACTTTTGTAAATTTTAATTGTATTTTTCTAAAAATGAGTTTAATTTTGTATTTATTTTTAAAATACATAATTACACATGGTGTACTTCTTTTGATTCAGTTTTCATATTGATTTCATGTTTGATAATGTATTATTTTCCCTCTCTTTTGTAGGCCTATAGAAAAAGTTTTGAATAAGGATCAAAACGTGGACATTTAGAATGTAACTTGAAATTGAAGAAACTGACCGCTTCTCGATACATCTATTCTCTTTATTTATATATCAAATGGCGAAAACATTATTAATGCTTATTTTATATATATATATATATTTAGAATGTACATTCCAAAAGGAATGATATGGAACAAGGTCAATGATATGGCCTTGTCAATATTTTGAAATAACTTCTTGATTGTGAGGTCTAACGTCTTTAGGGTACAAATTTCTTACAAACGCCGTTGCTTAGTAGTACAAATTCTTTGCTTGTAAACCCCAAAGACTGGAATGGCATGACATCCAATCTACTTTCGACCTAACCAATTCCTTGAAAAGAATTAAAATGTTGACTACAAATATTACTTGATCTACACATGTTATTAAAAATGAATCAGAAAATAAAGTAGTCATTTCATGCAAATATAAATTTTCTATTACATAAAGGTTATGTAATTAATTTTAACTGAAAAAATAATACACAATCATACATGTGAAAGAAACTTTATAATTTAAGCTCCACAAGATGTACAGCTATAAAATAAAAAGATCCAATGCTGGTAGTCCTTTGAAATGTTTGTTTCTGTAAATGAACCAATCAGAAAGTTACAAAGCGAGGCGTATTTATATATTTGTAATTCTTCTGGTCTTGAAGTCTGTTCCTGTTTTATCCAGAAAATATTTTGTTTGAAAGACTTATTATAAATTGAAATTCTAATGTAATAGTCGTGTAGCTCATTTCTCATCCACTTTGAAAGGTTATACCGTATATTTATCTCATCTATATTTTCATGAAGCCCTATAGCATTAATTCCTTACAGGCAGAAAAGTGCATTGAGTTTCCATGCATTACAGTTAAGATGTATTTCCTTTTTTTAAATAATCTATACTTAAATACTCTACACTTATTAACGAATATTAATAATATAAGTTTTATTTGGTCACAAAATGAAAGCAATAACCTATAACCAAAATAATCTATAAATCATTCAGAACGATTTAGTTAAATAAATACAAACGTTTACATAATTTTTCTAAAGGCTTTTAATTTTTTTTATTTATAAAAAGTACTCACTAACAAAAGGTATTATTTAGTTCTGCTTGGAAGAGGAGAATTTTTTGTTGTGTCTTTTTATATAATTCGACTACAATTTCATGTATTTAGAAGTAATTTGTTTCAGGGTTTGTTCTTTAGCTTTTTGATTTTGTAGAGGAAATCGGGTGGACAACCATTGGTGGCACTCCGTAACTATATTTAATCTTTATGACGATAGAAAGTCACGTTGCCAGTGCCGTTTTAGTGCCTGGGGAGAATTAAACATAGCAATGAAAACTAGTGTTTGTTAAGACTAAAGATGAATCAAATCTATGACAAAGCTCTTAATTTGTATCGCTGGAAATAAAATTTGCATGAGATCTGAAATGAATGGTGAACAGATATTACTGACACCCGTGACAAATGATATAACTCAAACACATTAATTTACATTGAATGATAAAGCCCTGCTGAGTTATTTCTGGGATAAACTCTTTCACAGAACATATATTTTGAAGAAATAAATATAAAGACTATATTGAAGGTAAACTTGGGTATTAACACCATTGTATGTCTCTAAGATACAAACATTAATTCTACTATGAACTGCAGAGCCCATTTCTCGATTATAAATCTCAAAGGCAAATATGTGAATATATCTTTGAAATTCAATAGAAACCAGTTAAGAACGTTATTCAAAACATATGTACATAAACACACAAAATAGACTGTAAAGTGTGATTATACCATAGTTTAGACAGTATTGTATTACAGAAAATCCTTATATGCACAAAATGTGTTCGATAAAAAATGTTCTATTCCTGAAATTACACGTATAGAGAGTTGGAGTTGTGCAGGATATATTAAACTGATGTCACAAATAACTGAAATATGTGAAACAATTTTTCGATAACAGAAATATTCAGTTTTTCTTAAGAGTAAACTTCTTTGAACTTATGATTAAATCAAAAAGTTCATGCACACTATCCTGGACACATTGTCCCATGATTAGTAATGAAATTAAACAAAAAAATACTACATTATAAGAAAATTAAAAGTATATGAAAATGTGCATTATAGTAGAGCTTGTGAAATCAGAAAAAAAATTCATCGAATTCTAACACAGAAAAAATAAAATGTTGCATATGTTATCTAGATAACAAAGACCAACAAAATGTATAGGGAGTACAATTTTGCAGTTTATATAGTACTGATGATACTAATACTTGGATAAATGGTACTTTTCGAATAATAAACCCAACTCCCAACAACCCAACAGTTGGGTTTTTGACTCTGACGAAGACCACTTGTTACGGTTGAAAGATCTTAGTCTTGTTTTCCCATTTTCTTATTGTGGTTTGATCATTGATTGTTATTTCACGTGTTTATGTGAAATTTATATATGTATATATATATAAAATAAATTCAAAACGAAGAAAACACACAGAAAGACACAGACATAACTCACATAAAAAATCAAACTCTACATTACAATGTAGTACTATGAAAAAGGTTTTAAATAAAACCGAAACGTTGGCAACGAGAGTTTGATTTTTTATCCTGGAAAATTGACCGAACCCCGATTAGAGAACACACCTATATGTTTATATATATTATATAAACATATTATGTTAATACTACCTAGTATTCTAAGAAAAAAAGTAAACTATATTTGACCTTTGCCAAAGGCCTTTATGTACCGTATAATGAACAGGAAACTCAACTTGTAATAATGTCAACTTGCTCTATTTCCTAGATTTGTTTACATTATCATGAAATAAAGTTTTTGAAACTTCAACAAAATAGACTTATAAGTCTTTAAAATACTTTCCAAAAATTGTTAAGTACTTTTAAAGAGATATTTTGAAATGTAAAAAGTAGAAAGTATAGAAAGTATTTAAAACTGTCAATGGACATATGATATGGACGTATCAATGTCAGCGTACATTTATGTATTTAAACATAATTTATGGATGTACATCCATCATTTATTAGTCACCCCTTAACATACGAGTGATTTTGTTTTGTTTGGTTAGTATTTATTATAGTGATTGAGGAAAAAAGTTTTGATTTTTTTACGGTATTACTGGTCAAGAGGTCCATTCAATCCATTTTTGATGAGTTCTGCCTGCGTGTGACTAGGTGAGTACCATAGAAAATATTTAAAATTCTCCGCATTGTCCTACCCTTTGACAAATTCTAATATTTAGCTCAAATAATTTTTTTGACGGTAAATGTCCTTATTCTTTTTTGGTATTATTGAAACATGGAAAAGTAACCTTATCGTTCTCTAGAGTAAAATAACATATTATTACTTTGTTACATATTTATTACATATTATTACACCTTATTACATACATTACATATTTTTATATCTATATCACAGGTTGTTATACTTCAATATGATTATTACTTTTAAACTACTCTTTTGAGATTCCAGAGACTAACAAAATCAAATTAATTTCCGTCTTATTATGGATTTGCATTAGAAAATACTTTAGGAACTTAATCAGAAGGAGGATATCACTGTTTGAAGGACCATTACTAAATTTTATTTAACAAAATTTGCCATATTGTGCTATAACAACAATTGTTTTTTTGTTGTTGTTGGAATATTGATTTCCACTTTGATAAGTCTGATTATATTTTTAATATAGAGTTCAATAATACGTCTATAGTAACGTAAAAATAAATGAAGTATTTAAACTGATAATCAATGTGACCGTGTTGTTTGTGCGTGTGTTTGTGTGTGTTAAGGGGTGTGTCACCCCTTGCTCATGCTTACCATAGATGTCACATCCCTTTACACTTCCATTGACCATTCTGAAGGTTTGGATGCGCTCCGATACTTCTTAGATCGGAGAACTCTACCCCTCACTCTATCCACCAATTTCATTATTCAATTAGCTGATTTTGTCCTTAAGCATAACGCCTTCTGTTTTGATGGTAACTATTACCTTCAAATCAGAGGCACTGCTATGGACACGATCATGGCGAAGTTGGAACATTTCCTTGTACTCGCAATCTCCTTCCCATCCTTTAC
Organism: Hermatobates lingyangjiaoensis; assembly: GCA_026182355.1. Lineage (NCBI taxonomy): Eukaryota > Metazoa > Arthropoda > Insecta > Hemiptera > Hermatobatidae > Hermatobates > Hermatobates lingyangjiaoensis. The sequence goes on from JAPFBL010000081.1 coordinate 1,163,339, forward strand.
TTACGCTATATAGATGGAATTTTTTCATATAGCTCCATGGTAGATATGAGTTAGAGCTGTTCATCACATCATTCAGTAGAACAATGGTCATCTTTCTACTTTTGTACATATCAAGCCAACTAATGCCTAGCAAAACCTTCATTTTAACAGTTGTCATCCCTCCCACGTTAAAAAGGCCATCCCCAGATCTTTGTCTATACGCATTCATAAAATTTGCAGCTGTTTAAATCACCGTTCATTCCAAATTGGCTAATTAAAAAAAAATTTCTGACCGAGGTTATCTTCCTAAGTTCATTAATAATCGCGTAGTCCCTAGTGATGTACATCACTTGTTCTTACTGCATACAAATTCTGGCATATCCCTGTTACAAAATACTAATCTACCCGCACTTATACTTGTTGTAAGAGTCATAATCTTTAAATTTCGTAACATAAATCAGATTGATTAGTAACACCTTAGGTACTTTTTTTTCAAGTTAAAAAACGGTGTTTTGAACACTTCATTTAAATTTATATTAAATAAATGTTAGGGTAACTTTACTGCAAATATGACTGAATAATTGCAAATATGATAACTTAATATTTATGGCAATATGATATTCATTGAAATCGATTTATTGTTGTATTAAATCTTCTTGAATATTAACGTTCGATTAATATATTTGGATAACCATTTAAATAATTTTATCGTATCCTTATTGTATATAAGAAACATGGACTACTTATTTTAATATCTTTGTTAAACTCATTTTAAAAGGAATTAATTTTTTGTGTTTATTACATGAGATGAATAATAATTTGAAAATTATCCAAGCTATTCTCATATTCAAACGATTTGTAGTAACCAGCCAGTTTGTAAATTATTACTATTTTCATCACGTATAGCTTTAAAATTAAAAATGGAAGATCATCTTTTATTTTAAGTTTTATGTTCTTCTTCATTTATTATTTTCGTATTAACATATTTTATTTTATTATTTATTTAATTTTTGTTATGCTTTTTGATTTCTATTAATAATTTTACTTGTCTTCCCTCTCTTTTTAAAGTGGCAACACTGATAATTTTCGTCTAGGAAAATACTTTTCTAAGACGTTAGTGAGTTGACTTCTCACCTTAATGACAACGAATGTCTAAATATAATATGAGTTGTTTGGTTCTTTCTGCAGTAAATTTATTTTATTCACTTAGTTGAACTGATTTAGATAATTGATTGTTTTATTAATAGAGTTGACTTAAAATGATGAATAAAGTATACCTGATATAGATGCTGCCGATTTGGAGTGCATATCAACTTTCATTTGTTTGCCTAATTAAAGGAAGGGCATTTTAGGAGTAATCCGAGAATAATCTATTCAGTAATTGGTGCACACTGTCGATCCAGGTCATAGTACACATTATTTATTAATAAACATATCATTACCTAAAATCACTATTATCGAATTCAGGTATAATCTAAGTAAACGTTTGCAATATTAGAAACATTAGAGGTTTTTAAATTTGGTTCAAAAACAAAAATAATTTTCCCACAAACTGTCCCACATTGAACATTATTCTGTCTTTATTATTATTTATATTTCTTAATATTTACTATATTTATTATTAAACTTCATATTATTTTTTATTAATATTACCTTTATTATTACTATTATTATTTATACTGCTGGTTTTGTTATTTTTGCTGCAATAATATTAAGGAGTCATTTTGTATTATTACCCTTATTATAATATTACATATAATACAATATTCCCCTTACGACAAACCTTAATAAGAAAAGTAAGTTATCTAGAATCACCTTTACCCATTTTCCAATAATATCCAAAAAACATGTAGAGGTTTCAACACATAAAACTGTAAGTCTGTCGAACAAAATCACAAACTATTTTTTTGTCATCACTATATCTTATAAAGTAACACATAAAATAGAATAGAAATATAGAAGCAAAACTTATATTTTAACTTATTTCTTAAATAAATTGGTACATTCAATCCATTTATGCACATCTTATCTCCACATACTTTGATTGATCAGAATTTCTATTTTCACTTTTAAAAGAAACTACTAGTGTAAATATCCTTCTGTGCTTATGGGGGATAGAGCCTAATGTCACTTTATTGTCCAAAAACATGATTTTAGACCATTTTTTCTCCTAAAAACTAAATCTATAATCTTAAGAGTTTAAAATTAATATAAATATGAAAGCAGTATTAAAAAAAATCTTCAAATTCTTCCAGTAATTTTTGTAATAAAATAAAAAATTACAGGTGACACAGTTTGATTAGTGTGAAATATGTCAAATTTCATAAAAAAAAATACTACCTTTTATGAGGATAACCAGAATATTTTTTTTTGTTTATGTTACTTGAAAGGAAAAATGAGTTATGAGTAAGTTAATAATTTCAGAATTTTGTTTTTCTTTAAACAACTAATTATGTTGTTTAACATAAAAGAATGTCATTTTGGAAAAAAAAACATGGCACAATATCGTATAATATTGCATGGGATACTATAATTAGGATTCCATGAAAAAAAAATTAAACAATAATGAGGAAAATTGTTTTCCTTGATTAGAAGGTTGAGATAATAATCATACATTGATTTATAACAACGTATGCTATATAGTATGCATTTAGTGTACATAGATATTAATCATACACGAAAGTATAGATTACGTATATCTTGATTAAAAGGCTTAGACATCAACTGTATAGATCAGTGGTTTTCAACCTGTGATCCGCGGATCACTGGTAATCCGTGACGTTTACCCAGGGGATCCGCAAGACCTACAGATTCACAATGTGCAATTAATGTATTATCAATGTGTACACGTCAATGTAAGTACAGTAGCACACTATCAATGTAATTAGTGCATCTTATCAAGATAACTCGTCGTTCACATCTAAAACCAGCAACTTTTGGTAACGTTAGGGAAGAACTGCGAGCCAAAATTTGAGTCGGGCAGTTCAGTTATGATGACGACCTACGTCATTTAATTGAAACATTTAATTTAGCCAATACGTGACGCTCTGATTGTTTACTTCTTGATCTGGACTCACGAACATTAAAAGTGAGAAAAGAAATAAACTACTAGCACTTGAAGAAGAGATGCGTATATGTCTTTCTAAAACCAGGCCAAACTTTCCAGTTCTGTTCAAAAATCACCAAGGACAAATTTCACATTAATTTGTAATTCTCTTGAATAAAAAAAATCAGATAGTACTGTATTGTGTTTTTGTGTTTATTAGCTGTTTTTATTTCATTAAAAAAACTTATATATATATATATATGTATATTTATGTACAAGGGGATCCGCAAGAATAAATAAGCTCCTCGGCGGATCCGCGCCTGCAAAAAGGTTGAAAAGCACTGGTATAGATGGATATCAACTTAGGACTCGTAAAATACTCTTGATCGGAAGGCTTAGACAATAAAATACATAGAGATATAACAACATACATTACCGAGTCTTTGTTTAGTACGTTTAGGTTTTAATCATACACACAGTTATGTCTGCATAGTTTACAAATCCCTTGATTAGAAGACAAGTGTGATGTCCGCATATATCGAAGACTATTCTGTGGTGTGCGGGTGGAAGAGCCGGGGGAGTAGATCGTCAGTACTAATGGGAGGACTCGATTGGCTGAAGCTGGCAAGGTGGAAATGCCTTGGTTTTACAGCCACTGGTGATCAATCAGACCTTTTATTGAGCTTTTCTCTTCCTCCCAACTTCTCAAAGCTCAGAATCTCCCAGCCTGCTCTCTAATCACACTTATCCCCTCGTTATGACTCAAGCACATTACACTATTACTCTCGTAAAAACCACTCGATAAATTAAAATAATAATTCGTTCTTTACTTGCACTTTTAATCTACATAGAACATTAAGCATAATCTGTTTTTAATCGTCCAAATTCAAAAGTTTAATGACCTAAACTTTTTTTTTACAAATATAGTCATACACTGACTTTTTTTCATTTATAGTACATTTCTACTTCAGTCTTCCTGTTATTTGTTGTTTGTTTCAATTTAGTGTAAACACATAGGAAAAACTGTAAGTGAAATTTATATTATAAGGTACATTATTTTTCTTTTTTATCGAGGTTTGGTCTATATTCAATAATACAACACTTTTAAGCCAACGTTTCGTCTTAAATAAATATTTATAAAAAATAATTACTTTTCATGTTATTGTAATTAAATTCTGTATTGATGTAGCCCTGAAGATGTCTATAAATATAGACGAAACTTTGGCTTAAAGGTGTTGTATTATTAAAGATAAACCAAACCTTTATAAAAAAGAAAAATAGTGTTAAATATATGAATTAGTCTCGTAAAGTTTCAGAAAAGCTCGACCGGTTTCGGGTACGTCTGGATCCCATCTTCAAGAGCACCTAACTGACTTTGAATGTTATTTTCCTATAACCTACCTATATATATTCACAGTCAGTTAGGTGCTCTTGAAGATGGGATCCAGACGGACCCAAAACCGGTCGAGCTTTTCTGAGACTTTACGAGGTATGACGGATTGTATTATTACTAATTCTAATATTACTAACCTCAGTGGAACTAACCCATTAACTATATTTAAATATATTAAGTCGAGATAAGGAAAACATTCTATTATAAGGTATCAAATATCACGTCATATATACTTTCACATTTCCACAATAACATGATTAATTTACTTTTGGTCTTTTCTTCACAGTATTTAATGACAATATGAGTAATTTCTAGTGATAACAGTCTCAATAAATACTATTATAGGAATAAACAATTCTAACATATAGCCAAGAGGATTGAAAAGTGTGAACATAAAGTTGTCAAATTGCTGCGTTATTAGTCCCAAGTCTTTCTTTACTTCCTTTTCCAGTAATAATAATACATATAAAACTCATAGCAACACTTCAAAATACCTTAAAACATCCAGTATTCATCGCATTTCTCTCAATATGATGTATTTTAGATTGGTTTGTTTTCCACTTAGCCCACTAATCCTATGAAACTAAAGACTTTCTGTAGACTCTCAAGTTAGGTATTCACCAAAGTACAATAGAGCGATTTTGAAGCAAGAGTTCTATATTAGAAAACTCTAACAGACAAGAGTAGTGTAAAAAAGACATAGTATAATGCAGAAATATCCAAATATTCCAAATATATAACATTTTCTAATAATGCATAACAATATTATTGTCGATCTTAGTTAAAAGATGTCAAGTTAACTCCACATTTTCTCTCAAAATATTTCATTTTTTTTTTAATTATAAAAATAAATATCATGTTTCCTACACATATCACTTTTTTATCTTTTACTATAAAAGTATATGGTTAACAATATTAAAATATGACATGAGATTTTCGTTTCCATACTATCCCGGTGAGGTGCAAAACAAAACAACACAAACTCATTTATTACAAGTTCATAATTAAACAGAATTAAATTTACTACCAAGCTGAACAGAACGAAGTTTCACTTGAACTAAAATGCACACTTGGGTGAAGATTATAGGAAGTAGAGGGGCATAATTAATTTATAACTGGGAGTAACAAGTTAGATGCTAATTGTTTTGATATATGCTGTTATATTACAAGCAAGAATGATACATTTGGAAGCAAGTTTAAACAATAATACATAAGCAAGGTTGGAGTTAAATTTGAAATTTAAAGGATACACAGGGGTTGAGGTGGGTGCAAAGGTAAACGAGAAACGCGTACTTTATGCAATTAAATATCCCACTTGTGACTGGGCTCTCAGTGTTTGTTTCAACTTCTCTTTATTAGAGCGGGGAGGGCTTTGAAAAAACTGGTACTGGTGTAACAGCGGGCTGGTTGATTGAATTGGCCAACAGTTGGGCATGACGATGTCAAATCTTTATCGCTGTAATTATATTGAGGCAACATATTGACTTACCATGGGATCAAAGTCAAACATCAACAGTTGGTTAAATAATTGAAATAAGCATTCCTTTTTCTCTCAAATAGAGCTCGTAAATGTATGTGTTTCTATATTGACCTTCAGTTTAGTCGTACAGTGGTAATTTTGTTTAAGCAGCTCTATCTGGTTTGACTGTCTCCATTTGATAATGATTAAAAGAATAAGAACTTACTAACTCACAAAGTAATAAAACATTGCAGCAATATCCAAGCGTCTAAACTAATACAAATGGTTGGTTTCTGTTTGGAGAGTAATGGTATAAATAGAAAAATTTTTCAAATTTTGTTGATAAAATATAATGAACTTCTTTTGAGCTAAAGTTCTGGATTAGGCTTGCACATGAAAGTTTGAAAGTAAGATAGTGATAACACCATTTGATTGATCATAAAGGGGCATCATAAACACAAAATAGCTGGCTGTAATGGAATGATCTCTATATTTTCAGAAGAAATTACTTCCATTAAAAAGAGCCGTTAAACTACAACTACTGCAATATTAAATATTGCATTTGAAATTTGTATATATCAGTGTGATGTGAAAACATTAAACATTTGATTCATTGAAAGGAATAATATGGCCTTTAAAATACGAATCTTTGCATATGACCAGAGCAAACTGTTCTACTTCTCAAAGTCGTTTTCATTAACTTAAGAAATTCTTGTTACCACCTCTGACCACCAAATAGGAAAAATCAGTAAGCTTTGTAACATTAAAGAAAAAAATAAAAATAAGTTCGGTTGGTTATAATGCTTGAAATGTTTATTTTTTATGGCAAATATCGTACTGAGGTGTGAATGTCAAAACTACTATTCTTATGGTACTTGTACTTTGAAAATTAAATTGCATCAATCCTTGCTACATAGTAACTGTTGGCCAAACTATTTGACAGGTCCTAAAACTCAACTCAAATGATAGTACCTTTTGAATAAATGAGTCAAATATTTTTTGTGTAAAATTGATAGAAAAGGGTGTATCGGTATATTTTATGATATCCAAAGTTCTTCTTTATTCTACAGATTAAATAAAATTGAAAGAAATATCTACCTAACATTATTATTCTACAAAAATATTTCAAGCAATCTTAATTAATGTAAAGGCGAAAATAATCAAAAACTTATTACTCAACTTAGTATAACCGGGAACCTGCTTACTTGTTGGATTGTTTACATTGACCCCGAAATTTCTTAAAAAAATTGACTCAAAAAGAATTGCTATTTAAAAATTAAAAGTCTATGATCTATCTAAATGTTACATTCTCTAATAAATCATTTATGAAGTTTATTAAAGAAGTCATGATATAAAGTTGATTTAACCAAAATTAAACAATAATAATGTACTATGTTGTTATAAATTTATGATTTCAAGTTTGTTATAACTGATTATGAAAATAGCTACATTAAAGCAAATAAAGTCATTAAATCAGTTATATATGAGGTTGATAATACATTATCTCAGAGTTTGATATTAAATACAGGATAACCACATTAAAATAAAACTAAAACTTAATTGATGGCCAACGAGTTTGATATTATGTTTGCTCATAGTAAACTTGAGTGTATATTCTAAACTTTGAAAAAACTATCAAAGAAAATAGATTTTTTCATAGCCACTACACTTAAACATTTTTTTAAAGACGACTAAATGTAAATAGGTGAATAATAAGGGTGTTTCCCTTGTTTAAAGCACACCATAAACATAGTCGGTAACACATAAAATTTAGCACAGCATAAATTTAGCTAAGATATGAAATTTACATTACTGATCACAAACTTTCATAATAATGCCAGATTATATTACAGTAGATTTTCATAATTCTTCAACAGTAACCATTTATTTTTTTCATTAATTTCGTCTTTAATTTTTTAAATATTGTCTCATTATTAATTAATTGTCAATTTAATTAAATTTCATTACAAATTCTCACAGAATTGAATATTCTAGAAGTAATGAGGTAGAATAATGTATTTGTTCAAAGACTGACGGAATAATAGCTGAAAATAGCAACTGATAGAGAAAAAATAACACAGAATCGATGGGTTAGCTGGAAGTTTTATAAGCTCTTCTAGACTATTGTGGCGTCAATAACTCTTTTGTTAATGGACTTGTTTTCTGAAGTTTCAATGAAAGCTTAAAAGCCATTGATTCACTTAAAATAGTGGTTAATTCAATTGAAAAAAAAACTTTACTATTTGAGATGTGTTCATTGAACACAAGGAATAATAGGAAACCGCTATTAGTCTGTACAGTTGTGAGAGCATTTGTGGCTGTGAAAACAAAATTTTAAATGATAGTTTTATAATATGCCATCCTGAGCAAATAAGTTGTCGATTATGTAATTACTGATGAGATCTCATATGACGACGTTGTAAAATACATAACTTTCTTTAAAGTAACTGTATTTTTTTAACATTTAAGCAGCAATTTGACTAGTTTTTGATGGATTTTATCGAGTATTGAGAGGAAGCAAAATTTGATTTCTGATCTGTGAAGTGTTATCCCTGATCCAAAAGGAAATAAACCTTCGTTTTCTAGTCAGATTAAACTCTCTGCATAAATTCTTGTGTAACGATGTCTATTTGGTGAAGTTGTTTATAAAAGGGAAAATACTCAGATACCAATTCTGGTATATTTCCGTCCCATTTATTCCTAACAATTTTATGAAGAATTGTTTAATTATACTTTCTCGTGTGTATATTATGATGCCTGAATATATCTAATATATTTAGGTAATATATGAATATATTAAAAATATATATATATAATTATATAAATTTAAATTACACAAAGCACGACACAGAAAAGAGAATACAAAGAAAACTTACAGAATTCAATATTTCGAACTGTTGTTCGTCATCAGGAGAGTAGACTAGTAGAGAGGACGAAGTGAGAGAGATCTCCCCACGTCGAAGAACGGAGCGCGAATGAAGAAATAAAGAGTCAACCGAAGAGAGCAGCACTAGCGTAAAAAAGGAGCTAGGCACTAAACGTCGGAGAACGGAGAAAGCAAAAACAATAGATAAAATTATAAAATTAAAAATTATAAATTAAAAATTATAAAAAAGGAAATAATAAAAATAAAAAAAAATAAATAAATAAATAAAATGAAAAAAATATATATAATAAAAAAAGGGAAAAAAAATATATATAATAATAAAATAAAAAAAAATATATATATGAATATGAATATATAAGTTAAAAATAAAAGGAAAAACAAATAAAAGTTAACGCTTCTGATTTAAACCGGGATCTGATCGGGCCCCCAATAACCATATGTGGGCCTCCTCAGACGCTCTTAATGTCAAACTACGGTCATCAGTGGTCATATAATTATATATATATATATATATTGATAAAAGTATGGACCGTGGAATAGAAACAAAACTAAAGTTTATCGGGACTCAGTCAGTTCTTCAGGTTCAAATTAAACTCTGAAGAACTGACCGAGTCTCGATAAACTTTAGTTTTCTATATATATATATATATATTATATATATACTATATATATATATATTACTTTAAGAGCTTCAGAGGAGGCAATTATCTGTCTTCTCAAAGCTCGCTCTCCTCCTGGCCTTAACTTGTACCGTTAATTTAAGTATTTATTTATTTATTTATTTATTTATTTTTTTTTTTAAGAATTTATTTATTTATTATTTTTTAATTTTAATTTTTATTTTTTTATTTATTTTTATTTTTTAATTTTTTAATTGTTTATTGCTTCATTTACTAGTCTTCTCCTTCTGTTATTTTTATTTGCTTTTATTTGTTCTTTTTAGTTATTATTCTCTCCGTAGTTAGTAGCTTACCTAGGGCGGCAGGCAGAGTGCGCGCGTGTTCGTTGCATTTGGCCTACCACTCAGTTAGCTTCAGCTACTCAAAGGGACTACTTCTACCCGATGACGACGACTGTCGAAATATCGTTGTGAGTCTTTTGTGTGTGTCTTTTATTTGTGTTTTCTCTTTCCTGTGTGAACTATATATATATATATATATATATATATATATATATATGGTTACTTGCCGTTGCATCTACAACGTGCTTGGTCTCCCTTTCTCTTTTCCCCTAAAGACGGATTACCGGAAAATTTGAGTCTGTAAGTGTGTTTTATTACTCTGTGTGTTACTCTTCTTGAATTTTGAACTCGTATATATATATTATATTTTGGTAGAGACCTTCTGGTGTAGATGTTCAATTAAACATGGCTAAATATTTTCCCTCAATGGGTTTCTTTTTGTTCTCTTCCTAATTGCAAAAAAAAAATTTTTCCTTTTTCACTAAAACGATTGAAAGAATTTAGGTTATTGTTTATTGTTTCTGTGCATTGTAGGGTTCCCTGTAATGACTTGTACACTTACAAGTCATCTTCTCAACCGATCTAGTTACAAAAATTTTATATATGTAACTTCATAAATTTTAGCTCTACTAGAATAATTCTCAATTCTACTCTCCTCTGATGTGAATTAAAACTAAATTGTGTTCAAAACTTTGTGAAAAAAGTACTTGAAATCAATAGTCCCTGTTTCCTAGAGACATATTCTTTAAATATAAGTTATACTGTTATTTTTTGTCATCTGAACAACATTTTGTTACTATTACTGTTTGTTTATCACAATAGACACAATTTTATTGCACATAAACCACTATATGGGAGTATAAAATAAGTCTGTCTTCATCTTTTACTATTAATAGTTTGAGTTTTAGAGTCACAGATCTTTACATGTCTGCACATCACATCACAATTGTCTGTGTAGGTTCTCATTCCCTGTGAGAGAAAGAAGTGGATATGGAATTCTTTAGGAATTTGCAGCTACTGCATTAAAGTGTAAAAATAACATTACAGATAAATACGATAATATCTCAAGGGATTGAATTGAACGATGCTGTTTAAATACTCAAGTCAACAACAAATTTAACACAATAATATAAATAATAACAACTAAGTCTAAAATGCAAAGTTTTGTATACTTCCATTTTATCAAGCTTTCTTTCAAGCTATGAAAAGAAATTTAAATAATAAAGAAGAATAATAAGTAACCATATATCTTTAATAGATTAAATGTATTAATCGGAACGAAGTAGTTTCTTAAAAGAGCGGTTGTACAAATGATTGTTTTTCATAAGTTCAAACACGAATAATAACACTGAATCGCTAGCACAACATGAAGGCCATGATTTTGATTTTAATTAAGGTAAAATATAGCAATATAGCTAAAAGACAAGATAAGCAAAGCGCAAAAACTTGGGAAACGCTATATATTAAAAAGCGTCAGTTATCCCTTAAAAGAGAAATAAATTAATAAATTAAATAATATTTATTCAGTTGTTTAAAGCTTTAATTAAGACTCAATTTTAATTAAGTTAATTAATTACCTGTAATTTAATTTTATATTGCAAAAATCCGTCTTCAAGTTTGTATCACCGTTTAGTTTAGCGTTCTTACCAACAAGTAAGAACGTTAATTAATGACAAGTGGCCTTCGGCAGAGTCAGATCTCAACTCAATTCAGTTGAGATTAGACTCAGATTGAAAAATCTTAATCTTTTTTCTGATTTCTTACTATAGTTTAGACGTTGATATATGAATTTATATTCTTTCAAATAAACAGCAGCTTCTGCATTCATGACTTCTAAGCTGGTATTCTCTAGTTTTCTAACAACTTTATGGTATTAATTTACGGGCTCGTGTTAATTCAAAAATTACGTGAAGAATTGCTGCCTTCATACAAATATATATATATATTTATTGTTTATTGTTTCTCACGTAAACATGTTTCATTAAAGTACACAGTAGCCTCTGTGTTAACGACTTTTAAGCTGGTCTGCTCCATGGAGACAATGGAGACATATGGAAACATATATATATATATATATGTTGAGAATGAGAATAGGGAAAGGAGAGAGTATGTTTTAATAAAGTGATTATCAATTAGGTAAAATAATTAAGTTTGATACAAATGATTAATGGATATACTTCATAAATATATGTATGTTTTCATATTTTAAATAAGATTTGTTTGCCCCTGAACTAATTTTGGCATATTGAAGTGTTGTTTGGTCATGTCATGATGTGTTAAGGACGAACAGGATGACGACAGACCTGTCCGGCTCCGCACAAGTGCCGTTGATTCGGTAAGTGGGCCAGTGAGCATTGTGTCTAGACCATTACTTCTTACTTTGGACTCGTTATCTCACTAAAACACCTCTCCAAGACTAAATTCACAAAAGCCTTAACGAGTTTCCAAGTTGCATGATCATTTCCAATCTGTTTGACTATTATCATACAACTCAAAAACTCCTATTCAAACTACAACTTGCAAGATTAAATCCCTCAAAGATGTTATCATTTAATGAAATGGTTTGAATCATCGCGTGTTGTAAATTTTAATAACGGAAATCTGATTTCTTTAAATTAGTTCTTACAGAGTTTTTAGTGATTAACTTTGTGGTTTTTTTATCATACGCGAAATGTTTCTTTTTAAATACTAGTCAATTGTAGCAACTGCTATCTTCATATTCTTGCAACTGCCCTATAACAACCAGACAAGATGCAGATCTTAAACTATGAAAATATTTACACCCTATTGATTAAAAATGAAACTACTACTCATGAAAGGCTTCTATGTAAAAAGGATTACGAAGCTTCCGAATGGTAAAATAAGATGCTAGAGATTAATAGTATTATTTATTTCACATTTTATTTCATTGCGGAACAGAATTCGACGGTAACCATATGAAAGAGAAATTAAGATGTAAACCACATTACAAAAATTTGAACATGTGACTAAGATCTTTGGACAAAATAACGGTCCTAATCAACATGAGTTAAGGCAGATAAGTCATTCATCATGTGACTATTACTTGGTCATAATTATATAAGCCCCTCTTTTGATGTATAACATTTCAAGTGTTACTTTGTATTTCCAAAAGCAAATACAAAGAAACCTTACTTGTGTTGTTTATGCAAAAACTTTGATAAGTGGTACTATGAAGAAATTAGTCAAGTTTATTAAGTAAACCATATAACAACATAGTTATTCAATAAGAACGAATACGAAGAATGCAACTGCACTTGCTTCTCATACCATCAACGAACGTTACAGCTTTGATTTTGAATATACTGAGATAATAACTAAAAAAAAAGCAAATGACCAAAAGAAGAAGAAAATCTAAAATATTATACATCAAAAAGGACCAGACATCATTGAACCATAGAAATGATACATCATACTATAGTAACATTTATTCAGGTATATTAAGCTAGTTTTTTATGTTACTTAAAAATGTTGTATAATTAATACAGCTAATAGTATAGTACAAGTTCACTTCAATCAATATGAAGTAAGTGAATATTGTTTCTGGTTTTTAATATTATTAATAACAAAAAAAGAAGTGAAGGAAATGTTTTGAACACATATTGAATTAATATCATGCACAGTGTAAATTTGGTTTAATCAGTGTAATGTTAGACTGTTCTAACTTAGTGCAATCAGTTATTATGTGGTATTTACTCATTGTGGTATAAACAGTTGTACCACAGACACTCACCCTTAGTTAATGCCTGAGGAAGAACACCACGTGTTCGAAACACGTTGTTTATACTATAAATTTTTATATGTGGAGACCATTTCATCAGCTTTTTACCCTACAAAAAGCTAGACTATTTTGTACTGTGCAGATAAGTGTTTTTTGCAATAACCCTCATGTCATTAACTCCTGTAAATCAGCGAAGCTCCGCACCAGGAAGAAATTTATATTAGCGTTTCAAGTGGAAACCTGTTGTCAGAGTGTAGAATGGAAGAGATGGCTAACACAAGAATCAATGATGATCAGAATGCAAAAAAAACTTGTTCAACCCGATAGTTTCGTTGAGCAATAATTTTTTTTTCTTCGAGTTAGGTAATGAGCGATGGTTTGCCAAGGTCTTGGTGATGGAGAGTATAGGAAGATATTAAGAGACTAAGCCCCCACCCCTCCCACTATCTTATCAATAAGAACGACCGAGAAATAAAACGCCAGCAAGGAAACCCGATTAGCGATATCTAGTTGACAACAGAAAATAAACTGAAAACAATCCTCTTACCAAACAAGAAAGTAGAGTAGTCCCTTTTTTATGTCAACAACCTCTTCCAGAAAAAAAAAATAAAACTTCTTAAAGAGAATGATTTAAGAACACTTCGTATCTTTTTTTGTTAAAACTAATGAATAATGGTATGTTACTATCTTTTGTTTGCTACAACTTACCTTATGAAGTAATTAACTAGTTGGTTATAATAGCATGTTTTACTGACAAAGTATAATGGTGACGATATTGAGGTGAAGCAGAAGTAGAGAGCTGCCTTGATCGGAAACTAAAACTCATTACCACTTGGACGATAGTAAATGTATTCAATACGTAGATAACTCGGATAACGAGCGTCATTGTTAAGTGTCTTCTAACAAGCAGAGGCAAAACTGACACACATTAACGGTCATCACATTACGTTGCTGTTCCCAATGAAATATAAAACCAAACAATATTTATATTATATATGTTATAATAAAAATGGGCATTATCAATTAATAACAAACAAAAGAGTTTTAACTGTAAACACCCTTTCAGGATATAAAGATAGAAAGTAAATTATTACTGAGATTTAAAAATTCAAGATGGTTACTTATACCGTTCTTGCTGTTCGAACCAGGGATGTGGACCTATTATGGCCGACTCTGACTCCTCTATTTTGTAACAGCCGACTCCGACTCCAGTACCGACTCCAGCTCGCTTTTTATTATTAAAAAACAGATGACAGGTGGCTAATAATAAGAATTAGTACTTTGTAGCTTTGGTGCAGCTCTAAACCAGACGGAGCATCCATAGGTCATAGACGAACGAACAACCTCATTATAGACAAGGTCCTTGACTGAGTCGATCACCAGGAATAGAAGACTATAAACATCTTCTATTTAAGCATTTATATTATGTATAAATAGGGCATTAAATAACGGAGAAGTTTGATATTATATTTACTTAGAAACGAAGTAAACACTGAACAAGCAAGACCATATATTTTGTATTAAACTAGACAATTTGTGTTCTACCATCAAACGTCCAACGTCCTTCTCCGAAGGAAAAAATTCTACTTGGACTAATTAATCATGTTTTATAATTTTATCTAATTTTCATGTACACAAGTAATAACTAGGTGAGGAGTCGGAGTCGGATTCGATTGATTTCTTCCGATTCCGACTCCTCCAGGTCGAAAATATGCCCGACTCCGACTCCACAGCCCTGGTTTGAACACAATCCTGAAATCCTAGTTTTTTTCAGACCGTTGATATTTTCATTCCGGGAAGTCACGCCGTCCCTCGCAGAGGAGGCTAAATTAGGGCTCCCAAGTCTCTCAAATGTTTTGGATTACAATCACTTTTGTTTAATACAGATCTCAACCGTGAATAAACTTTACCAACAAAATACAGACTGTCTAAACATTAATGCAATTCTAAACAGTGGTTTCCAAAACCTACCGAAAATCATAAAAAGTAAAATCAGGCTACCTTTTTTTTTCCTTCAAAAAAAAAAACCCAGCTTAACCTACTGCAAAGCCTATTTTTTTTGTTCAACTTTATTGAGATCTGTCAAACTGGGTGCCACTACTGCGTTTCCAACTTACCAAATTCAATCTTAAGTTTTTTTTTGAATTTTCATACAAAGGTTAGCTTACAAAAAATGAGGATTTTTTAAATGAATAATATGTTGTTATGTCATTTACAAAAGTCCAGTTCTCTGGATTCACCATATACGAGAAAATAAATTAGTTCTAAATTTACAGAATGCGTAATAAAGTGACTCCCTGTTTTATTGGCTGTTTATTGACCAAGGGCTCTATAGTTCATCTAACTGTAAGAGACATTTATGAGTTAAATATTAATTTAGTCCATCAAACAGTGTGACCTATAGTGAGTCCACAAACTTTTTAATATACACCCACCCACAGGCACACAGAGATCATTAATAATACTTCATACATGGACTCAGAGAAACTCAAAACTAGTAAATTTGTTAAAATTACTGTTATTTTTAACATTTTCTATATCTAATGCAAAAAAAAATCCAAATTCTAAAAATAAAATTTGGAGTGGCCTACACTCAACAATACTATAAGTAAACTTAATATCAATCTTGTTTAGTATATAATATATATGATGTTCCATTTAGCTATAATATCTAAATGGCAAATATTTATTATTCATTCATTCCTGGAGCTAATACAGATAGTGATTGATCTATTTATCAATATATATGCTTATTTTTGTATATCACACCACTGATGCATATAATATCATTAGTATAACAACAGCAGTAATTAAATTTTTGAAAATCGAAAGTGTAGATTTCATGTAAATAATCTCTTACAGGATAACATGGCTTTTGTTTCAATAGCCAGTGAATCTCTTACATAGTTTATCTGACCTCCTGCATTGTAAATTAAGACAAATTTTCCCATTTAAAACTTGAAAATATTCCTATTTGCCTGAAAAATATCAGAAACCTGTAAGAAAAAATGTCGTTTTAATATCATTTTTAATTTAAGTAATTTTTATTTTTTTGGGATTTAATTGCTCCCAAAATTAGGTCGGGCACATTTACACTATGAGGCATATTTTTATAACGCAAAATATCAATTTGATCCATCAAACATTCTGGACCGTAGCGCAGCCATAAAGTTCGAAACATACTCACCCAACCACACACAGACATCATCGGAAAAACGTCATAAAACTTGTAATTTCGTCAAAATACCGAGATCAAAGTTTCCCACAATCACTATACTTTAATTATAGTAAAGTAATTACAAAATGTGAACTAAACATGAAATATGCACTTGAATATATTATATTTGTTGGTTAGACTTCAACTACAAGACCGTAGTACAGAAAAGTTAGTATACGCTCAAATCCTCTACGGTGCCAATAGCTTGCAGCACAAAATATACAACTATTTTAAGAAATTGTTTTATTTATTTTATTTTTATTTCTAAATATATGTCCTTAGTAAACCTGTATAAACGTTTTGGGTAAATGATATGTTACCTTAATTAATTAATTTAGCTAATATTTGAAAATAGGCACAAATTGAAATTAGTTCGCAAAACTGTTGACATCATCCATACAGATAAACTTCAAAGCACTCAGGTTACCCTTTGGAAATAAATATGAATATTTAAAATGATGATTCCCTAATATAGCGAAGATATTAATTCCAAACCAATTTCCAAATGAAAATAACATCTGAATAACTTTTCAATTTCAGTCGGCCATGTTAATCAATACAAAATTTATATTCTCAAGAGTTATTAGTTCAAGGAGAAAAAAAGGGATTTAAACTCTCATGATGGAAAGTAAAGTAGCTTGCCCATGATGCATTTCCCAAACTTTTCTTTAAGGGCTATATTTAGTATTAAATCAACCTGATCCATCAAATAGTCCATAGAGTGTTCACTAACACTTGAACAATACATCCTCCAATACACACACACACACACACACACACACACACACACACACACACACACACACACACACACACACACACACACACGTACATATATAACAATATTAAAGAGTAAACACGTGAAATAACAATCACTGTTCAAAATCACAATAAGAAATGAGAAAAAAGACTAAGATCATTCAACCGAAACAAGCTGTCTTCGTCAGAGCCAAATCCGAACTGAATTCTATTTGGGATTTGACTCTGATGATGACCACTTATTGTAGTTGCACATATATATATATATATATATATATATATATATGGATTAATTTACCACAATGAAACTAATTTGGAAACAATGCTCTAAAGAATTTCGTCAAACATCGTCAGAGAGCAAGTGAACTAAAAAATAATAAATACTTGTTAACCTGGTTGATTGAAGTCTCTAGAATTGTTGGTAACCCTGAATGTATTTAATGATGAAGGATTCTTCATCTGTTTAATTATTCCGCTAATCAAAACTTAATCCAATTTATAAAGTCCTAGGCTATTTTTCATTAATTTCTCATAAAAGTTCTTTATGAGTGCACTTTCCACAATATTTCTTCTTCTTTCCTGATATACAAATATTAATTCATTTCCAGTTAATCACATGATTACTGTTTCTTATGCGCATGAACAAGGCACTCTTTTCGACTTCTCTTCTAATCGAATATTTGTGTTGTTTTATCCTTGTAAGAAGAGCTTTGCTCGTACATGGTACGTATCGTACAGTACATGGTATCCTGTATACACAAGCGTCCTTTCTTTTTGGCTTATTTTTGACAAGTCTGTTAAACAAGTTACCATCATTACTGAACACAACAGAAACGTCTAACTTTTTTGTAAATGAAGGTATATCTTTCAAACAAGGACTGTATGGAATGACTAACAAATTCCTCCTTCTGAACTGTTCTTCATTATTTAATCATGGATTCTTTCACCTTTTTTTGATATTATCGATTAACCTTTTTGGATACATTAAAGAACTTGCAATTTTGTAAATATTTTTGATTTCTTCATCTAAAAATTCCTCACAGCAAATTTTGAAAGCTCTTAAGAACATGCTACTGAAAAACCATTTTTTTGTTTTAAGTAGATGAGCGGAGAAGAAATGAATATAAGATGATACATTAATACTGTACTTTAATTTATTACCATTCCTATGTAAAAGTACATCCAAGAAAGGAAGTTTATTATTGTTTTCATGTTCTATTGTAAATTTTATGGATGGTACAACCGTATTTAGGGTATCCAAAAAGGTGTTAACATTTTCATTTTCAGGCCAAATACATCAAATATCATCTACATACCTAATCCATTTAGCATTAGTAGGCAGTATTATAGGTAGGTAGGTGATCTCAAAATATTCTATATAGATATTACTTAAAACTGGGGAAAGACAATTTCCCATAGCCAATCCAAACTTTTATTTATAAAACTTTCCTTGAAACGAAAAACAGTCTGTCATCACTTGTTGCCTGCTGAGCAACTCACATCTCCTAATAACGAGATAGTCAAAATATAGTAGTGCGTTTTTGTGATCTGTTTTATGTGGGTTCATTGTGTGAAATTATTATAAATATGTAATAAAAAGAATAGAAGAGACCTCCATAACTATATATGGTAAGAAATTGAATGCCATGTACATCATTCATTATTCTTTTACTAAAATTTTCAATTTTGTGTTACCTTTTAATATTATCTGGATGCAGGTATTATTTCTCACTAAATTTTCTATTGTTATAATTATTGTTTCTTATATTAACATTTAACTCTAACATACTACATTAAACAAAAAGTTATTCCCTATTTTTATTCCTCAACATGTTTCGGACTAACATGGACCACCTTCAAGATATTGTTACGAAATCTAAACCTATTCACTAATACTTTTTTTAAATTATAAAGCTAGGTTCGGTTCACAGAGTTTCTGTGATTTCATTTCTGTGTGTTGTTTTTGTATATTTGTGTATATAAATATAATATTCGTGTGTGTCTATGTGTTGTTATGTATATTTAAAAGAGCGAGAATATAATATTATTGACATGCAGTTATTAAAAAGGCCAAATTTGAAGCCAATAAAAAATAGTCATCGAACATCTCTTATAATAAATCAAATTACAAAATAAAAGACATTGAGGGAAATAACTTCCATGAAAGGTTTTATTGATTCACCTGTGTGAAAGATAGTTCTTTCTACACGTGAGATACAATTTCATTACGATATATTGAAAGCCTTCAACCCTTTCTCTCTGAAACAATGCAATTTTGTATATTGCATGCTTTATATTTAATGAAATATGCTTATAGGAGGAAGGCTTTTTTATTTAGTAGATAGCATTCCCATTCTTCCACTTTTCAGATAGACAAGCAAGCTTCAATCATATGATAAGCTGTATGTTTTTTCAACTTTGCAAATCAATGCTTAACACAAGAATGCTTTTTAATAATAACTTTTAGGCTATTGATATGTAATTTAGAATCATCAAAATGTTCATTAAAACAATTATCAACAATTTTTATAATAATTTAAATGCTAATTACTGTTCATTCTATATTATGGATCTAGATTACTGGTATACAGTCCAAAGTTCTATACCCCATTTATATAACTCCTTCTACATAAAAAATTAAAATAAATGAATTACAGAAATTTAATTAATAGCTATTATTTCCTTGCAAACAACAATACTTTAATATTGAAGTCTTGCAAATTAATTATATAGTAAAAAATAAAAAAAATATATTGCTTTCCTCAAATATAGTTCGACAGTTCCAATAATAAATTTAATATATTAATGACAAGAAACTAATTCCAACAGCAATAAACTCAACACTTTTTATGTCAACATTATCAAGAGATATTTCATTCTAGTAAATTTTTGTCGTTTCTTAATAATATTATGATGTTATATTCACTTCTTGTGTCTTTAGAATACAGTGAACAGATGACGTTATATATTACTGCTTCAGAGCTCGACGAATAGTGACTCATACACACAGAGAGAGCTCAGTCTCTGAACTTCTAGGCTGGGAGTCGGAGTCGGAAAAAATCAGCCGACTCCGACTCCGACTCCTCACCTATTTAAATTACTTGTGTAAATGAAAAAGACATGAGTTGATAAAACATGATTAATTAGTCCAAGTTGGAATTGTTTCCTTCAGAGAAAGACATTGGACATTTGATAGTACAACACGAACTGTTTAGTTTAATAAAAAATATCTGGCACTGTCCTTTCAGTGTTTCCGATAATTAATAATTAAAAATTTGGAGTGACCTACACTGAACTTTACCATAAATAAATATAATATCAAACTTCGAGGTTATATAATGTCCTATTTAGAAATAATATAAATGCCAAAATAGGAAATGTTTATAGTCTTTCATTCCTGGTAGTATTACAGATAGTTATTGAACCACACAACTGAAACATATAGCACCCTTTGTATTACCACAGAAGTAATAATAGTTTTGTAAAGGCAAAGAAAAAAAAACACGTGTTACGAAACAATCTCCTACAAGAGAACGTGGCTTTTGTTCCCAAAGCCAGTGGATCTCATTTATGGCGATCTGTAACATTACATGGCCAGTGGATCTGTTACATTTAATGTTGTTTATCTGACCACCTTCTACAATGAATAATTAAACCAAAGTTTTCGTTTAGAAACTTCAAAATATTCCTATTTTGAGTAGGAGGCCTACACTTAACTCTACTATAAGTAAAAAAATATCAGACTGGTTTACCATATAATGATTTTTGTCTACTCAAAAACTTTCACATTCAATCATAAGTCAGAATTTTTACATTTTATTAAAAAAAAATCACTTTGGTTGTTCTAAAAATTTGAATATTTCTTTCATTATTCTTTCTCTAAGTAAATCATGAATGTGTACTTTATATCACTGTTTTAAAGTCTAATCTGTTTATCCAATATAGTGGTGCCCAAAATTACTGCATCTTATTCTCTAAAAGTCATTGTAATTGATTAGTATCACTATATAAAAATTTCAATGAGGAAGAATGTCATTATTTAAGCTAATAATATAATTGGAAAAATCAAAGGGCTTAATATATTTCTATTCATATTCTGCATACTAGATATAATAATAAAGCTGTAATAATAACAGTTTACATACAATTTAATGAAATTAACATTAATTTAATATGTATATAAATTAATGAAAATAAAATAAAACTTCAAAATCATATATATTTATACATATCCTACTATATATATTGTATCTAAGGAACATTTTGTAATATTGTTGTAAAAATAATTGCAAGGCCACGCCACTCAAGAGCGCCGATAAACCAATTTCATGTTGCTTTGATATGAATTCAACAATTTTTTTTCATTGTCATGTAGGAGTCTCTGACAATTTTTTCATAAATTGATTATCTCTGGATTATACGTAGGATAACTGTATTATTTTTTTAAAGAAATTTCAATTTTTAATTGTGTTTTACTTATTGATCTTTTATAAAGTTAATATACTCGGAATTTTATTTCACGCTAGTTTTTTTTTACAAAGTCCCTTTGCTTTCCCATTCTCATAAATCATAAAAATTCAATTTACTCAAGCGAGAGTTAACTTTACTATGTGGCGTATCCCTTTAAAAAGTTGCTGTAAATATATATTGAGAAAAAAATATATCAGTAATTAATCAGTTTTGCATACTCAAATCAAATCCAAAGTCGGCTTTCAGTTCAATTTAGAACTATTATAGTTGGAAGCATGAAATTTTTAAAAAGAATAAATAGCAACTAAGACCAGAATAGTAAAAAAAAACTGGATATAGTTAACAGCATAGCGCTCTTCTATAAAACACGAAATTCCATTCCTCACGCTTCAATATTACCCAATATTCAAGTATCTTACCCAAAGATAATATGATTCTAAAACACAAAAAATTTTAATCTGATATTAAGTGTTGTTCATGGGTGAAATATAGAGATTGATTAGAGCATTTTGTGAGATAAATCCATCGGACCATGGAAAGTCACAGAAATTTAAGTGTATGGTGATCTTATACATGTAAGAATATTAATTTTTTTACATCTCATCTTATCTTATCAAATTGTTTAAAAACATTCAAACATCAATTTTATTTAATTGGATTCACTCAAAAAATTTCTAAGTCAATGTAAACAATGAAAATAAATGTAAACAAATACGACAACTATAGCAAGTAAACCATTAGTCCAGGATAAACATTCACTTTAAAGCTTTATTGCTCCTTGCCGTACTTGAAATATTATAAATTTTCATTTAAAAATTGCTGATTTTTGTTCATTTTTGGTTAAAAAATCATTTTTTTTTAAGAGCGTCAAAAAAAACATATTCTGAAAAAACAAAATGTACTCGAACAGTCCTTCAGTGAATGTAATTTTGAAAAAAAATATCTCAACTTATTCTCCACATTAAGTTTTATTTTTAGGTACAATTTCATTTTGATCCATTAAACGGTCTGGCTTGTACAGCTATAACAACCTTTCAGATTGAATTATAAGTCAAAATTTTTATATTTTATTAGAAAAAATGCTTCCTATTGTTTTAAAAATCAAACCATTTCACCCACACAGTAACAAAGGAGCCAATTCGTAACAAAGGAGGCGAGTATCTCAAGTGTTTTCAGGCTAATGTAAAGTCTGAGCTGCTTAGTGGCACCAAAATGTTGGGAGTGTTATTTTTCTGTAGAGCTGTAAAAGAACCTGACTCTTCTGGAATTTAATTATTTCAAAGAAGGTGCTAATCTCGACTTCAGCTGTTTAAACACTAAACCTGAGCGGTTGTCCTCTCATCCTGAATAGAACTCTTTGACAAAGAAGAGTTATTAAAATTTTGAAATATCATCTAAGTGCATGAGAATTGCTTGCATCAGTTCCCCAGTACACAATTATCTCCGACTCCACACATTTCCTACGTCTTGCTTAAACAGTCATACAACTGAAGAAGGGTTACAAAGTTACTCGTATTATTTATTCTCGTTTATTTATTCGTATTATTATTCTCTGTCCGTTGTTTCCACAACTCCAATTTTTCTTAAAACCTTTCAGGTTGTCTTTCACTTTCATAACATTGACTATACCCTTGCTGTTTGTTGATTAAAATAAAGTACTCAAAATAATACTCAAAATAAAGTACAAAATAATTGTAGTTCAAAATTATTAAAAGTTTTGAAGCAATCTGAACGTCAATATTTGTGTATAATATGATATACGAGGCAAAAGAAAGAACAAGATAAATAATCTATAAGATCTATAAAATTAAAAAATGGAAGACAGAGAAGAAATGAGAATTAAGTATTAAAAAAGATCAGCAATATACATAAGAGGAATAAAAGAGAGAATAAAATGGTAAATTGCTTATGTTCAACTAAAATCATAAACATAAATGCATACTACAAAGAACTATCAGTTAATTCATAAATTTCGAAATTAAATTGTTAAATATAGTTAAATTCAAGTAATGTTATTCTTAAATTTTGAAACAGTTGTATTTATTTTTAATAAAAAATTGAATTATAATATTACTTCTTCTTAGGCTCATAAATACCATCATATTCAGGCTTTTATTGTGAAGTCTCCTCTGTCGAACCCTTGAGACTAACTCACTGAAACCCTTTCAAACTGAACTTCATTTAAAATAAATTGAACTTTCAGTTCAAAAGAACTCTAGGTAACAGTCACTGGTGTGATCCATACCCATCTTTTCCCACAACCAGTCCTTAGTCTGACAAATTTTTATTCCAAACAGGGCGTGGAATAATTTAAAATTTAAGTACTTCTCGAAACCTTCAAATTTCAAATCACTTTAACGATTAATTAATCTCGTATGAGGACTCCTCAATCTCGATCCCGGTTCCTTCCTGAAATAAGACGTACGGATGCACTTTCATTTGAAACTTTTGCTTTAACTTTGTCAGATTGATCATTTCATTCTTTAGTGGAATATTTAATTGATTACTATCTAAATTATACCTAAATAATGAAATAAATATTATTATCTTAAATGATTAAACACTTTGATTATAAGTAAGATCATTCTTTTTACAAATATATACTTATAAAATAATTTAACGTGGATGCATTCATGAAAAAAAAATAGAGAAACATTGAATATAATTAATCCAAAATTTTTTAAAAAGAATACTTGCAGTTTAGTGACAGGTGATTTAAAATGTAAACAGTGCCATTTCCTTGTGGTAAAACAAAGGGGTAAAAATTTGCCAGTCATAATGAAAACTTTCCAATAATATGCTAAATACATTATTAGAAAGATGTGAAATATATAAAGACTTAAAGTTGTGTTAATGGATACAGAGGATGCATATCAAGTGAAATAACCAAGCAAGACCATATTAAACACTATGTATTAAAATCACTACCCGCAAAAAAAAAATTGGATGCCAAAATCTCACGAGAGTTCTGCAGAAATAATTATTTACAAAATAATTCTCAATTACACCACAATGTATGATAGAATCCTTTAAAATAGTTTCTAAAAAAGTGTATAGAAACTTTCTTACACAAAAAATTGTAAATTATCATTTTTATGTATCGGTTTTTTTTTTGTAATAAAATATGTGATTCTACTTTATTTTTGCACGACTATCTTCCAACTAGGTTTGCATTTAGTGACTATCTCCTTTCACGAAGTGGGTAAATAACCTCCATACATGTGTACAGTGGTTGCAGTCTGATCGTGAAATTTTCGATATCATGAAATGGCATTATTTTATGAATTGATGGATTTAGGTTTCCCTCATAGATAAATAATAATGTTTCTTCAAATTTGTTTATTTAAATTAATGTACAGTGCACATAATTATAATTTTAATTAAAAAATTCAATACTATCAGTGCTAAAATATTGGTTAAAAATGCTGCCATTCCATGATATTCCTGCAAGGTAGAGTCAATGTAAGTTATTATTTTTATGTATCGTTTTCTTTTGTAATAAAATATGGGATTCTACTTTATTTTTGCACGACTATCTTTCAACTAGGTTTGCATTTTGTCACTTTCTCCTTTCACTAACATATTTTAACATATGCTGACTATCTTTATCTAGCATATGTGTATTGTAGAGGATGGCAACTCTTTATTGTTAATTATGAGAAAAAAAATGACACCGCAATTACTAAAATCATCAAAAGAAAACAATAAATGCGCAAAACAACAAATACAATTTTTTTTGTTGATAAGATAAAAGAAAGTTTAATATTGAATCAAAAAGTTCTGTATTTTTTAAATTACCGTGAATTATTTCTTAAACATAAAATGGCACATCAGGGAGTCCTCTGAAGATTGTGAAACCATTTAAAAGTCGCTGTTACTGATAAATGTAAAAAGTTATTTTGTTTAAATCCGAGAAATCTTCTTTTTTTTCCTAGACAGTTAACAAGATAATGCAAGAAAGACTGGGATTTCTTTCTCCCTCCCTGGACCATTATCTTTAGCCCGACTTTCTATTGAAATACTGGGAAAACATTCATCCAGAAATTGATTTCAACTCAGAGAGTTCATTGTTATTTCTTAAGGAATCCTTTTAAACACCAATTAATCATCCTTTATTTTCACAATCATTCTTCACTTTTAGCTTTGATAAAAAAAAATAAATTAGTATAAATTTAATTTATTAAAGATTTTGTTTGGCTTTGATTATAAAAGAAAAAATTAAATAAATATTCAATTTAATTAATTAGAAGATTGTTGTGATTTATAAAAGTCAAACTAAATTCATTAGTTTTAAATACGTGTTTTTTCTTTAAATATGTCATTTAAACAAAATAATGAGTGTTATGTAGTCTCTCTATTGCTCCGTGGGACCTTGGATGACCCGGTGTACACCAATGGGGGTTTATATTGAATTCTTTTAACAGGGTTTTTATTTTAACGTTGTTGAACTCTCGCCCTCTGTCCATATAGATCGTTCTCGGGCAGTCAAACGTGGCCAAATACGACAGCAATGCCTCTTCTGTACTTTCACTTGATTTACTTGTTAGTGGCCATGCTGAGGCTAACTTCGTTAGTCTATCTATTGTTGTTAAATATTTGTTTCCGTCGTATGTAAATATATCAATTTCTAGCTCCTCAAAGGGTCCCTCGGGCGTCTGACTTTGTAATAATGGAGGTACAAGTGGTACTCTTTCATACTTCCTCCTTTTGCATATTTCACAGTCCTTTATCACTTGGGCTATCCTCTTGCCC